>BOPP01000020.1:12704116-12731706 GCA_017312745.1 Gryllus bimaculatus
CCAACATGCCCCAGTTCTGCAAGGATTTGAGCTCTACAAGATTCACTCCCTACTTTATCCAACCAATTTAAGCAAACCCCTTGTGTGCAGCCCAAATTCTTGGGATTTTTTACTTGGGGACGGCAAGAGGTGTGAACTAGGCAGCTACTTTCTTCTTTCACCCGCATCATCACCACATCACGTCATCTTCACATTTACCATACCCGTTAAATGCAATAGTGTCGCTAATGACCTACATGTTGATGCGACCCTAAATAACAAAATAAGAAAAATAATGACGTGGCTGGTTTCACTCGACAAAGTTATTCCTCTCGACAAATCATCCCCTCCTAATTGTTCATCTAAGTCCAACCCGTGTGTTAGTTATCACGAGTGCTTAACATTTCACTGGCTGAGTTGCCATATTCACCTCGGATCCTGTGTTGATGCTCGTGACAAGCGAGTTTTCCCTGGGGCACAGGCCTCTATTCTCGTCGCGTGTGCTTCCCCCTACCTATATCCCACATGTCTCTCTCTTCCTCTCCTCCTCTCTCTCACTTCCTAACCAACTGTCTGAACCATATCACCGCACTCGACATCCCACCTTACACACAACCCCTTCGTTCAACTTCTTCCTCAAAAGTTTGTGATTTCAACACAAGTGTAACCAGAAAACGGAGACCTTGTTCCCTAACCGCTGGCTCCTCGAGGCATTATTTAAACCGGCGTCCATCGATTTGGGACCTAAGTGTCTGCTGCACGGCGGGATAATCCAGTAGGGCTCTTGCTGGTGCCTCTTCGTAGACAGTTTCTCTGCTTTACACAAAGGAATATGCAGCCCTCACCCAGATGTGTCCAGTATAACCAGCCTTATAGAATTTATGTATAATAAACTAACAAATACTTGGTTAACGACATATGTGTTGGGTAGGAGCAAGAGCATACGGACCCCCAGGCCAGAGCTAGCAGAGAAATACTACGAGTTATGTTATTTCACAAATTTAAAAGATCATCAAGCCATTCATTTCAGTTTTTGAAAAAAAGCTTTGGTATTGAGGAAACTTTTACATATGTTTAATCATTCGTCTCCCAAAACATTTCGCCTATGACCATCCATCTATTGTTAGGCTATGGTCAATATCCAACTGCGATTCTCGTGCAGGAAAGGGGGAGAAAACCGGTTAGCTGCGTTTGAAGGTTTCCAGTTTCAGCCAGCTACACTAGCGGACAATCGACAGTAGGTTTTCAGTTGGCACTGGTTAGACATTTGCTTTTTAGATGCGAAACGAGGATTCCACGATTCAAGTCAGGATCCGTATTATTAAAAAAAAACGGTTGTAATGGTTAGACGTTGACGTGGTAGTATTTTCGTATTCAGCTCAATATCTACTAGAAAACCCCAACAGGGACTTTCAATATTCTGGATTTTATTCGGATTCCTGGGAGGTCATTATGTTGGTACCACTGATTCCTGGGGTATAGCTTGCTGATTAAAGCCTGTACAAGCCTGATGTGTAGTATACAGAATCGCCGTGAGAAAATTAACCGTTGTCAACAGAGGTCATAGCTTTCTTTTTCGTCATCGCGTTACTTCCATGGAGACGGCGTTAGGAACCACGGAGGTGCAAGCCGACGTGGCATCGCGAGCGTTCGTGCATAGGGCGTGGGCGGAGGGCGGGCGCGAGGCGGGAAGGGGGCGTGCTTGCAGCGGTGTGTGGCCGCGCGCGCTCTGATATATTGGGCGCTCGGAATGGCATGCGCAGCGCCAGAGCACGGGGCGCTTTGGCAACAGACCGCGAAGAGAAAGAAGGAACCCGGGCGCTGGCGCTTTGAGGACAGACGGGCCTCCGTTGCGCCGTTTGATCGCCTCCGCCCCACACTGCCGCCATCATATGCTGCCGCGCCAGCTAGATCACATTCAAACTTCCAGACAAACCTGTCTTTACGCTTCATCCGCGCGGTTCGGTGATTGACTATCCTGGATTCCATAATGCGGTCCTTTGGCGAAAGTTAATTAGCCTCAAATTCCAAATTAAAGCCAGTTTTTTTTCGTTTTCGAGTGAAGAAATTAACACGAAATACAAAGTGGCTTCCTTCATGATCTTCAGTAATTACATAGAAACGGTTATACGAAAGGGTTCAGTTTCCGACTTTTTTCAGGAGTTGTGTAATGACGAGATCGCGTTACTAAAACAACTCAGTGCCCTCCTTTTCGAAAAACCAGCGAATTAGAAAATGGTTTATACATATTTGCTATTTGAATAAAAGTTTGTTTCCGCATCAATGCTTTTTCTTCGACGGCAACAGTATGAAGAAACACCTGACCAATTTCATTAGTGTACCCTATAAAATGTCTGGGCACTATTTCTGAGTTCCTCAAAGCCTGGCACGAACATCATTTATGGCGAGTTTGGCTTGAAGGAATCGGACAATCTAACAGTTTTTCTGACAATGGGACAATCACAGATTATTTTATTTCATTTCCATCCAAAAGATTTCAAAAAGATAATTGACTTTCAAAGCCTGCTCAGCAAGTGAATGCATAGATATAGATCAGAAACAGAAGGTATGAAAAAAAAACGAAAAGAAAGACGCCCATGTTTGGTACCAAGTGAATTAAATACAAATCACGATTCTCTTGTTATTGTAAGGTTTAGTTTACTCACTTTCGCGGTACATAAAGATATTGTACCTTAAATGTTATATCCCAAGCGCTTAATTAGAAAAAATAATTTCTGGCCAAAAGAAGAACGCGAATGAAGAAGTTAATGTATCCCACGAAAACCATAATTACAATCTTGTCGTTTTTACCTATCTAAAAGTTCAAAAATATGTTTTATATAAAGACTCTTTTTTCTTTGGGATCCTGTTTAAATATCATCTTGCCCTACAAAGTATCAATCGACTGCTTAAATTGGATGCATATAATGACCTACAAATTGAAGCGAATAGTCCATAGGCATCGCAAAACTTCAAGGTCTTTAGTTAATCACTTTTTCTTGACCAAAAAGAAATGAAGTAGAAAACTTCAAAATGCTGTCTTCTGAGAGAAAATAGAAGTGAAAAGCTTCGGAAAAGTGTTAAACAAACGCGATAGAATGTTGACAACAATTAGTAAAAATTTAACTTTTTACATTTGAAAATTTATCATTTTAAAAACTATATATTTGTTACCATAATTAGATAGAGTTGAAAGGAGAACAATTGTCAGAGTACTAATCTCTTGAATGAGAGAAAATTACCAAAAATTTAAAGTAAGACGATTGTTCACAAAAATATCTTTTCCCAAGTCTTTGTTTTCATTCTGACATACGTGTCAGAGCAGAATAGAGAAGTAAAATGTGTTGTTCCGAATTGTAAGGATTACATTTGCGTTTTATTACTTTTCTTTACATCTTGTACTTTGTTTTGTAGTAACGTTATAGATTAGAAGCTACATTATATGCGATGAACACGAGAAATAGAATTTTAAGAAATGTAAGTATTTATATATAAGTATATAATTTTGCTGCGTATGAAAACGCAAAGCCTAGAAGAAAACAGTGGGCGTTTCAGAAGGCCACACATGTGAACTGCGTTTGGTGTGTGCCGTTCCGATGAGCGCTCTGGTGTAATGAGAGCCCCCTTGGAAGGTCGCGCGGGTGTGGAGTTGATGAAAAGACCCCTTCGCGCCGCCTGTTTTGCACTCGTATTTGCATTGTCCATATTTTGTTTTGCGGATGTCGCTGCGCGTTCGCGATTCATTCTCTGCTTTCGTAAAAAAGCTTGCTGAATTCCCTCGGCCTCGCCCACTCGGACCTTTTGCCTCTGCGTGCTTCTAGCCCATCGCTCTCCTTCCAGCGCTCGCCAGTGTTCTCGCCCTCCTTCTGGCTCCTCTCTCATCGTTCCAGCTCTCCCCGTTCTCGCCCTCCTTCTGACTCTGCTCTTTGTTACCGTCGTCAAGTTTTTCGCCTCGTTCTCCGCTGCGGCCCTTTCGTTCGTCTCGCGTCTCGGCCGCTTCGTTCTCGCTCTCGCCTTGGATTCTCGTCTCAGCCTTCGTTCTCGCCTCGTCTTCGTTCTCGCTCTCGGCTTCGTTCTCGCTCTCCCTATCCGTTTCGCTCTCGCCTTCGTTCTCGCTCTCGCTTCGTTCTACGCTCCCTTCGTTCGCTCTCGCCTTCGTTCTCGCTCTCGCCTTGTTCTCGTCGCTCGTCTCGCGTCGCCTCGTTCTCGCTTTCGGCCTTCGTTCTCGCTCTCGCCTCGTTCATCGCTCTCCGCTTCGTTTCTCCGCTCTCGCTTCGTTCTCGGCTCTCGCCTTCGTTTTCTGCTCTGCCTTCGCTTCTTCCTCTCGGCCTCGATTGCACGAAGGAAGTACATTCGTTTCATAATTTCCTGTAGTGCCTGTCGGAGACTTTCACGCTGGGGCACTACACCTGCCTCACATGTTGCTTAGGGCGTCTGCATAAGATGCGTAAGTAAACTTCGAGCTCGTTATTCTCGGTTCACGCGCTGCCGCATTTGCATTAGATGAACTGGTGTTGTGAGACGTAGTAAATTTTAAGTTTTGTTTTTCCCCTTGATTCTTTTTCCGACACCCTTTCTCTCGTAATTTCGAAGAAAATCACTTTTCCAAACCTACTCTCCATTGCTTAATGTACGGTTTAGTGTGTTTCTACTCATTTCTCGGTCTCGTTTCTTGAAACTTGCCACTCGGTCTGCAAATTTTGCTACCTGCAATTGACATTAAGTCCTGTGCTCATGTTGAGAATTGTGTAAGTCAGTATCGCTGTGGCAACCAGTACTGTCGTAAGCGTGGTGGGGGGTTGTCGCACGCGGCACACATCACGTGGCCGGTAGCTGTCACCTGTTGTCCAGTAAGCGGTAGTAGGTAATGTGTAGGGAGAATAATAACCCTGTTTTGGCTCTCCGGATGCATCTTAGCGGTTCTCTTTAAATTCTAACCTTGGGTGTTGAGCTCGCTAAATTTCGAACTTGGCTGCTCACACGGCGCCGCCTCTATACACAACTCCGTACTGCAGCGCATTCTGTGGAGACTTATCTTGGTTCATATTATATATCATCTTCTTCACGTACGAGTTCGTTATAAACTACTTGTGTATACTTCTCCTTGCTAGCATGGTTCTCCGGTATATTCCAATCCTGTGTTTAACATCTATTACACCTGAAAAAATTTCTCCGTTTTCCTATGCTCCTAATTTTTAAATGCAATCTGTTTTCCCTAAGCCAATTATCTGGTTTGCAGTGATTGCTACTTTTTTATTTTATGTCCAATATTGTAAGCGGCTGAGTTACCTAAACTCGCGCTCTTTCTTCACATAGCAACAGGGACCTGTTACCGAGTGATTTATGATTCCATAAACCCTTCATAACATTAGACTTTTTGAGGGTATACATATGATTAATGGGCATTTTACTGCAGTTATGACTGAGAGTGCGACGCAACGTAAAGAGTACTCACGTCAATTATACTACGTATTTTTATACCGTAGGCGTTGACATGTTAAAGTTACGACCCGTTAACGGACATTTTCTTAATTATGAGAAATAATGAATAAGAATATATTAGACAATATGTTTAAAAAATGAAAATTAAAATATTTAATTGTTAAAAATATCCTTTTAGATCGTTGAAAGTATATGAAAAAATACTTTGTATGTTTTTACAATGTTGATATTTTGGATTCCTATTATTTTATAACAATGAATTTGGCATCGGATTCGCTTGCGTACTTCCAGCATAATCCGAAGTTCCCCATATCGCCAAAAATCCCGTCAACACCACCGTTCAAGCGCACGTACTACTTCCCCTGGCGCATCCGTCACCCTATACCTGATTCATCTCGGCGTAAATCCTCGATTTATTCCCATGATTTCTAACGATGTCAGTCGGATTGAGATTCCGTTTGGAACTGTCCATGATTTTTGATGTCATATTTTTTTAGGGACGCTTTCAACTAATTGCGTTCATTTAGCACCTCAGTTACCATCGACACAAAAATCAGATCATGTGTTTTATTTTATATAAACGGAATATATTCAACATCATAAAATTTTTGAATTAGACATATCAATATTAATCTTATTTGCCTTTGCGATAATAGATATTTATAATCCGTACTTAACACTGCTTTTAGTAGACCAGGATTTGATTTACATAATAACACCAAAATTTGATTTACATTTGAACAGTATAAACAATTACCTTACATCCAAGCAAAAGTTTGAATCGTACATATCATACTTTTCATAGTTAATATTAGTTTTTAATATTATTCATAATTTGGGTTTAAACATATCAAAAAATTAAAACTATTTACTGTTACATCAAAGGAAAACTGCCCATTTAACATTTCAGCAGACTTTTTTTACGCACATTTTTAATATTTGAGTTAAATATTACATTCATTCCAGATTTCTGATCTTTTGGCATATTTTGTCATTTATTTAATATTTTCGTGTAAAAATCTGCGTATAAGTTCGATATTTGGTGCTTGAAGTTTGCGGAAAGACTGTGTTTGAATTCGTTTACGAGATTCTTTGAACGCTTTCTTGAGTGCACGTGAATAATATAATTAATAGCGCAAACGGAACTTTATTTGGAAGAGAGTTGGGGTCAAGGTCTCAGTTCAATTTCTAGTTTTTCACAATTTTTCAATATTAACTGAATTGATCTTGAGCACTTTTTTGCAGGGCGTTGGAGATTTTTCTGAAGTCTGTAATTAGGCCCAGGAAGACCGGAAGTAAATGTTTTTCATCTGCCTGATGTTGTTAGCTTTTTAGTTTTGTGGCAATAAATTCATTAATTGATTTAAGAAAGGGGCGTTTTATGCCATGCGATTCGGATTATTTCCTATGGTATGGTGTCCATTGTAAATCTTATTATGGTCTCTAGATGCAGATTTTATTTAAATCTCTTTAGGTTGACTGATTTCTTTGTGTTATGGTTTTCCTTATGTCATTTGGGTATTCTGTGAAATGATTCGAATAATTGTCAACTGTTTGATACCACGCTCTTCAGGTGGATGTACAAATGCTGCAGTGTTACAACTCGCTGATAGACAGCGGTCGTGAGTTCGAATTCTCTGGGTCCTCTCGCACCGGCATCTCAGGTGCTACCACTCCGTACCGGAGTGCCTTCTGATTTCCAGGCCACGAGCAAGGATGCTAGGTAGTTGTCAAGGGATTTCTGTGGTACGAACACCATGGCAAAACGAACGGGCCGGGAGCGTGCGTATCTTTCCGTCCTCTTCTTTCTTGCAAGCTCCCCCTAAAACCACAGTATAAATAACTACATCCCACAAGCATCGGGAGCTTAGAGCTACTTCCCAGCATGAGTGGAGATACTGGAGTTGAAATCCTGCGAAATTGACATGTAGTGTTACGCTGAATCTGACAATCCCGGTGGGGGAAGCCACAGTCACTCCCCGGGACGAAAAACATCACTACATTACGGACTATTGCGTAATCAGTGACCTGCTCTGAAAAGTTCAATCATTTCAGTGTGTGGCGCTCCGAAAACGTTAGATTTTTTTTATCATTCTTGTTATCGGAGGATCTCATTTCTGTTTCTCGCTTAGGTTGAACTTTATCCTAGCCTCTTTAGGCTTGTGTAGTATAGGCCAACCTAGAGGTTGATATAGGGACGCGGGAAGCGCCGGTGTGTCGTACGCTCACACTACACACTCGTCGCCCGACACTGATGTAGGCGCTGCCACCAGACACGAGAGAGGCCACTCGTAAGGCACAGCGGACTTCCACACACTGGAAGAGCGCATCTCGCTGTCGGACCGTAGCCTGGGCTGTGCAGACCTGCATACGCATGCCAAAACCCACGGCGCATCAGTGCGTTTTTTTGAGTTCCCGCGATTAGTTGTGTCGGCCGAAAGTTGGGGTTGGGACCGCGCAGTTCGAATAAGTTGGTGGACGCCTGGTCAAGCCAGAAGGAGGAGGGGGAGAGGTTGCAGTGGGTTTTTTGTCTCTGCCTTATTGATTAGGCTTGCCGTCGAGGGACAAGGGAATAAGGAGGAAGGGAAGGGAAGGGCTGAAGCCGCGAGTGTGTCCAGCGTAGGCGTCTAAAAGGGTACGCTTGGGCGTCACACTCCTACGAAAAGAGGAGGCCACCATATCACACAGTTTTAAACCGTAGCATTCTACATTATCAAATTAAATGTTAATGGTTTAAAACTATATGTTTTTAATATGAAAGTTAGTTGAGTTAGTTAGTTGTTAGGTGAAGCGTAGTGGAGCGTGAGCGTAGCGGTGGCGACTGGCAGGTGAGCGTAGGGTGCGCAGGCGTGGAGCGTAGCGTGAGGGGCGAGCGTAGTGGGAGCGAACGCGAGCGTAGCCGGGCGACGCTAGCGTGAGCGTGGCGCGGGAGCGTGGGGGGCGTGATGGCGTAGGTTGGGGTAAGCGTAGGGTGGGGGGCGGGCTGGTGGGCGTGAGCGTAGTGTGGGGGCGTAACGTGCGTGGGGCGTGAGCGTAACGTGGGGCGGCGTGAGCGTACGTGGGGGCGTGAGCGTAGGTTGGGGGGCGAGTGGGGGGCGTAAGCGTGTGGCGTAGCTAGGTGCGGGCGTGAGCGTTAGCCGTGGGGCGTGGAGCGTAGACGTGGCGGGGGGAGCCGTAGCGTAGCGTGGGGGCGTGAGCGTAGCGTGGGGGGTGTCGAGGGGGCGGAGTAGCGTGGGGGGCGTTGAGCGTAGCGTGGGGGCGTGAAGGTAGCGGTGGGGGGCGTGGAGCGACGCCTGGAGGCGTGAGCTGCTAGCGTGGGGCGCGTTGAGCGTAGCGTGGGGCGTAGCGTAGCACGTGGGGGCGTGAGCGTAGCGGTGGGGGCGTGAGCCGTAGCGTGGGGGGGCAGTGAGACCGTAGCTGGAGGGCCGTGAGCGTAGCGCTGGGGGGCTGCAGCCCGTAGCGTGGGGGGCGTGCAGCGTAAACCTTGGGAAGGGGGGCGCGTGCAGCGTAGCGTGGAGGGGGCGAGCGTAGCAGTGGGGGGGGGCGTGAGCGTAGCGTGAGGGCGTGAGCTTAGCGTGGGGCAGTGCGAGCGTAGCGTGGGGCGGGAGGCGTAGCGTGGGGCGCGTTTGAGCGTAGTGTGGGGGCGTGGAGCGTAGTTGGGCGAAGCGTAGCGTTGGGGGCGTAAGCGTAGCGTGGCTGCGCGTGAGCGTAGCGTGGGGGGGCGTGAGCGTAGCGTGGGCCGGTGGAGCGTACTGGGGGGCGTGAAGCGTAGCGTGGGGGCGTGAGGCGAGCGTGGGGGCGGTGCAGCGATAGCGTGGCGGCCGTGAGCCGTAGCGTGGGGCGTGCGTGAGCGTAGCGTTAGGGCCGGAAGCGTAGCCGTGGGGCGGCGTGAGCGTACCGTGGGTGGGGGGCTGAGCGTAAGCGTGGAGGGCCGTGACGTAGCGTGGGGGGCGTGAGCGGTAGCGTGGGGGCGTGTAGCGATAGCGTGGGGGGCGTGAAGCGTAGCTGAGGGCATTTGAGCATAAGCGTGGGGGTGCGAGCGTAGCGTGGGGCGTTGGAGCGATAGCGTATGGGGGCGGAGCGTAGCTTGGGGCGTGAGCGTAGCGTGGGGGCGAGCCGCCTAGCGTGGAGGGCGTGAGCGTAGTGTGGGGGCGTAAGCGTAGCGTGGCGCGTTGAGCGTTAGCGTGAGGGGGGCGTGAGCGTAGCGTGAGGAGGGCCTGAGCGTAGCTGGGGGGCTGTGAGCGTAGCGTGCGGGGCCGGCGTGTGAGCGTAGCGGTGGGGGGGGGCGTGAGGCGTAGCGTGGAAGGGGCGGGGGGCGTGAGCGTAGCGTGGGGGGGGCGTGAGCGTAGGCGTGGAGGGCGTGAGCGTAGCGTGGGGGGCGTGAGCGTAGCGTTGGGGGGGCGTGAGCGTAACTGGGGGGGGGCGTGAGCGTAGCGTGGGGGGGCGAGCGTAGCCGTGGGCGAGCGTGAGCGTAGCGTCGAGGGCGTGAAGCATAGCGTGGGGTGCGAGCGTAGCGTGGGGGCGAGGAGCGCCTAGCGTGGGGGCGTGAAGGCTAGTGTGGCGGGCGTAGAAGCCGTAGTGTGGGGGCGTAAGCGTAGCTGGAGGGCGATAAGCGTAAGCGTGGGGCTGAAGCCGTAACGTGGGGGGGGGCGTGAGCGCATAACGTGGGGGGGCCCGTGAAGCGTTAGCTGCGGGGGGCGTTGAGCGTAGCTGGCGGCGTGAGCGTAGCGTGGTCGGGCGCTGAGCGTAAGCGTGGGGGACGTGAGCGTTAGCTGGGCGATTGAGCGATAGCGTGGGGCGTGAGCGTAGCGTGGGGCGTGAGCGTTTAGCGTGGGGGCTGCAGCGTAGCGTGGGGGAGCCGTAGCGTCGGGCGGGCGTAGTGTATGTCGTACCCGTGGGGGGGGGGCCGTGGAGCTTAGCGTGAGCGTGAGCCGCTGCACATTAGGGGGCGTGAGGCTAGCGTGGAGCGTGAGCGTAAGCGCGGGGCGGCGAAAATAGCGCATCACTGTGAGGGCGTGCAGCCGTAGCGTCCAGGCTCGGGCGGCGTGAGCGTACGTGCGGGGCGCTTGAGCGTAGCGTGGGGCCACAGATTCGCCCCCAACCGCAACACGCACGCACATCCACTCCGCAACACACTCACCATCGTATCCCTCCACAACAACCAACACGCCACCTCTCACATGACGCATTTCCACACCTCGCAAGTCCCTACTAACTCCTTCACCCCAACATCTACCCATCTTCTCCTCACGATGCAGCACCCCCTACCACACACACACACCTCTCCAAGCGGGTGGAGCGTAGGTGGCGACAATCGGGGCGGTCGAGACGCTTAAGCGTCGGGCTGGCGAACGACGGTCAGCCGTGGCAGCGAGCGACAGGTGAGAACGGTCTCAGCGCTCGTAGCAGCCGGCGCAGGCGTGCAGCGCGGTCTACGCCGGTCGCGCAGGGGGCCGTGATCGCGAAAAGACCGTCGCGGGGTTCTCACAATGTCCCAACGGGGTCTCGTGCGAGCGGTACGTGGGGGGCGTGATGCGGTTATCTAGTCCATGCGCGCGTGTGTTACGCGCGCTTCCTCCTCTCGCGCGCGCGTCGAGGCGATAGCTGCGACACATGCCTACAGATCCTGCGGGGGGCCGTGACGCAACGTAGCCTGTGAGGGGCGTCTGAGCCCGTAGCTGAGGGCGTGATCACTACTAGCGTCTGCGGGGTGCGAGCGTAGCGTGGTAGGACCGTGAGCTATCGATACAGCGTGGGGGCGTGAGCGTAGCGTGCGGGGGGCGTGAGCTCCGTCTCCAGCTGTGGGGACGCTAAGCGTCAGCGCTATAGGGGCAGTCCGAGCCGTAGCGTGAGGGCGGCCGTGACGCGTCAATACGCTGGGAGGCGTGAGCGTACGCTGGGGGGCCAGTGAATGCGTAGCGTTCGGAGGGCAATCATCCTATGTCCCAAGGAACGTACCGTAGACAGCGTACGCGTGGGGGGGTGAGCCTGTAGCGGTGGAGGGGCGTCGCAGCCGCTAAGACGCGTCCGTGGGCCGGGCCGTGAGGCGTTAGCGCCGGGGCTTGCGTGCGTAGCCCTCCGTCCGAAGGCACGTTCCAGCACACAGCCCCATACCTGCAGACGTCTAGACCGCGCTTCGACCCTCGCGAGGACCGTCACCCCGCCTCGTGCCCCATCGCGTACCGCGCTAGACCCCGGACTCGGCGCAGTGGTGTGGCGCCGACAACCGGCAGACGCGGAGCCGTGCGGCGGAGTCGGCCGTACGCTTGTCGGACGTAGGTTTTGCGCGCGCTGTCCGCCTGAGCTCTTGCGGCGCGGCGTCGGACTGGGGTTTTGCGTTCTCTCCCCCTCTCCCCTTACCCCTCACCCCAGCGCCTCTTCGGCGGAGGGGGCGGCGCATCGAACCGCACTCATCCGCCGCTCGCCAGCTCTTTCCATGCAGCACAATCATTGTCAAGGAAGGCTCGGGTAACGTAGCCCGGTTCGCCAACTCTTTCACGCATTTCCACCCTATTGATGGGAATAACCGTATTCCAGGAAAAGCGTGCGTATGACATAGATCTGTAATTATTTGTTTATGCATGGTTGGGAAGGAAAACCTCGAAAAATATTTCTTTTAAGGTTGGAGAAATATTGAAAGATCCGAATAAGACTAATTTTTGATTTGTGACTGCTTTAAATATTTTCTAACACAATCGTAGTCATATGCAATTAAATGTCAGATCAAATAACAAACAGTCATTTGTGCACAACACATTTTATATACAAAAAATACAACAAATGTATTATTATTATTATATGTATAACAAATACAACAAATGTATAATTGATGTATACAGAACTCAGAAATATTATTCCAGATAAATGCTTATTTTATGCTACATAATGATAGCAAATAACGTTTCACATTTTTCATTTGTGTGCATGTAGTCAATTTTGCTAGTAGTATTTATTCGACACGGACTGAAGTTTAAAAGTTCTTTGTCTACAAATTTGCAGCTGGGCTTTCATTCCTGATCTGTGATATAAGAGTCCCTACGCTCCATTACTCAAATATTCTGTTAAGTATATTAAAACTTCTGTTACCAGTTATGTGGTAACTGTTTGGATTAAAGTTAACTTCTTTCTCTAAAGAATATTTTACTAGCCCCATATGTGCAAAGAATGGAGTTTCATTTTACTTACAATAAAAGAATGATGGATTATCATTTTTTAATTTAATATATTTTTGGTCTCGTATTAACCGGCGTCATTGGCGAAAAATATAATATTAATTGTATTTATTCTGAAAAAATGACATAACATATTCTACAATATTCAGTTTATCATTATCAGCAAAATAACATATTGTATCCGCTGTCCTTTATATGCTGTTTACTTAAGTGTTAAGAGTAGATTAACTCGCACATTGTTACATCTAATGTAATTACGCTTGTTCTTCTTAGTGAAGCTCAACAACATTATTTGATAATTGCTTTGGTCTCTTCACCTATGGCCTTTCCATTCCTTTCTGTTATTCACATTCACGTTCCAGCTTCTTATTTTCATTTTCTTGAGGTCATTTATGATATCTTTCCATCTTGTCTTCTGTCATTCTTTAACTATGGTTAATAGGGCTCCGTCCGAGATCTTCATCATTTATTCTGTTGAAATGTCTCATCCAACTTATTCATTAAGATGTGATTTGATTAACAATATTTTTGTATTTCGTTAGGTTATTCAATTACGTACTATATTTCATTATCCAAATACCATTTGGATCGTTAACAGGTCTTAAAATCACCCTCATATTATTTCTTTAAAAAATCATTAATCTTGAATGTCAACTTTTCTGAGGACCCAAGTTTCTGCTGCGTATGTGGTTACCGACCATATTACTGCCATATAGTCTTTAAAACTGTATTTGCACTTTTAGATATCAATTTACTTCTAAAGAATGCTAAATTGGCAAAGTAAGCTTCATTACCAGCTACTATTCTTTCTTGAATTTATTATTCTATGTGAATCTGATAACGATCATGTAATAAAGCTTACTGCGGTAAATAAAACGTCTCATTGTTACAACCGATGTAATGAAGGGTGGTTTATACAAATAATCATTAGCCACGTCCAAACCTGCTAACCTTTACACCTAATGCCGCGCACAATGTAAAGTTATTCGCGTCGAAATGAATTCCTGTAGTGTGGATTGTTCGCCGAACGAAACGCGTGTGAATATGTGGCGCAGTGCGCGTCAAAGGAATTTGCGGCGCCAATCAGTGGCAGTGAGAACGGGACGCGTCCGTGGGTGTTGTTGACGGAAGGTGACGCAATCTCGCAAATGTTCTGTATCGCGAAGAATTGCGAAGTCTTCATCTTAGTGCATCACATTGTAATGAAACGTGGAGTAGCAGCAGAAGAAAGAAAAATTCATGCACATAAATGGAACAGAAAACGAATTCGTATAGACCATAGTAGACGCAGACAACTCACTACCTACCAAGCGACTTGAGACACACATCGAGCACGGTCGCAAGACGAGTGGCACAAATATTTCGTTGTGCTAATATCCGCCAGTCATTAAAAATGTTTGCGGCGAACCGTGCGCAACACAAAACTTGGCTGAATGCATAGTTAGAAAATAAGTAAAAATGTAGAAAAGGTGAGTGAATACGATAATACGTTGTACGTGTGTATTTTTCATATATGAACCATTGTATGCTCCTTTGTAATTCTACACTTCCGCTTCAATGCTTGAAAGTAATATAACTGGCAAATAATGGTTTCTTGCCGATATTAAGATAAAAATCAAAGTACTGTTATTCGAAATCATTTTGAGAAAACCAATATATCAGATTTTTAAGGAGAGTGGACTACCTTAGGTATATTTTAATTCTTTTGTTTCGAATACCAGTGGCTGTAAGTTCGTCTTTGGTAAATCATTGGGACGACAGGTCGATTGAGTATAGCAGCGGCCATCCTCTTTGTGCTGCATTCAGCCGTTGTGCTCACAAACGCGGAACATGTGATCCGGATTTCATGAAATGGATTTTATTGGATAAAAAAAAACTACCTAAAACTTTCTTGTATAAATGGGAGTAGATATGCGAAAGTTAAAAAAGCATTTGTACATAAATACGTCTCGCAAAACCACAATGTATGTGTGTGAAAGGTCAGAGGATTGTTGAAAATGGAAAGGATTTAATCCCGAGGAATCCAAAATGCCGAACCTAGCGCTGCGATGTAGAGAGCGGGTGAGGGCAGAGAACGGAGTATAGCGCGGGGCTTCTACGCAACGATCAAAACATCAATGCCCCTCCCCACTTATCAACGCTTCCATTAACACATGGCAGATGGTTGCATCACATGCATTACTATTTATCCGTCACAAGCATCATTACACGAGGAACATATCAAAATGAAGACTTCAGGCTGCTGCTCACCTACTGCACCACTGTTCACCGCAATGCACACTTAACAGCTCAGCTTCCACATCAGACTGACTTAGACTGCATACTGACTAACTACATACTCACACTGACTAATTGACTGATCGACTGACTGATTGACTGATCGACTGACTGATTGACTGACCGACTGACTGATTGACTGACCGACTGACCGACTGACTGATTGACTGACCGACTGACTGATTGACTGACTGACTGATTGACTGACTGACTGATTGACTGACCGACTGACTGATTGACTGACCGACTGACTGATTGACTGACCGACTGACTGATTGATTGACTGACTGACGGACTTGCGCAAAACGCAAGTTTTGAGCAGACATATTAATGGATTTCCTGCTTTCTTATTATTTTCTTAACTTTTTTTACAAATGAAACTATTATTATTTGGCACGGCATGCCTTTGGAGTACGTTCAGATACTTGAAAGATTAATAATTTGTTATAAACTAAATTTAAATCATTCATAAAATGTATATATTGAGATTCGTTTCTCCACACATGTAGTAAAACTAATACTTTCTCTGTTTGTATTTAAGAATAGAATAAACGTGAATAAAAGAATGTGAAATCGAATTCTATTCAAAATATTTTTACAATTTTTTAGTGTTTATTCTGAGTTCATTTGATACAATGCATTTTGCGTTCTTCAGCAATGATTGAACTGTTTTTGGTTGCAGTCCTGTTTCTCTTTATTCTTTTATTTGATGAAAGTATGGATTTACATTTTTTATTCAAACATAGTTATTTTGTGTCAAATCAAAGCATATTACTGTGCTATTAAGGGTAAAAGAAAGAAATACGAAAACAAATTAAGGAAATGTTCTCTTTTTATCGCCAGGTTTAAAGTTTTCTTGGTGTAGCAATGTCATCATTCTGTATCGGGCACAAATTTTCTTTCTCGTCCCTGCCGTTCCTAGCTCCACCAGCTTTTACTTCGCATGAAAATTTAGAATGATCTCTGGGGGATAGTTCTAACTGACAGCCAAATTATGTTCTCGCCTCTCTAATTTAAACCACTTTAGGAAAATATTCATTGCGATTTTTTCAAAAATACTATTCGAAACCAGTTATAGTTTCGCTAAACATTTTGGAATTGTCAAAGGTCCGGCTTTATGTCTTCGCAATTTACATGAAGCAAACTCGATTCAGGAAAACTTGTTATTTAAAAACACATTTAGGCAATCCGGAATTGTACTCGCAAACATGGAAGCAGGCCATTATGTTACGGCTTGTTCTATCATCTCTCCCAGCAAATTCCCGTTGTAAACCTACCATGCGAAGTAAACTCTGGTAGTGATTTTCAACGGTAGGGTCTATAAAAACTCATCTGCAATTTAGAATTCTGCCAGAATGGCTACCCCGAGAAAATACTAAATTTAATGGGAAGCTGATCGCTGATGACACTTTGAACAGGGGGGCGGGGACACCTAAAATTCTGATGCAATTTGGAATGAAGCCAATTACTATTCTGTGGCCACACCAAACATAATGTGCTGCTGCCGTCATTATGGAGATGACTGGAACACTCTCTCTCGATCGGTCGATCCCGGATCTACTATGTGAATATTCTAAGTTCGAATACTGCAAGAGTCATTCATATGTCTGCACTTCTTTCTCAAAAGCATTAGTTCTCTATTTATATTTTTGCAATATTTAACACTATTTTCTTGCAAGGCGATAGCTACTTTTGGGGACCTCAATTTCCTCTTTCAAACCCAGTAACTTTGCTCATCTACTTGTTATTATTCCACCCATTTAATTTAGTTTCAACTCTGGTATAAACGTATTGTCCAAATAATATTTCTGTGTATTTAACAGCTTACTGATGTCGGCGGAGAGAGGGTCCGTTTTCCAATCAGAGGATTCAAATTCTAACGATATCACTGCAGACTTGCTGATGCGTGTTGAAAAGAAAAATCTAACAACGCGATGTAACTGAAAATTGAAGAGCGCCATTATTTCTTTGGTTTGCATCGTATGTGCAGTTCTGTGACGTCCACCGTTGTGAACTCTTATTGCGATTTGTTTAATGCTACCGCTTTTGTCATTTGATGCGAGAACGACCTCACGACCACGTGTCTACCGCCCAAGTAAGTAACAAGATCGCGCTATCCCATCCCTACCTGTCAAGGAGACATGAATATAATTCGAAATAAAGAGCAAGACATACAAAGGAAATCTTGCAGAACTGCAGTTGAGGAAAGACTTTAGATAATCAAAGTACTACAACTTTTTCCATGATTATTTCAGAAATGTAGTTTCTAGATGGGGCCTGAGACAAATTTGACAAGTTTGTCACTGATTGAAAGGTTGCTATTTACACTTCCTTTCACAAGACCAGAAACTTCACACACTCGCCACTACTTCCACATTCTTATTCCTGCGGTATGCAAATTCTCAATACGTTATAGAAAATAATACACTGCTGATGCTACTTAGTGCAGTATTAAACAATATCATGGAATACTGAAATAAGACATGTCTATTAGGGTCTTCATAAGAATATTCAATACACGTAGTCACAAAATAAAATATATCTTCAAGTTATTACGTAGATAATGGGATGAAGCTTGTTATTTTGAATGTCATGGAAAGCATCTAAAATACGAAAATATCCCTTGCTGTTCTATAAAGGAGAAGAGACTGCACGTGTATGTGAGGGGGTCTGACACTGTTGTGCATTCCGAACAATATCACGGCAAATACTATAGAGGACACTGCGATATATCGAGAAGCACTTATGTTTGTATCAGAATCTGGTCAACATCGTATGTTCAGTCTATGTTAGGTACTCTATTTTGGCTTTTTTCTGTTCTATATGTTTAATTATCATTACTGGCACCACAACTCTGAGTGTCTTAGCCTCCGGGATGAATCACTTTCAATCATCTATTCGATTAATTTATATTTGATGTCTGTCTCTGTCTCTGTCTCTGTCTGTCTCTGTCTGTCTCTGTCTGTCTCTGTCTGTCTCTGTCTCGGTCTCTGTCTCTGTCTCGTCTCTCTCTGCTCTGCTCTGTCTCTGTCTCTGTTCTGTCTCTGCTCTTCGTGTCTGTCTCTGTGTCTGTCTCGTGTTGTCTCGTCTGTCTCTGAGTCTGCTCTGTGTCTGTCTCTGTTGGCTGTCGTCTGTCTCTGTTTGTCTCGTTCTGTCTCTGTCTCTGTCTCTGTCTCTGTCTGTCTGTCTCTGTGTTGTTCTGTCTCTGTGTCTGTCTCTTGTCTGTCTCCTGTGTTGTCTCTGTGTCTGTCTCTGTGTCTGTCTCTGTCTGTCTCTGTCTGTCTCTGTCTGTCTCTGTCTGTCTCTGTCTGTCTCTGTTTCACCGTCTGTGTGTCTCTCACTGCTTCACTATCAGTCTCTGACTCTCTACCTTATCGTCTTCTCTCTCTCTCTCTCTCTCTCTCTCTGCCTCACCGTGTTCGTGCTTCACCTCCCCCCCCCCGCTCGTCATTCCTCCCCCTGCGTGCAACGCCGTCGCCAGGAAGAGGTCATGAGCCTGTCCGCCGCGCGCCGCCGCTAAAACCCCTCTTAAACCGCTCTTTGCCAACACCTCCGCCCAGATGCAGCGGGCGCAATTAACGTTTTCAACCGAGCTCCTTTCATAACTTGCTTTCTTCCTTTCGCCGCGCCGCGCCGTGGCGTTGGCGGGCGTCAGGAGGGGGGGGGCGGGGCGGCCGTGTCTTCGGGACGGGATAATGGGGACTTGCTATCACGCGTCGCAACTTGCGAGCGCACGCCCGCCCTCCGGTCTGCAGCGCCGCCCGCGGCCGCCAAGCCAACTTCGCCCTGCCTTCGCCAGCGCCGCCGCCTTCTGCGGACGAAGTTGTTACAATTCGGCGATGCCTCTTAAAGCGGTGTCGCGCCCCCAGAAGTACTGGCAGGGGGACGGGCTGGGGCGCTACGTGAAAGGAAGGGCTAATTTCTCAAACTTTCCGCTCTGAGTGAGTACCTGCGTCGGAACGGCCTCGGCGGCGGAAAGCAGCGCTCTTGGGTTCCGCTCCCTCTCCCAGTCTCTCTCTTTCCATCGCTATCTCGCTCCCTGTGCGAATAATATCACCGCCACCTTTGTCGCGCCTTTGTGATGCGGTGCATTGAAATTTGAGCATGTAATTCCACCGGACGCCCCACTCCGGCTCGCTCTGCTCTTCCAGAAGTGCAGCGGCGGGGGCGGGGCGAATTTAAGAGGAACTTTTTAAGTAGATTTTAGTTTTAAACTCGGTTTCCACCTTCCCTCCCTCCCGTCTCCCTCGTGGTCTAGTTGGAAGTTAGGCTGCGCGAGTGTCCGGGTTTCGTTATCTTACTAGAACTTGGCGCCTCTTTCTCTTCTCCGTTTCATGCAATGCGTTAAATTTTGACGACCCGCTTTCGGGGGCTAAATTAATTTGGGAGTGAACTTGCTCAGTTCGCTCCGACGCTAATCCGACGCTGTTAACCGCCAAAGCGGCGTGGCGCCGGCCGGGGTGACGGCGCGCGGCTTTAAGCAGCGCGCTACAAAGCGGTCGGAAAACGCTTAAATATGCGTCGGCCGCTCCGCCGAAGCCAGATTCCGCCCCGCCGGCCCCCCAACCTTCGGTGGTGTTCTGTTGAAAGAGACTGTTTTACGCACAATGGGAAGTGCGAAATCCGTGTGAAAATTTCATTACTGCCGGCGTTGCTACATAGAAACGATTTCGTTTCCGATGAAACAAATTGAAATGCCCTTAACAAGAGCACATCATCGACGGTACAAACGGTAGTTTCACAATTTGAGGCTTTCTATCGATTATGGTAAACGTCACTTCTTTTATGGAAGAAACGTGAACTTATCATCTCATGAAATAAATCTAAATTATATTAATATCTAGTACACAAGTTTAAAATAAAAAATATGAAATTAAAAAAAAAAATTATTATTATAAAAAACATAGTGTTGGGTTCGGAAAACTGTTTATATGCCTACATATTTAGAAAAAAATTAAATTGTATTTCTCATTTTACGGACTCCATAATGAAATGCTGTATGATTTTGTAGGTTACTTGTTGGCAATTTTCCTCGACTGTCTGAAAGTCCAGTGAATATGAAACCCATTGAATTCTGGATCACGACTTTGATTTTATAGCCGTGCATTTGCACAAATAAGTTTCCAATATAGCACATTGAAGTACGCAATGACAACTGATAAAAATTCAACGAAATTCCAACTTTGATTATTTACATCTTTAAAGTAAGAGTTGTTCAATTGAAATGTGTAGTTGTCTCTAAACGTTGTGTACATGCACACGTAGTTATTGAATGAGACCAATTTATAAGTTTAAAACTTTTAAGGCAAACTTTATCGACGATGTTAAATGTGTATGAGTATTTAAGGTTTTCTGATGATCAACAAAAACCATCGGTAAATCGGAAGTTCAGGCAGCTCTTATATTTTTAAATCTCTCTGATTCGTAACCATCGTTCTTTTAATTATTATATTTTCTTCACAAGAATGTAGTCGGGTTTTAACATCGTAAACCGACGGCTTTGTGATAGAAATTACAAGGGAAGCGCACACGAGATGAAACTGTCAGGTGTCCCGTAGATAATACCATAGATACACGAATCTAATGCGCACCCCATGTTTGAAACTTAAATTTATGAAAAAGTCATTGTAATGCATGTAATGTGCTTTAATGACAGAGTAATTGGTACGGTATTTTATTTAAATTTATATAATATAACAATGGATTTATTGTATACATAACTAGCATTATAACTGCTTGATGCTTTAATGAAGGATCATAAGGTCGTTTTTATCTGTTTACCTTCCTGTAGTTTGTGTTGCAGTTCGCACGCATTTCGCGTTTTACTACTATGTGTAAGTGGCTGGTATGGGTTCGCGGCGGACCTTAGTCACTAACCAAATCGGCTTATGTGTTGCATTACGCCCTCAGAATATCAGAGGGGAGTGCTTGCGTTCTTTGGCCTATAGGGAGGGCGTGTCTAGTTAATTGTTTTATTGTTTTAGTTAGTGTTAAAGACTCGATATCAAGTTCCTTTCCCAGTACTTTCAACCGTTTCCGAAACGGAGGGCGTGCTCTGTGCCATAGAACTATGTTCTGTACCAGCTCAAGTGTACTGCTATGCTGTTCTTGTACTTCTATGCTGTGGATCCACCATGTTACCGCAGCGTAGGTTACCACAGGCCGGCAACACGTTGGCAACAGAGTGGCAAGCGAAGTTTCAAGGGACTGTAGGTTCTATTAAAAGACGTAAGAGTCAAACTTTTTGCTGTAATTTTGATCTAATTCGCCTAACATGTAAATGCAAGCTCATCCTTCGATCAAATGTGATCCTAAACTCTCAATAATAGGCCAATGATAAGTGGAATGAATTTGAATTTGAAAACTCCAGCAATCCATTGTGACGTAATAAACGTAAGAATTGAATGATGTTACTGGCGTTCTATGGAACGAATTTGCGCTCAAATCTAATGCGCAGCACGATTTAGCGATTCATGTAAATATAGTATATTCTTTTACTCACGTTCATATTTTGAATAACGATTGAAAATGTAAAGCCGGAAGCGATCCTGGGAATCCTGGATATCGGGATTGCGGAAGTTTGTTTATTCTCCAGCCCGGGCGCGTAATTACAGCGCCTTGTATTACTAGCAGCCAACCTCCAGCGTACGAAATGAATAATCAATGCGAGCGTATCCATTTGGGGACATAAGGTGCGGTGCGGAGTTTTGCCCCGGCCTCAATTCGATTTTCCCGTTAAGCGCGTGCATTTTTAATGTCCATGCCGGCATGAGCAGGGGGCGCTGTGGCGGCGGTTGGGGGGGGGGGGAAGGGGGAAGGGGAGGGGGCGGGATCCGCTTACAGGATCGACGCGTCGTTGTTTTGCTTGCAGAGCTGCCTACTTTAACTTACCATTCTTCATTACATCCAGGCTACAATACACGCTTTAATTTTGTGCTTTATTTTGTGCCATAGGGCACCTTTTGTATTGTATTTGTATGTTCGTCGTGTGAGGATGTGCGTAATAAATGTAGGGAGGGAAGTGAAATTTTTATGTGATCCTACCTGTTTTTATTTTCGCACATTTTTGCGATCTTCCAACTTCTAAAATTTTGCATAAAGAATTCATGAAGATCGTGATATCTCATCGTGTTATGAAGTTACACGAAACGCTACCTAGTAGTGTTTTGCATTACACTTAATTTGATTATAACACGACCGTCAACGGCGATTCTACTGCATAGTGCGTGTTGTCATTGTGGAGAGTTAGGGTTGGTGGGCCGTCTGAGAGGGAGGCCGCCAAAAAAGGTGTGACTTTACAATTTTTGGTTATTTTAATTTGTTTTTTTATAAAAGCTGTACTTGAGGTAATATGAAAAAGTATACATATGTGAATTAATACTTGGCTAAATGACAGAAAAATATTTCGATGGTGTTCGAGTAAAGAAAGTTAAGTCATGGAAGGGAATCGAAAAAAATAGAAATAAAATTTCTCGTTATAAACAAAAATGTGGGAACATTTCCAAAACATTAACTTCACTACATTTCAATAGCAGATTTTTCATGAAGGTTATGGATTTTGTCATGAGTAACTCCCGAAATACTAAAAGGCCACTTTCATAAAAAAATGACTAAACCCCCTATACCCAAACACCATCGGATTGACGTTTAAAATTGTATCTAATAAAGATTGTATGAATTGTAGAGTATTGTTTCAAAGAGAATGACGAATGAAAGGAGTTATAGGAAAATCCATCGTAGTGACTTCACCATGGACATGGTATTGCGCGCTGAAATGATACAGGAAATAAATATATATTTTTAATATTTAATTTATACAACCAAATAAGAGGGATTGCCACTTTATATGTGAATGTTACTTTATATTTATACAGAACAATGGCTGGATACGCTATTGCGGCCCGAAGGTACGAGTAACTGCAGCTGAGCGCCTATTTGATTTTTATCAATTGTAGACATTAACTGATAACGTTGATTTCACCTATAGCGAAAAAAAGTAGTGCTTCGGCAGGCTTGCATGATGCTGTCTCGTTGAATAAATCTCAGTGACGATGTTAATTGCTATTTCGAAGCTAGAAGATAGATTTACTTATAATATTGACGCTAGAAGATAGAATTACTTACAATTTCTGAATGGTTATAAATGATGAAGAAATGAATGATGTGCGAATTCAACATTTTTAAATTGATATTTATAAAATCTAAAATTTCAAAAATTGCTGGAACAACTAAAAATTTGACACATATTGCTATACTTTTTTGTTTAGTGGCATAAATTGTATTTTTTCCTTCTTTATTCATATTTTTTACCAGTGTGTCAGTTCTGACTCATCCTCCTGATGTTCAAGCGTGAAGTGCAACTAGTAGGCGTCGAGAAATAGCGCGACTTAATGACGTTAAGTTGCATTTGACTGAAATAAAACCATGAGAACCATACGTTTACAATGCAGTTGATTTATCCTCAAAATAAGTACGGCTGAATTATTTGAATTATCAACAGCTTGACTTTTTTAAAAATTATTACCAGTTGCAACAGATTGCAATTGAAAGAAAAGCGATCGGATCAAAGATTTTGATTGGAATAAAAAGTTACTCCGGCATTTTTGATATTTAAATTACAATAAAATTAATTTACTTTCCTTTTCTATCACTGAAAGGATTATTATGATTCATGGCTGCACCTTGCTCTCGATCTTAGAATGCATTTTCGTGGTACGACGCGAGCTATTCCATTCTGCTTTCGCGGAGCGTATTGCCTGGACTAAAAGCTTTAAGCTCTTCGTTCCTGTCTCGCACTGGTGAGATTATTAACTCAATGGTTTTCTTGTCACGTAAACGATATGATATCCTATTACGTACACGATGTTATACCCCAAATACATCTGTGACAGTCAAAAGGTTTATTCGAAAAAATATTCTTGGAGTCTCGACAGAGAGGAAGACAATGTAAATCCATCTTTTTGTTAACGCGGGAAACCGAAATGGAAGCACAAAAAATAATTTGTGAAATAACTGGCTTTGGTGGTTCGGGGCATGAATTGGTGTCACCGCAGTGCCTCTTACCTGGAGGTACTTTTGCGCGAGTCCGGGCGATAGAAGAACTAGCTCGATAGTTAGGTCGAATTCAGCGCTGTCTGGCGGAGAAGTCTAACGGCCGGCTGCTCTGATTGGTAGTTTTCCTTGGCTTCTCCGATCAACATCAGGCGAATGCCGGAGCAGTACCCTAACAAGAGGTCCCGGACCGCTCTCAATCTTTCCTTCCTCTTCCCATCGTCACTCCTTACTTACACTAACATGCACTACACCACCACACATCCCGGGAAACCAGACGGGAGCTTAGAGCTTGTCCCGGCTGGGGGGGTGCCCCGCTGGTGGGAGATATCTGGTGAGGGAAAACCCCGCAAGTCGACGTGTAAGTCTGCGCCGGATCTAGAATTTCAGCGGAGGGAGATCACCGCCACCTCCCGAGCAAAAAACATGCACTACACGTATGGCACTATGAGCGCGCAATCCCCAATCAATTTGTGAAATGTAAGCGTAAAAGGTGTGTCACTTTGTTTCCGCAGTCAATGCTAAACGCGTCACCCCAAGTTGTTTCCGGAGGGTCATCGCTTTAGTTTAGAGGTACTCTCTTCAGAGCGTCTAGCCGCCGCTTTCGGGTCGTGTGAATCGAATTTGTCATTTTTTTTTCACTGCCAGGAATACGCTTACGAATTCGCAAGAACAGAATATCATGACAAACTTATATCGCGACCCATGTGACTTCCTGAGATTCGAAATGGTGTAAGATTCTAGACCAAGATTCGAAATTTTGAATCACTCCGTATGTGGGAACGCTTTTTTTTGCAATTGCCATGTTTTGAACAAAGTTTGAAAACGTGTAATATTTTCCACAAACATCGATGTTTTTTTAGATGATTCTAACTTGCGCCCCTTCGAGCCGAACTTTATATGGAATTTCCTACTTATTCCCGCTTTTGCATGTGGGCGTTTTATTCGTACCTTTTTTAACATGTATCTTGTGCTTACAATTGCGGGGAGGCGGCGTTAATTACCGTGACTCCGCGGCCGCATCAATCTCGTCGCGTCCGTCGACGTTATCTCTGAGTCGGCGTAGCCGCAGACGTACGATAATAGGGTGAGTAATGCGCTTGGAGATAGTGGGTTACGTGCGAGCCCGGGCAGGCAGGAGAACGCCGAGAGATCCTGTAAAAAACTACCGCTGTTCATTGCAAATTCCGCATAGCGTGGCCATGGATGAGAAGACATACCGGGGGGGGGTAGTTCAGATATTCAGCTTCTGTCACTGCAGTGCCTCTGAAAGGTCCAAGGGTTTGAGTCCCGATGATGGTAGGATTTTCGACATTAGCTAGATAATTAAGTTGAGTTTAGTCGCTGTCTGAAGGAGAATTATAGAGCCCGAATGCTCTTATCCGTAGTTTTCCGTGGTTTCTTCGATCAACACCAGACAAACGGCGGAGCACTACCTTAAAAAACGGGTCATGGATCAGGGGCGTAATCTTTCCTTCTCATTCCTTGTCCTATCCTCACCCCCTTGCTTACGCCCACTTCCATGTACTACACTACCACACATGCTGGGAGACCGGTACCGAGCTTAGAGCTTGTCCTGGCTGAGGGGGTACCCCGCTGGTGGAAGATATCTAGATGGGGAAAACTCCGCTAGCTGACGGTAGGTTGGTGCCGGATCTCGCCATCTAGCTGGGGAAGATCACCTCTTCTTACCGAGCAAAAAACACGCTTTCATACTTACGGGACTAATGACCTTAGCCGTTGACCCTCCTCGAATCACCAGTAATCAATCAGTCGTGAGAAGGCGAACGCGCCAGCCGTCGAGCCACGAGGCCCCGCGGGGCGGGTGCGCTGGTGCGAGGGGGAGGGGCGTCTGACAACCTCCCTGCGCACCGCGTGGGTCGAGTAGGAATAGATCTTTTGATAGAAGGGGGTGTGCCAAGTCAAGTGTCATTCAAATGATTTTTGCTGTTCGGATGACACAGCGTCTGGGGGCTGTGGTGCAGACGTTTCGATCATCTTGTCGTGGCCTTCCTCGGGGTTAGACTGCCTGCCGCACACAACGACACGATGATCCAAACGTCAATACACCAGACTTCTAAGCGGCATCACTGGGTCAGGCGAGATCGGAACTGCGTTGGGCCGCTCCAGCGACACTGCCCTGAGGAACAAGTCTCGATTCCTCAGGAAGGGATTTGGCCCGGTGAGTGCTGATTTGTAGGCGAATGGAAGATTAGAAAGGGAGCTGGGTCTGGAGGAAGGGGCGTAGGAAAGGAAAGAGAAGATATGTGAGTTTCCTGGGATGGGTGGACAGTGTTGGTTCCGAGTGTGAGAGGATGGGAGAAGGGAGGAGAGGAGGCGAAGGAAGAGGTAAAGTGTGTGTCGGAGTTGAGGTAAAAGGGGTCGAAAGGGGGTGAAACGGGATGCGGGGCGGAAGGGCAAGAGCTGAACTAGGTGAGAAAGGTTTGGAAGAAGGGATGGAGCGCGATGGAATGAGAATGGAACCGAGACAAGGAGGGCAGTTAAGTTTTGGTTGGTAAGTGGGGAGTAGGCCAAATGGGGATGAGTGGGGGTCGGGACTTGATGTATTGAAAGGGAAGACACAGGACGTGAGAGGGAGAGGACGGGTTGTGCACCAAATGAAGTGACGATGGTGCCAAGAAGGGAAACGAGAGGGCCAGACAGTGGTAGGGTGGGTGTGAGGAAAGTTGAGGGGTGGGTTGGGGGTGCGGGGACAGGTCGCAGAGCGTCGCCGGACGCTCCAATTTTCTTGAGCCGCTTCCCTCTTAATTCGAGCGCTCTTCTCGTATGCTGTACGTCGCCAAGAGTCGCTTAAGCGAGCTGTTTATGCTGCTCATCTGAGCCGAATTCTCCATCTGTGGTGGAGCCTTGAGTTTCTCTCAGAACGTTAAAACACCTTTATATAGGGACCGTCTGTGTTCTAATTATTATAATAATGTCAAGAACTAGAAAGTTTATATACAGGCGTAAAGGATGGTTTGTTCTCACTATAAAAAACTTCACAAATTCCCCAAAGACTTCTCTCGCTTCTTAATTACGTGACGTTTGAATATTTGTTTATATGTAAATAAAATACTGAAAAGTTTTCCTTTTTAATTTTTAAAACGGTTATAAGATTAAAAACAACAGTGAATCCTTAACTACAGAATGTTTCGGTTGTATTCGCACGTATTCATTCTATTTTAGTTTTTAAATTACAATATCGAATTTGATTCGTCATTACCACGAGGACTTTAAACAATTGATACACGATTGTAGTAATGGTGCTTTAGAATCCCAATTTTAACCGCTAGGCTCTGATTATGCGTCTCAGTTCCTTTTTGGGACCATACACCGTCCTAGGAATGCGAAGGCCATAGATACAGTGGCAATGAAGTTGTGCGGGTCCTTCGTGTCGCGGCCTGGGGGTGTCGCGAAGAGACAGAAAAAGGCGGCTGGAAGTGGCACTCGATGTCTGCAGACGAACAAAAGAATATCTGAACGCGTGGGTGGGCGGGGCTGAGAGCATTCAACTGTCGATATCGGGATTCTGACGGGAGAGCGCCCCGACTCTGGCGGCGCGGCGACGAAGCTTTCGACAATGGAGAGGCGGCTCGCGTCTGCCCTGAAAGGTGCCGGCCGTGGGCGGGACTGGGCGGGGATGGGCGAGGCGGGTCGGGGGCGAGTCGG
>BOPP01000020.1:12743177-12762969 GCA_017312745.1 Gryllus bimaculatus
TCCGCCCCGCCCCTCCCCGTCTCTTCGTAGCCCGCAGTGCGCTTTTAAGAGTTATGATCCGCCTTCGGAAGGCCATATATTTGCCACCTCGCGGGCTCTGAGGGCGCGATTAGCAGACTGCGAGAGGGGGCGGGGCCGGGCGCGCTTCACAAATTCTGCGGCGGCCATCACTCACGCGATGTCTCCCCCCTCTGCCCCCTCCTTGGGCGATGCCACCGGGTTCCGCGACTTCCCGCTTCCCCTGAACGAAATGAAATGAAGTTGGATGAATAACGCGCTTCGAAAATGTGTACAATGTCAGCTCCTCATACAATACGCCTCGATATTTTTTTCCACAAATAGTGACGAAAGCGATTGACACGCAAAAACATGTTTTTGACCGCCCCCGTGGTGTCATGTTTCGTGAAAACAACCCACTAGTACGAATGATAATAGATACGCGCTAGGACCCTGAAGCCCGCAGACGAAAAAATGGGAGAAACGGAAACAACCTTAAACACCACAGCTAATGAAACAATGCTTAAAATTTTATTTTTTTTCTAAAAGGAATTGATATAATTTTATGCAGTTTTTCAGTAATAACATATTTCCTCATTTTATAATCGAATTAAGCGGATTTAAGCAAAATAAGAACATAAGAACAGGGGGGTTTAAGCCTTAGCCTTGATTGGGGGGGGGCGAGGGTTTAATTAGTACAAAATGTTTGTAGTAAAACGTATTCCGCTAATATCATCGTGAAGGACTCTGATGATTTTATTAGAAAATAAATTGTTTATTGATAGTATTAATATAATACCTTTTTAACTTTAGAAAAATTAAAACTGAGAGTGCATCCGTTAGTAACATTCCATTTACAAACCAATAAGATGAAATTTAAACATATTCTCTGAAATTCGTTTGAATGGTTCATGCTTTTATTACATAATGTTCTGAAATATTTTAAATGTATTATAACAAGCATTTCAGTAGCGATTATACTTTTTAAAGAATTAAAGTGTCAATAAAAACTTTTGAAAGAAAGCTCATTCCATTTTACTATATCATATTTTTGCACTTTCTAAAATACGTAATAATTAGTTGGATGAGGGAGACGTTATTTTCATTATATTGCAAAGAAATAGGCTAGAATATATTATTTATTTTTAACTATGAATATTTTTTGTAAATTTATTGGCAGTCCTAGTGGATAAAAATATGGCAAATGTTGCTCGCAGATACTCCTTATTCATCTTTCCATTAATTACTTTTTCTTTCAAGCCCCATCCGATGTCACTTACCAAAAACTTCAGTATTAACTAAAAATATTACTACCAACTCGAAGTTAAATTGTTCAATTAAAGTTGATATTTTAGAATTTCAAATCAACGTGTGTGTAGTTTTATTTGTTTACTGTGCAAACAATAATCATCCGTATGTGTAATTAACACTCAAAATAACAGTTCTTAGAAATTTAAGTAATATAATTCGTTCGAATACTAGAAACTAGTTTTACTTTTTTCTTTTTGCTGGAATACAAGAAAGTGAATAATGGTGTTGTGATATTTAATTCTCTGAAATATTGAAAGATGCCATAAAATTTATTTTCGAGCTTGTCATACACTTTCAATAATAAAGAAAGATATTTATTTGTCAACTCATGTAGATCTATAAATGATGTCATTTAAATTAGTGGTATTAAAATAAACTTTTTTAAAAATGTGATATTACAATATCACGTACTTTCCGGGCGCAATTTTCGAAGAATTAGACTTTTGAACGAAAATGACTGCACCATTCTCTTAAGAGTCCTTCACACTATTCAGTAACAACATTTTATAAAAAAACGATAGAGCGTTTTTTTTGGAATCTTTTGAGAATGTCCCTGGGGCTTCATGTAAAGTACCCCGCAAAATTAAAATATCAGTTCCAAATGCAAGGGCAGTGACATCAGCCTGATAGATTAAGAAGTGTTATTTTTGGAGAAAATCATCTGAACGGTTTAGCCATGCAGACGTTTTGCCATCATTCCACTTTTCGGTATCAAGTACCCACACAACATGGATTCTGGCTACACCATTTGTTAGAGGACTTCTTTCCCTAAATTCAGCAACTAGATTTATTCACTTATTCGTTGGCAAGGCCCTGCAACAAGAGTTTTTCCTGCCGAAAAATCGCGGTTTTTTATTATTTACTTGTCTGCCCGGGTGACGCCGCGACCATGGCGAAAGTGCCGATGTTTGAGGGCAGGACGTAATGAAGGTCGCAGAATGGCGACCGAAACGTTCGCCCCTTTGCCATGGACGCGGTGTCACCCGGACAGACAAGTAAATACTGACTCCGGCCGCGGAAGCCTACGCTCTCACTTCACCGTTTTTTCGCACAGCTTTACATAACTTTCTCTCTACTACGTGAGCAGTAGCGAGAACGTAAAAAGTATTTGTTTAGTGTTAACACTATGAAATGAAGTTTTACCTTGCCGCGCTTTCGCGCTAGTTGTCGTATATTGTTTTCAAGATTTTGCACCCACGACCCATAAGGAAGAGAGCAAGTTATTTCGTTGTTGTAGAGAGAGTCTTTCTCTTTGGAAAGAGAAGTCCCGTGATGGCCGTAATACGGCGTCCTGCGATGGCAGCTCTGCCATTGTGGCCTAACGGCCACGTCCTTCGGTTGGCACTTGTCGGCTTTCCCGCCTGAGCTGACGCACGAATCAATAAACGCGTCGCTTTGCGCGCGCGACGGCCGCGTCGCCTGGAGGGGTAGTCAGTCGCCCTTTGACGTCCAGCCAAGGACCGGCGCCAACGCACCCTTCGCCCTTCACGCCTCGTTCGGACATCGGGGTTTCACAACACGCCACATGCAGGCAGGCACTAAGGCAGCTGTCTACTTGAAACTAAATCAAGAATATTATGCCTATTTTGTTTGAACTTGTTCATTTGATTTATATATGCCCTTAGAGCTTTTTAAATTATATGATCTCTATTTGTTTAAAAATAATTTCGAAGAACATGTTTTTTCTTCAGACATATCTTCACGAGAAGTTGATGTATTTTGGTTACCCATTGTGTAAATTAATCACAAAAATATGTTCTAGGGAATGAAGTAGAATGGTAAATAAACCTCTTTGCCAGGATTTGATTATTTGAGCAAAAATAATTGTTTAATGTTTATTGTCGACATTTTGTTCTTTTAACTGAACATTTTAGTGACACTTTAACTAATGTAATTCATTTTCTAGAGCATATTATGAGTTGAATGCTTCCAAAATAATTATATTATTACCTTTTATGGTTTATGATTAATAATGTTTGACGTGGATGGTTGTGCTGAAAATTCCCATTTCGGAAAAATGCATCTCACGTTCAATCACTGAGGGCTTCACAACTGACTCTCGCTTCGAAAATAAATATTTGCTCAGAAAATAAGAAACTTAGAGAGAAGTGACTTGAAGCATTTACACGAGCATGTGCGTCAATAAAATTTGAATCATCAAATTTCATGATTTTTCGCCGTTTCGGGGGAAGACAGCTACGTTTAGTTAAATTTAATTTTAACATAGTCATGTTTCAAAGAATTCTTCGAACTTGTCTGTGTTGGATGACTTTTGTTTACTGAAGATAACAAGTTCATGACTGACAGTTTAGAAGCAGAAATACAAATGAATGAAAAGTCATTTAATGTATCGAGGATAATATATATTCAAGGCCAACCGATCTCTTCCTCAGAAGACGGTAAAATTCCAGGATAAGAATAACATCACTTTGTGTCTAGGGCATATATATGTTCCTTTGCTACGGTTTTAAAAACGAGTTTCCTCTTACCTTCAAGAGGTGAGCAAGCTTATTCTGCAAATGGGTGATGGAGAAAAAAAGTTTCTGAATGTTTCTCTGAGAGATTGCCTCCATAAGAGGCTTGAAATAAAAACAAAAACTGGCACAAAGGGTTTGGGCAGCCTCCGGTTCAGGCAAGGGATGTTGCCAAATCGGATCCGCAAACACAAAAGAAACAACGGAACGAAACTCAAGTGATGTGGGGTTGAGGAGAAGACGGTCACCAAATCCACTGTGGTCGGTAAATGTGTAGTAATAGATATTTTAACTTATAGATATCGGGGCGTAAATAGGAAAATATTAACATTATTAACTTCCGCTCGTTAGGAGTCTTAGTTCCAGCCTCTCTCGCAGCATGTGAAATATCAGGCGAAACGACGCCAGAGGTGAATGATTTCGGAGGACGTCTTGAAAGCAGAAAGGCGGCGTTGAGCAGTTAATGCGCACTTCAACTAATGAATCATCGAGGCGCAAAATAAACCGTCGCAACGTTGTCACTCGACCATTATTCTGATAATATGCACTTTACATTTTTTTAAGTTACTATGTTAATGTCCCAAAGAACTTAATTCTGAAATTGATATTGTATTTATTTGTCAAATATAAAATTATTATTTCAAAACTTAGTTTTCAAGACTTATTCCTTTAATCTCTAATACATTTGCTACACTTTTATTAGAATAATATTCTTAAGTTTATCATCAACCATATTCAGTACAGTTTTCCTACAGTTTAAGTTTTTGTATTCATACTTTTCATTTAGTGGTGAAAATTTTATTCTGCGGCACAGAAATGAAGTTTGATGGTAGGATGATTTAACAATATGACGTAGATATTTACATTTGGTTCACGTAGAGAAATCGCAGCTATTAGAGGCGTGGGCAAGAGTCAATGGAGTCTTGTGTATCTGAGAGACGCCTTGTCGTAGGAAGAGTTGCCAACGTTTCTGTTTTCTTACAATTGTCCTTACATTCGCCCTAACGAAGAAAACTGAAGGACTGAAACTCTAAAACGCTGATCAGTCGGTCAAGATCGCGGCGTCTTTCGGATATCACAATTGTTCACTTGCAAAATAATTAAAATGAATGGCATAAAGATGTTTTTAAAGAGAATTATTTCTTCCACCTCTGAGACAAGTTTTAATTGTCTAAAGGATAAAATTTGACTTTAAAAATACAGCCATTTTCCCGTTGCGTTACTTCATTTCCCATTCAAAGGATTTTATCCCTTAATGTTACTGCGATATGACTGGATTTTTCGTGAATCCGAGAGAGAGAGAGAGAGAGAGAGAGATTTAATGAGACAAGCCACGTCGCGCAAGTGCACGATAATTTTCGGGCGACGCGTCACGTCGCAATAATCCGGAGGAGATGCGTAGAGGGCGGGCTCCGCAGCTGTCGCTGGCTGTCGCGGCGCGGGAGGTTCCTTTAATGAGGGCTCCTTCCAGTCGTCAGTCGCTAAAAAAGAGGACGGCCCTGCGCCTTCTCATCCCTGCCTCTGCCCTCGACTGCTCCTTCACCGCCTGTCATTCGTCGTTTCGCCCCTGAATCTTTTTGTAATGACCTCTCGTTCCTGCTCCGTTGATTGATTGGTTAGCGATTCCGGGCGCGACAACTGCTATGGTCATTAGTGCCGTAAGTGTAGTGTGTTGTTTACCGTGGGGGTGGCTGTGATCTTTTTCCGCTGGATGGTGAGATACGGCGCCATACCGGACGGGATATCCCAAATTAATGTCCTGAGACGCGGTATGTCCAAATTAATGACGGGTTATTCCCAAATTACGCCGGCGCATCAACTAGACTTTACTCCTGTTATTTTTGTTTTACTTGTGTTATATCCACGAATGGTTTACTTGACACACGACCTTTAAATGTTTACAACTGGAGCTGATAATATTTGTATTCTGACATTACTGAAGTAATTATGTTAAAATATATTCTCGCGTGTAACGGCTTTGGGACTACTTTGGATCCATTGTACCGTCTAATGTAATTCCTGCACCCAAGCTGTTACTGGTATTTTCTCTCCACCCCCACCTGCTTAATAGGCTCAGGGCATCAATTGATGTCACTGCAGTGCCTCTGACGAAGACATTGTCGCAGAGATTGCCGCATTGTTCTACAAAGTTTGGTACAGATTAATACCACACAAATACGGAAATAAATAATTTAATTAATATCTAGTAGATGTCCCACGATCATATTTTTCGCCTGGCGCTAGGAGCATACCTAATACAGTTCCTAATATTCTGCCAGTAGCGGTGCAGGGGGTATCTAATAGGTTTGCCAGAGGCTAGTAACAACGCATAAGACAAAAAAAATCAAATAGCCGTGTACTGTAAAATAAATTGAAATAAAAATATAGTATTTAAAAAAATGTACCAGTTACATGAAAAATAATAATATTACACAGTGTGCTTACAACGAATCCTTTTCCTCTTTCACACGGTTTGGATGTGAACAAAGCGCGGCCAACGCAGGATACTTTGCAGCATATGATGATAATTACATAAATAATATTCACCAACTTCAGTAGTTGTTCCCGACCAACCGAGATTAAATTCCTGTGAAGTAGTTTTTGTGGGGGCAGTTGCGGGGAGTAGAGGACTGTTCTGAAGAGCTTTGCTTTTCTGCTCAGTGTCAGAAGCGACCATGCATCCCCCTCCCTTTGCTCACACCGCCGCCGCCGCCCTCGCCCTCGTCGCGCCCGCTCACGTCTCCGCCCCGCCCCGCCCCCAGCCACGCACCGCTTTTCAAATATTCCTGCCTCCTCCTCCTCCTCCCTCCGCCTCCTGATCCTCCGCTCCTCTCCTCGTCCGCCTCCTCTTCCTCGTCGCCTCCACCTCCTCCTCCTACGCCTCCACCTCCTCCTCCACCCCCCTCCACCTCCTCCACCCTCCTCCTCCTCGTCTCCTGCCTCCTCCGCCTCGCACCTCCTCTGCCAACCTCCTCCAACACTCCTCCTCGCTCCTCCTCCTCCTCCTCCTCCACTTCCACTTCCCCACTTCCACCTCCACCTCCTCCTCCTCCTCCTCCTCATCCTCCTCCTTCTCCCTCCTCCTTCTCTCCTCCTCCTTCTCCTTCTCCCTCCTCTCCTCCTCCTCCTTCTCCCTCCTTCCTCCTTCTCACTCCTCCTCCTCCTCCTTCTCCTCCTCCTCCTCCTTCTCCTCCTCTCACTCCTCTTCCTTCCGCTTCTCTCCTCAGCTTCCCTCCTCCTCCTCCCTCATCCCTCCGCATACTCCTCCTCCGCCCTCCCCCGCTTTCTCTTCCTCCCCCGCCCCTCCCCGCTTTCTCTTCCTCACTCCGCCCTCCACCGCTTCATATTCCTCCTCCTCCTCTCCTCTTCCTCCGCTTCCCTCATCCTGCAGCTTTCCTCCTCCTCCTCCCTCCCCTCCGCATCCTCGCTCCTCCGCTCCCCCGCTTTCTCTCCTCCCCCGCCTCCCCCGCTTTCTCTTCCTCCTCCGCCTCCCCACCGCTTCATATTGCTCCTACCGCCTCCTGATGCCTCCGCCTCCTCTTCCCTCGTCGCGCCTCCTCTTCCTCCCTCCGCCTCCTCTTCCTCGTCCGCCTCCTCTTCTCCTCCGCCTCTTCTTCCTTCCTCGGCCTCCGCCTCCACCTCTCCTCCTCCGCCTCCACCTCCCTCCTCCACCTCCTCCACCTCCCTTCCTCCTCCTCCTCCACTTCCACTTCCACTTCCACCTCCACCTCCTCCTCCTCCTCCCTCCTCCTTCTCCTCCTCCTTCTCCTCCCTCCTCCTTCTCCTTCTCCTCCTCCTCCTTCTCCTTCCTCCTTACATGCCTCCTCCTTCCTCCTCCTTCTCCTCCTCCTTCTCCTTCTCCTCCTCCTCCTCCCTCCTCCTCCTCCTCCTTCTCCTCCTCCTCCTCCTTCTCTCCTCCTCCTCCCTTCCTCCGCTTCCTCCTCCTCAGCTTCCTCCTCCTGCCTCCCTCCCTCCCATCCTCCTCCTCCGCCCCCCCCGCTATCTCTTCCTCCCCCGCCATCCCCCGCTTTTCTCTTCCTCCTCCGCCTCCACACCGCTTCTATTCCTTCCTCCTCCTCCCTTCTCCTCCGCCTCCTGATGCCTCCGCCTCCTGCTTCCTCGTCCGCCTCCTCTTCCTTCGTCCGCCTACACCTCCTCCCTCCTCCGCCTCACCTCCCCTCCTCCTCCACCTCCTCCACCTCCTCCCACCTACTCCTCCTCCTCCTCCTCGCTCCGCCTCCACCTCCTCCTCCACCTCCTCCACCTCCTCCTCCTCCTCCTGCCTCCTCCTCCACTTCCACTTCCACTTCGCACCTCCACCTCCTCCTCCTCCATGCCTCCTTCTCGCTCCTCCTTTCTCGCTCCTCCTCCTTTCTCCTTCTCCTCCTCCTCCTCCTCCTTCCTCCTCCTCCTCCTGCCGCTTCTCCTCCTCAAGCTTTCCTCCTCCTCCCTCCGCTCCCCTCACGCATCGCTCCTCCTCCGCCTCGCCCCGAACTTTCTCTTCCTCCCCGCCTCCCCCGCTTTCTCTTCCTCCTCCGCCCTCCACCGCTTCATAATTCCTGCTCCTCCTCCTGCTCCTTCGCCTCCTGATCTCCTCCACCTCCTCCACCTCCTGCTCCTCCTCCTCCTCCTCCCCTTCCACTTTCACTTCCACCTTCCACCTCTCCTCCCCTCCTCCTCCTCCTCCTTCTCCTCCTCTTCTCCTCCTCCATCCTCTCCTTCTCGCTTCTGCCTTCCTTCCGCTCCTCCTCCTTCTCCTGCCTCCTTCTTCCTCTTCCTCCTCCTTCTCCTCTCCTCCTCCTCCTCCTCCTTCTCCTCCTCCTCCTCCTTCTCTGCTCCTCCTCCCTCCTCTTCCTCCGCTTCCTCCTCCTCAGCTTCCTCCCCTCTCCCTCCCCTCCGCATCGCTCCTCCTCCGACCTCCGCCCGCTTTTCTCTTCCTCGCCCGCTCGCCCCAGCTTTCTCTCTCCTCCGCCTCCACCGCTTCATATTCCTCCTCCTCCTCCTTCTCCTCCGCCTCCTGATCCTCCGCCTCCCTCTTCCTCGTCTGGCCTCCTCTCCTCGTCCGCCTACACTCCTCCTCCTCGCTCACCTCCTCCTCCTCCTCCACCTCCTCCCTCTCGCTCCACTCCTCCTCCTCCTCCCTCCTCCTCCGCCCTCCACCTCCTCCTCCACCTCCTCCACCTCCTGCTCCTCCTCCTCCACTTTCCAACTTTCCACTTCCCACCTCCCACCTCCTCCTGCCTCCTCCTCCTCCGCCTCCACCTCCTGCTCCACCTACTCCACCCCTCCTCCTCTCCTCCACTTTCCACTTCCACTTTCCACCTCCAGCCTCCTCCTCCTCCTCCTCCTTGCTCCTCCTCCTTCTGCCTCCTCCTCCTCCTGCCTTCTCCTCCTCCTCCTGCCGCTTCCTCCTCTCAGCTTCCTCCTCCTCCTTCCTCCCCTCACGCATCCTCCTCCTCCGCCTCCACCGCTTCATATTCCTGCTCCTCCTCGCTGCTCCCTGCCGCCTCCTGATCCTCATCCACCTCCTCCACCTCTCCTTCCTCCTCCTCCTCCTCCACTTCCACTTCACATTCCACCTCACCTCCTCCTCCTCTCCTCCTCCTCCTCCTCCTCCTTCTCCTCCTCCTTCTCCTGCCTCCTCCTTCTCCTTCTCCTGCCTCCTCCTGCCTCCTTTCTCCTCCTCCTTTCTCCTCCTCTTCCTCCTTCTCCTCTTCTGCCTCCTCCTTCCTCCTCCTCCTTCTCCTCCTCCTGCCTCCTTCTCCTCCTCCTCCTCCTCTTCTCCCGCTTCCTCCTCCTCACTTCCTTCCTCCTCCTCCCTCCCCTCCGCATCCTCCTCCTCCGCCTCTCCCCGCTTTCTCTTCCTCGCGCCGCCTCCCCCGCTTTCTCTTCCTGCCTCCGCCTCCACCGCTTCATATTCCTCCTCCTGCCTTCTCCTCCGCCTCCATGATCCTCCGCCTCCTCTTCCCTCGTCCGCCTCCTCTTCCTCTCCGCCTCCACCCTCCTCCTCCTCCACGCCTCCACCTCCTCCTCCACCTCCTCCACCTCTCCTCCCTCCTCCTCTCCTCCTCACGCGCTCACACTCCTCCTACGCCTCCACCCTCCTCCTCTGCCTCACCTCCTCCTCCGTCCCCTCCGTCGCCCGCTGGCGTTGGTTCGCCGCGACGTTCGCGGCGGACTTCCCGAGCGCCTGCTGCTTTATGTTTGTCTCCGGAGAGACGAAGCAGCCAAGATTGATTTCGAGCTTTCAAACAAAGTCGTGGGGAATCTCCTTCCAGGAATTCGCCTGTCTTCAGACGCGTGTGTTTGACATACTGTGGGAAACTTTCCATATGCGATGTCTGTTCCTGTACTTAGTGTTCCGATTGATGCAGAAATTTGAGGGTAAAGGAAGCACTAAGGGGCGAATATTTTACTACGCACTTCAATATTTTTTAAGTGTAATCTAGAACGCTTGTAACGGCAACGAATTTTTGACTCATGAAGAAATAATGTGAGAAAAATCCTAAGCTTATATGAAAATATATCTTTGGAAGGGCGAATATAAAATTGTTAGTTTCAAATATTTCATCACCTTTAGTGCCGAAAGATTCTAGCCCAAACATTGAAAAAACTGTGTTTATTACCATTAACGGAGTGTTAAAACAAGTATTCGACCCTTGCGTAAGTTTTCGCGAAAACGACATATGATAATATTCAGATTAAAAAATAATTAATAACACAATATTATAAGTTTTTATTTGATAATAAACAAAATTTTATATTTTTGTGATTAGTATCGCTTCCCATTAAGGAAACGGATGTATGTAGATACATTTTTTACCTTCTAGTATGAATAATTGAAGAAATAAAAGATTACGAGAAAGTGCTCACGACCTAAGAAATGCCCGAGAATTTTAAGTGAACTATACTCTTACTACTCCTTGACCGAATGTTTGGCAGACATACTCAGAAAGGCAGAAGGTTTCAAAACTAAGGAACTAGTTTTAGAACTTTCAAACATGACTAAGTAGGGCGCTAGAGTTTAACAAAAGAGGTCGTGAACGTATGTGATATCAATCATTATGTATGTTCTGTCAAAATTTTAGTTATATAATTATTATTGGTGAAATTTGAAATGCTGAAATGACAGCATCGGAATTCCTTTTTCAACTTGATTCCAATGAAATTAATGCACCATTTTTTCTTCAGTAAAGGTACAGTTTATTCGCTTCGGAGATAAAAAAAGTTTTTAATGTAATTCCGTTGGGATTGGGGAAGCTGCTGCGCAATATAAACAAATGGATCGCGCGGAACTGCGCTTGGGAATAAAGAGGGCAATTGTAGTTTTTATAAATCTAACAGAGCGCTCAGGCATTTCCGAGCTTTTTTTCTTCTTAATCCATGTGAAGGGAGAAATTGCCAAGATCATGTGTGTATACTTAGTATCACGTAATTATTTATTTTATTTTTTGAAAAGCAATATAATAATGGCTGAGTTTCGTTCGGACTCACCTTCAAATGCTTTTTTTTGTTGTTACGAAAGAATGTTTAGTACACTCTTCCATTTTCTGTGATTCTTTTTAAAACTTGTGTTTTGTAACCAACTCACCATTGAACTTTCCAATTTTTGTAAGTACTTATTTCTTCGGTTACACTGTGTTTTTTAAAAAAATTATTGTGTCTATATTTTTGTATTACTTCATTCGTTGTGTATATGCGCTAACCATTTTGGGGAACCGAGGGACTATTCTTTCCGGGGGCGGGCGCTTGCGAGCAGCGGCCTAACACTAGAGCAAGGTGCCTTTCCTATCGGCCTTCGAGGAGGTGCATAAATTCGGGCAATTGACACGCGGCCGGTTTCGCAATCAGGCGGATGCGCGCCTCCGCCGCCCCCGCCGCCTGCCGTCGTCGCATCCTCCCGCTGTATCCTGCCTCACAACTAGCTAGGGCTGCTCCCCCGCCACGCCCGCCCGCACCGCCCGCGCGCCTCGCGTCGCCTCCCGCTCCGCCTCCCGCCCCTTGCCGCTCGCTCCGCCTCCGCTCCGCCTTCTCGCCTCCGCCTCCGCCTCCGCTCCGCTCCTCCGCCTCGATCGCCCCCTCCGCCTCCGCCCCCCCCCCCACCTCCGCCAACGCGTCTCCCTTCCCTCATCTCCGGCGGCGGCGGGGGGCGGGCGGCGGGCGGGCGCGGGGGCGGCGCGGGGCGGCGGGCGGCGCGGGGGCGGCGCGGGCGGCGCGGCGGCGCGGGGCGCGGGCGGCCGGGGCGGCGCGGGGGCGGCGCGGGGGGCGGGGCGCGCGGCGGGCGCGGGCGGCGCGGCGCGGGCCGCGGGGCGGCGCGGGGCGGCGCGGGGCGCGCGCGGCGCGGCGCGCGGCGGCGGGCGCGCGGGCGGGGCGGGCCGGCGGGGGCGGCCGCGGGCGGCGGCGCGGGGCGGCGCGGGGCGGCGCGGGGCGGGGCGGCGGGGCGGCGCGGGGCGGCGCGGGGCGGCGCGGGGCGGCGCGGGGCGGCGCGGGCGGCGCGGGCGCGGGGGCGGCGCGGGGCGGCGCGGGCGGCGCGGGGCGGCGCGGGGCGGCGCGGGGCGGCGCGGGGCGGCGCGGGGGATCCGTAATGACGTGCATAATGCATAGGCCCAAACAAAGGAGGCATGGTCTCCTGAATGCACGGCAGGACAAGCTGTCTCAGATTAGACATTGCATCGCCCATTTCATTTGCATTGGCTTCAGCTCCCAAAACATCGCGATCTGCTTAACTCAAGCATTGTTAAGTATTCCTACTGGCTAAAAAATATCGTACAAATGGGGTTATATAGAAGAACGTGCTTGAAGATTAAGCATATGGTGTACAGGGAGTCCAAAGAATCCCCAGGAAACTTCTGGTCTTAGCGTTTAGAACAAATTGCATAAGAAGTTGAGGTTTTGAATGTTCTATCATTTAAGGCTGGTAGAGCGGTCATTTTAGAATTCAGGAAATTTGCAAGCGGTGAGAAGAAGGAAGCTCTTCCTCCTCACTACGAAAAGCTATAACTGTGTTGAAGTTTCAGCTAATGCGTGATCTATGACTCTCAGACCAGGGAATTTGAACAGAGAAGACCTTGGACATGTATGCAACCCGTTAGACACGTCAGCTCTCTTCCAGGGCGATGTCACGGATTCAGATCTGAAGGTGCCGAGTCGCATTGGAACTAAGGAGAGATTTTTTAATGTAAAATTGAAAGAAATGAACAATATTCTCATTATGCAAACATTGGATTTACCTACAAATGTTATGGTTTTAAATGTTCTTTACAACATCTATTTCAAAACATCTATATCAAAACAAATATCTAAGTTACTACTTATACTTCCCAAATGAGCTATAAGCGTAATTTTGTGTACGAAAAATGTAATAAGTTACGTTTTGCATGCTTAAGTTTTACAACACGCTTTGCAATATTCAAAATAGGAAGGTGTTCGTGGGACCGGCAGCATTGCCGCTGAGTCTGCTGTGGCTCTAATCGGGAGGTCCAAGGTTCGATTCCCGGCAGTGGCGGAATTTTGATACTAACAAGGTAGCTGTACTTGGATTAATTTAGAGCTGCCACTGAGCTGCCCCGAATCCAATGTTACGGTGTTATCCAATCGGAAGGTTGAAAGTCACCGTAGTGACGTCACAGCTCACGAATGGAATGCACTGTGACAGCTGATGACCTGTCAGAGGCAGCTGAAAATAAATCGCAGTGTAGGGTAAATTCTGTTTATGTCTGCCGAATTCTACCGACCGGCTGCTCTGATTGGTTTTTTTCCGTCGTATCTCCGATCAACACCAGGCGAATGCCGGAGCAGTACCCTAACAAAGATGCCATGGACCGCGCGCGATATGTCCTTCCTCTGCCTTGCTCTAATCTCACCCCCTTACAAACACTTGCACTTTCCTTCTGTACACTATCGCATGCGCTGGGAGACCCGTGAGGAGCTTAGAGCTCGTGGGGCGATGCCCAACTCCACGGGATCACCCTCCCAACCGACGTGTTGGTCAGCGACGGATCGCATCATCCAATGGGCTGGAACACTGCCTCCTCCCGGGATAAACATTCACCACGCGAAAATGCTCGTATGAATTTGCGTGACCAGAATTTAATCGATTGAACAATTAATTTGTTGTTCTTAGATTTTCTCAATAATCGTATAACATGAAAGGTGCTAGTACGCGGAACTCCAGAGCAAATAACATGATCCCAAAGATGAATTTTTAGGATCGACTGTTTAGGATCGCACTCACTATGATTGGAGACACAATAATTACAACGTAAACGTTCTTCTGAATTAGCTCCGGGTCATCTGCATCAAATGTTTTCATAGATCAACGCATCGTAGGTAGATCCTTGTGGTGCATGTAGCTAATATTTTCTAAAGGCCATAAGAGGAGAGAAATGAAATAATTATATTTAATCAAAAATGATTAAAATAATCATATGCCTCTGGGAAATTAAATTTGATTTTCATTCACCTTCTCTGGTACGTTATATGGCGCTGAATGGCTCTCTCGTAAATTTATGGGACTTCGTTTTAAGCAAGATCCTTGTCAAGTCGTTTTGAACAAGTACGTCTTAACGTCGTCGTCCGAGGTGAATAGTTATCCACTCAAAAGACATTGTAGGGAACCGAATATAGCAAATCGCAGGGAGAGAGGTCTGGTCTCTATGGAGGGCCACCGAGACCCTCCCACTTAAATTTCTGCGAGTGCTGTGATTGCATTGGCCGTATGAGCTCTTGCATTGTCGTGGAGCCAAAAGACCTCACGGGTCTCATACGGCCAACACAATCATGTGCGAGCATCTGTGAGTAAGGAGTATCCGAAAAGTCAGGGGAAATGTCCTGTGCGACTTCGCTCAATGAAATTTCAAACTGCACAAAGCCATTCATTTACACCCATTCACATGCCCTAGACGTTCGTCATATTTATTTTCAGACACATGTGTATACATACATTTTAGAATATCAACTTTTAAATTGTGAGAAAGAGATTTGATCAATTGTAAATATGGCAGGTTAATTTTTAAAATTCAAACGATGTAACGTATTCAAATTTTTGTTATAAACTAACAAAAATACTAGGTTTGATAACAATCTTGTTTTGGTAAAAACTGGGAAACGAAATTGGTTTAATTAACTAACATATTGCTCTGCCCACAACAAAGAAATCTCGAAGCAGAGAACAGAACCTGTATCAAGGAGCCGGAAATAACTTCAATGAAATGGAAATGGAGATTATTGATTATTGAATTTTTTGAGCCAGCTATGAGACTAAGGAATAATGAAAAAATGAAATTACATGCTCTTCGAACAGCGCTTTCTCCTTCATTACTGAGCGTGTGTCCATGTGGAAAGGAAACCCACGGTTCCACGGTACTTCGCCGCCTGTTTCGGTCGGGCCAATCGTTTTCCAATCGTATCAGCTAGTCAATGACATATTAATATCTGGGATCGATTTATTCGCATTTTAACCCGGATTGTTTCGCATTAATTCGAAATATTTCAAATAATCCCCAGTTCTGTAAAAATATGTAGTACGTGCAGGCTTCGGTCCCCAAACAGAAGAGAAATTGTAGAAAAATGATATGTAAACGTAATGAACGAATAAAAACATTACTCACGGTGTTCATGGCGGAATGCATTCGTTCGTCTATTTTTCCTCTTTTATCCATTACAGCTAAATAAACCGTTATATATTTGTTCAATGAAGACGATCGGTGGGATTGGAAAATATATTTCCTTCTGTTAATATTTTTATTATCAATACAATTGGCGCATATTAAAGTCATTTATTTTATTTCAATTTACGTGATAACAAACTAATTAATATAATTGGATTATATTAATGAAGATGTTTTTTCATGAAAGATTTTTATATTTTTTTTAAACTTCCACCCTCCTGTTTCTGCGGTAGTCTTGGATAAAAGAACGTGGTGCATTGTAAAATAAGAACTCGTTTAAGAGAACTTGATAACTTGGCTCATCATCTTATCATGGGCCATATTTCCAAAAAATATTTTACTCTTGTACCGTTATCTATAGGACTTAGTTACCATGGGACCTGGCGGTTTGGGGCGGGTTTTCACATTACCCCGAAATTTCCAAAAAACAGCCACAACGAAGTTGACTGTGAGTTTGTTTTTTTTAATTGTATTTACTTTATACATGCTTTTTCAATAATCGTTCGTTTATGCGTTTAAATTTATTTTGAGAAGTGAGTAATGTTAGTTTTTAGACTTCTAGTGTAGCGAGTGTTCTAAAAGTCGTGTCATCTTTGTCGTTAGTATAAAAATATATCACATTGGCAGTATTTGCAGTTAATTTTAGAACACGCGATTCAAAATTAGTTGGATTTTGGAAGTACGATGTCACTGCCAGCGTTTTCCGTTAAGCCATAGGGAACAACCTTTAATATGTAAGCATTTGTGTGGTAATCATTTTTAGCGCGGATATTAATGAGGAGTAAGGAGAGTGAAAATGGGAAAGTGTGGAAATAATTTTATCTATTAAAGTTTTCCTCCCATCTCCTGTAGTCACAAGAATAGTCGTAACTAATTATTAATTATTAAGATATAACTTATTATTACAAAAAATAATATTTTTACATAAATGAGTAATTATAATGTTCATAAACAAAAAATGGAAATCAAGCACTTCATCGGGTGACCTTAAAAAGACCCTCCAAATACGTTATTTTAATGCAAATTCAAATTTCCCGTTTGAAAAGTTGATTTTTTTCTTATTGGGTGGAATTAGGCGAATTTACTGCCATCTAACTGCGAACTGTACGAAGCATCAGTGAACCCTAGTTGCGCATCACTTTGAGCACACATGCAGGCACAGAAGGTCGAGTTTGCTGAACGCTACGCTAGCCCTAAACTCCCTTATGCCAGAAGTCCCTGCGTCCCGAGATTGTGTTATGAAGTGTCAGCGACCGGATGAACATAGAAACTCGTTATTTGCCATTTGTTCTCTTTTAGCGTTTGAGGATAAAAATTGTTTGCGTAGAAGACCTCTAATATCGAATGCTAAGCGTAAAAATACCTTTAAAGAAATCGATAGCCGGAAAGAGGGAGAGAGAAAAACTTCAAAGTTTCGAATTGTAAAATTTGGAATTTTTTTATTTATTACACACGCTTTATTTTTCATATTTTTATTCCTGTTCTAATATAGACGGCTGGGCTATAGAGTCGCCCAGCCTCTGTCCCTGCGTGAGTACTCACTGGCACTTGCCTCTGCCGTTGTTGGATGTAGTACTGAGAGGAAAACCCCGGACGCTGAGTCAGGAAGACCCTTAGTTAAACCTAGTAATTATATAATAGAAAACGAACAGAAAGAATAAATAACCCTAATTTGAATATAATCAAGTACATTTGAATCTGATAGCTGAGCGTACCATGAATGCCTTAGGCCCTCGCAATAAAAAAATATTTTTGTTACCGATGAAGTCCTCTGTCTACGGCTATTCTGGAACTCATCCGCTGTTACCTTACGTCAAGGAGAGAGTCGTTTTGAAGTGTTACTGCGGGGTAGTGGGAGGAGCCTTAAAACATGTGGATGTTTTCTTGTCAATACATAAAGTATAAACATTTTCAAGGAATATTTAATGCACATACTAAAAATTAGTATTTTGAATGTTATTTGATTCATGTAAAGAAAAAATAAGGAAGAAATTTGTAAGTCTTTGCAAGAAAATAATTGTTTAAAAATTGCCTTAACGCAAAATTTACTCACATTTTCAAAAAATTGTAATGATATTATTTTATATGTTTTTGAAAATTAGATTAAATTAAGAGAAAAAGCTCAATCTTCAGTGTTGTAGTTGTAGGAAGACGCCTTAAAAAGTGGGCTTGTAACTTTCGAAAATGTAGAGTGATGAACGAAAATGATGGCTGAACAAAATTTTAATCATTCTCTACCCTTAACAAAAAATTGGAGTCATTTTTAAGAAAATTTTGAAAATGTTGAGGCTACATGTGAAGAGTACCCAAAAATTAAAATAAGTTTACAACTCCCAACTTCCAGTTTATTTAGAATAGTTAAGGGAATATTAGTTTTGAAGGAAATCGTTGATTTAGGTGGCTAGCTGCGACCACACAGGAACTGATGGATAGATGTTTTACCGTCAATCGATATTTCGGTATCAAGAACCCACAAAACGTGGATTCTAACTACACAACGTGATAGAAGAAGTAATTTACTACATACAGGTAGAAGATTTATCTACTTTTTAGGTAATATGAGTTTTCTGGCGGAAACTTGTCGATTTCTGACGCGGAATTTTAATAATTTCTCTTTTCATTTCGTAAGTACATAGAAAGGCGAGAAAGTAAAATGCCACACGGCGAAAATGTACATCAGTTTTTTTTATTAAAATATGCCTGCATCTAGTTCAGACATGTACGTTCGGGCTCTGTAAGACCGCTCAAAACTCCCGGGACGGGTTGCCGTTCTACGCCGAATGTTGGAAGTTTAAGTTAGCGGCCTTGAGTTGTGCCATTTGAAAGTTTCCTATTGATTATTGAGGATGAGTAGTGGAAAATTTTCAAAGGAAGTTTAAATCCGAAAGGTTCGCGAGTGCTGTGGCTACGAAGGTAATCGTTGGCTATTTTTCGATTTCACAGTGTTTCTGTTGTAACGTAGTGATTAAAGAAACCGAAGTATGAATACAAGAGGATACACTTTGACCCAATTGCTCTAAAAATAAATGAAGCGCTAATGAGACATCAATAAGATTCTTTGTTCCCAAAGAAAGAAATTGTCTCTAGCTACATCATATGCAAGTGATGTAGTGGGGAATAATAAACAAGGAATTGCAGCGAAGAACCTAAGCGGATATTTATTAAATATTGTTTAATTATGGATCATCAAATTATAATGAATTCATGTTGCCATTGATCATCATAAATACAGTTTTTTAAATTATGGGTATTGGATTTAGGGCGTAAGAAAGAACAATTCGCGAGGGAAATCTGAATCATGAAGATCCAAAGATAGGTCGTTGTGGTGGTTGAAATTCTTGATGAACCAGAGACTGGAGGAACACTTGATGATCAGTTATGATACCCATAGAAAGAGATTTGCGGGATTCTTGGAATTCCGGTGCTCTATGCATCTCGCGGGAAATTCAATGGCAAAAAGAAAACTGTCTTGAGACAAGTGCCACAGATACAGAAAGATCATTAGCCATTTTCAGAACATGTACTGCACTTCTTGACCCTTGGTCGCTGAAGACACTACGGGGACGTTTTGGTCCGGTTTGATGCAGGGCCGTATTTTTGCACTTCTCGATTCTATCTACTCACAAAACGTTTCTTTTCGATTATATTGTAACTAAAAATATTTCCTCTGCGGTCACATTTAGCCCATTACAGATTCGTCACACTGCAGCAGCACACTGAAAAGTTTCTGAAGAAAGATACATAAGAAACGTTTGTTCATTGTATTTTGGTATTTTTAAACTCGAAGTGACACTTCTATTTATTAAGTATTTGTGATTCTTCCTTGCCTCGTTGAGTAACTTCCGTGTACTGCACCCACTGTACGGTGGGAGAGGAAGGCCATTGCACAATGCGGGGCCAGAGCTGCTGTTTGAGGGATCGATGGCAGTCGTGTTCGCACAGCTGCACGTCCTCTGATCGACTCCCGCCTCACCCCAGCCCCCTCACCCTCGCCCTCACCCTCATTTTTCTCATTCCCGCCTCATCACTCCACCATTCAGTTTCCTCCCCTTGCCACACCCGTCTCTACTCCACACCCTCCCCGCGCCCACACCACCCGCGCTCCACACCCTCCCCGCCTCACATTCGCCCTATTCCCTCCCCGCTTCATTTGCTCGGTCCTCAATTCGTCTACGTTACATTTGCAGACCCCATTTTTATCCCTATCCTATTCCATCACCTTCCCATTTCAAACACGCTTATTACATTTCCGCTCCCTTTCGTCCCCGTTCCATTTAGTCCCTGTTCCATTTAGTCCCCGTTCCATTTAGTCCCCGTTCCATTTCAACCTTTCATTTCTAT
>BOPP01000020.1:12765713-12779901 GCA_017312745.1 Gryllus bimaculatus
AGAGAACTTGATTTACTTGACTTATTATTCTTATCATGGGCATATTTCAAAAATATTTTACTCTTGTACCGTTATCATAAGAACTCAGTTACATGGGACCTGGCGGTTTGGCGGTGGGTTTGCACATTACGACGAAATTTCCAAAAAACAGCCACAACGAAGTTGACTGTGAGTGTTGTTTTTTTATTTTGAGTTTACTTTATTTATGCCTTTTCAATAACTTTCGTTAATGCGTTTAAATTATATTTTGAGAAGTGAGCTTAGATGTTAGTTTTTTAGACACTTCTGTGTAAGCGAGTGTTCTAAAAGTCGTGTATCTTTGTCGTTAGTATAAAAAAGTTATTTCACATTGCAGTACGTGCAGGTTAATTTTAAACACGTGATTTCAACATTAGTTGTTTTTCGCTAAAGCTATTGGGAACAACCTTTATATGTAAGGATTTGTGTGTAATCAATCTAGCCCGGATATTAATGAGGAGTAAGGGAGAGTGAAATGGGAAAGTGTGGGAAATGATTTATCTTTAAAGATTCTCCCATCTTCTGTTGAGTCACAAGAATAGTCCGTAACTAATTTTTAATTATTTAAGATATACTATTTATTACAAAAAAAATTTTACTAAGTGAGTAAATAAAAAGCTTCATAAACAAAAATGGACAATCAAGCACTTCTCGGGTGACCTTAAAAGACCCTCCAAATACGTATTTTAATGAAATTTCAAAATTTCCTGTTTGAAAAGTTAATTTTATTTCTTATTGATGGTGAATTAGTGCGAATTTACGCCATCTACAGCGAACGTACGAGAAGCATCTGTCAACCCTAGTTGCGCATCACTTTAGACCACATGCAGGCACGGAAGTTCGAGTTTTGCTGACGCTACGCTAGCTCTAACTCTCCTGTATTGCCAGAAGTTCCTGCGTTTCCGATTATTGTGGTATGAAGTTTTCAGCAACGGATGAAATGAAAACACTTATTATTTGCCATTTGTTCTCATTTAGTCGGTTTGAGGACAAACATTGTTGCGTAGAAGGAACCTCCTTACAGCCGAATGCTAAGCGTAGAAAAATCCTTTAAAGAAATCGATAGCGGGAAAGAGAGAAGAGAGAAAAAATTCCCAAATTTTTCGAAACTGTAAAGCTTGGATTTTTTGTATTCATTACCACACGTCTTTTATTTTGGTATATTTTTATTCCTGTTCTATATAGTCTGCTGGGCGTATGAAGAGTCACCAGCGTCAGGCACCTGCCTGAGTTATCCCTGGCTTTTGCCTCTGCCTTGGCTGAATGCAGTGCTTGAGAGAAAACCCACACGCTAAAGTCAGAAGGCCCTTAGTTAAACCTAGTAATTATAATAATAGAAACGAACGAAGAATAAATAACCCTAATTTAAATAATATTCCAGTACATTTGAATAACGCGCTGAGCGTTACATGATTGCTTAGCCCTTGAAAGTAAAAATATTTTTGTACGATGAAGTCTCTGTTAGGCTATTTGGAACTCATTCCGGGACTGCCTTAGTTCAAGGAGAGGGTCGTTTTGAAGTGTTACTGCAGGCTAGTGGAGGAGTCTTAAACATGCTGATGTTTCTTGTCAATAAAGTAAATTAATAACAAGTTCAAGCGGATATTTAATAACATGTAAAATTATATTTTGAATGTTACTTGATGCTGAGAAAAATAATGGAAAAAATTTGAACTTTTGCAAGAACAATTTGTTTAAAAATTGCCTTAACGCAAATTTACTTGCATTTTCAAAAATTTATGTATTATTTTAATCATTGGTTTTTTGAAACATTAGATTAAATTAAGAGAAAACATCCAATCTTCAGTGTTGTGTTGATAGAGAACGCATTAGAAAGTGGCGTGTAAAACTTTCGAAAATGTTAGAGAGTTAAACGAAATGATGCTGACAAAATTTTAATCATATCTCTACCCTGAACAAATATTGAGTTCATTTTCTAAGAAAATTTTGTAATGTTGCGGCGTAACATGTAAAGAGTGCAAAAATTAAAATAAGTTTACAACTACCTTACTCCAGTTATTTAGAATAATAAGGATATAGTTTTGAATTGAAATCGTTGATTAGGTGCTTAGCTTCGACACACAGGAACTGATGGATAAGGTTTTACCGTCAATCAATATTTCGGTATCAAGAACCCACAAAACTGGATTCTAAGTACACAAGTGATAGAGAAGTAATTTACTACATACAGGAGAAAATTAATCTACTTTTTAGGTAATATGAGTTTTCTTGGCGGAAACTTGTCGATTTCTGACGCGGAATTTTAATAATTCTCTCTTATTCCATTTTTCTAAGTACATAGAAAGGTGAGAAAGTAAAATTGCCACACAGAAAAAATGTACTATCAGTTTTTTATTCAAAAATTGCTGCATTAGTTCAGACATGTACGGTTCGGGCTCTGTAAATCGCTCAAACTCCGATCCCGTTTGCGATGCTTAAACGCCGAATGTTGAAGTTTAATGTTAGCGGCCTTTGAGGGTGCCATTTGAAATGTTTCCTATTATTATTGAGGATGAGTAGGAAAATTGTCAAGAGTTTAACCGAGAAGATTCGCGGTTCTTGGGACTACGAAGGAAATGTTGGCTATTTTTCGATTTTACAGTGGGCTCTGTTGTAACGTAGTGACTAAGAAACAAGAAGTAATTAATACAAGAGGATGACCACTTGGACCAATTGCTCTAAAAATAAATGAAGCGCTAATGAGACAGCAATAAGATTCTTTGTTCCCAAAGAAAGAAAATTGTTCTCTAGCTAATTCATATGCAAAGCTGAGTAGTGGGGAATACGACAAACAGGCGAGAAGGGAAGAAAAGCGATAACAAGAAATTGCAGCGAAGAACTAGCGGAATATGACTTAAATATTGTTTAATTTGGATCATCAAATTATAGTATTCATGTTGCCATTGAATCATCATAATGCATTTTTTTAAATTATGGGTATATTGGATTTAGGCCTAGAGAAAAGAACTCATTTTTTTTTGCCCCCGGGAAAGGGGGGGGGGGGGGGGAAATCTGAATCCACGAAGATCCAAAGATAGTCGTTGTGGTGGTTGAAATTTTGATGAACAGAGATGCGAAGGAAACATGAATGATCAGTTATGATACCCTAGAAAGAGATTTCTGCGGGATTCTTGGATTCCGGTTCTCTCTATTGCATCTCGCGGAATTCGAATGGCCAAACAAAAACTGTCTTGAGACAAGTGCCCAGATGTACAGAAAGATCATTAACCATTTTCAGAGAACATGGCACTGCATTCTTGACCCTTGGTGTGAAGACAGCTACGGGACGTTTTGGTCCGGTTGGATGCAGGGCCGTATTTTTGCACTTCTCGATTCGTAATCTACTCACAAAACGTTTTTTTCCGATTATAGTGGTAACTAAAAATATATTCTCTTCGTCACATTTAGCCCATTACAGCATTCGTCACACTGCAGCAGCAGCGAAAAGTTTCTGAAAAAGTTACATGAGAAAAGTTTGTTCATTGTATTTTTGTATTTTTAAACTCGAAGTGACCGTCTATTATTAAGTTTATTTGTGATTCTTCCTTGCCTCGTTGAGTAAACTTCCGTGTAACTGCACCACCTGTACTGGTGGGGCGAGAGGCTGCACAATGCGGGGCCGAGCTGCTGTTTGGGGATCGACGGGCAGTCGTGTTCGCCAGCTGCACGTCTCTGATCGACTCCCGCCTCACCCCACCCCATACCTCGCCCTCACCCTCATTTTTCTCATTCCCGCCTCATACAGCTCCACCATTCAGTTTCCTCCCCTTGCCACACCCGTCTCTACTCCACACCCTCCCCGCAGCCCACACACCGCGCTTTTGTCCCCGTTCCATTTGTCCCCGTTCCAATTTAGTACCCTGTTCCATTTAGTCCCCGTTCATTTTAGTCCCGTTCCATCCAACCTTTCATTTCTATTTCGATTATTGTCTCTCTCAGCTTCCATCGTCCTTTTCTCTCCGCCTCTTCCTTTTTGGTCAAAAAGACGGACATGCTTTTTCTTCTGATCAGTTTCAATGGGAATTACGAGTACTCTATTTTAATTTATTTCAAACTAATTAATTCATTATCATAGTGGAAAGTCGTAAAGTTATGTAAATTACGTAGTGACTGAACGAACGATGTTTTTCAAAACTTTTTATATAACTGGGCGACTATTCCCAATTGCCGTCGTCTTTGATGGTCGAGAATAAAACTTTAGGGGATGATGGCGAATCCATATTACCTAAAAATGTGTGCACTGTTTCAAAACGCAGTGGCAATTGCTTTCCGCTAACCATCAAGTACGGGTGGGGTTTGTGAAGAAGAGCGTGCTGCGAGAGTGCAGAGCGAGGGTGAGTGAGGTGGGGGTGGGGGGGGGAGTTTTATAGATTATTGCGATAAATAAATACGCGAGCGACAGTTACTATTAGTTATTACATTACAAGGCGATGATTCAAAAATGTATTTTGTTGGTAAGGTCACCTAAACAATCTTGCATAACAATCTTAGCGAATCTAGACTGCTGTTATTCTGGAAGGAAGAATGGGCCGATCAATGATACAATACAGATATTACGAATTATCTATCCATGTATGTTGGTTTTTTATTCTTATCAGCTGATATATTATAGAATTTTACTTTGTGCGAAGAGCAGAAAAACCTCTTTAATTAATTGTGATATTTATGTAATAGAACGAGTTTTAATATTTCTCAATACCATCCTTAAACTACATTACTATGACTTTATGTCGTTCAAGAGGTAAATAAATTTTCTATTGGAATTGAACTTGCCTAGGGAACTAGAATTCAAGTAAAACTCAGTTTTGTGAGAAAATTCTTATTATGTGAGTATAGTAGTATGCTTAATATTGTGCGTTTTTGTTCGTTATTTCGTCAGTCACTACTTATAAGCTACGAACAAGGACACATTTAGTGACGGCGTTGTTTACCGTGATGACATTTACACGTAAAAGTACATCTAACACAGCGAATGCTCATCGGGTTGCAGATTACTCAGGGAGGCAATTGTTGTCACTGCTTGCGCCCGCTGACCTGGAAATCCTAGAATCGAGTCAACGGTGACGGGCTTGCCTGCGCCAAGGTAGCTGGAGACAGTGCTAACGCGAGAAACAATTCAACGACGTGTCGCCTATTCGTAAGTAGATTTCCGTGTTTATTACGATCAATACCAGGCGATGGCACATCGAACTCTTAACAAAGCAGATTCCCATTCTTCATTCTTTGTTGGACTTTGGCGGGGGCCTTCGCCATGCGACGCGGCGTCACTCGACATACTTTAGTAAATAACCTTAACTTTCGTTTGAGGTTTCTTCCGATTTTTTGCCATCTTCTCATCTACTATATTGCGACAGGACCTCCCTTGGAGCTCCGGTTCACACCACTTTCCACTTACTTTAATTCCTCGTACTCCCAGGACATCACGATCACAGTATCCCCAGGCACATCTCCGTTGATTTCATTAATAATTTCGTGTTGTTCGGTCTGCTACAGTCATAGCTTGTGTTAACGTTATTTTTCTCCGGGCGAGTGGCAAAGATCTTCCCACTCGGAATACCAAAAGATCCGGCGCAGACTACACCACGGCTAGCGGGTTTTCTCCAACAAGCATATTAACCACATTAGAAGCCACCACTCAGCCGGACAAGTCTATCGCCGATGGTCTCTCGCATAAGTGGTATGCAATGCCTAGTACTTCTATAAGTAATGAGTGGATAGACAAGATGGAAGGAAAGTTCACGCTCGGCGTGGCCGTTTGTCAGGGTACGCTCAGCATTCGCTGGGCGTTGAACGACAAACCACGCAAAAACTACGAATCGAGCATCGACCTCTAGAATTCTCCACTAGAGAGAGGCCGGAATTCGATCCAGATGTGTTTCGAAAATCTTGTCAAGGTCCAGTCTCGAACCTATAGGACCTCTCCAAACAAAAGGAACACAGTGACGTCAGTTGATGCCTGACCAAACGGACACATGAAGTGTGGGGGAGCGAGTCACGAGCGGTGGATACGGGCCAGAATTAAGCCAGTATTCGAGTCTTCGACGCCACATTACTGCGTTAACTTTAGACACTGTCTTCAACCGATTTTACTCGCTTTCTTGTTAAAACTAACCATTTCAAAGTTTTAAGGAAACAAATAATGCTAGCGAAATCCTTTGAGCAACGCTGCAAAACGCGACCCTGGTCGTCTTGAAGAAAGGGCAGAAGTACAAAAAATGTACAAAGTGTATCCTTGGTCTCCGAAAAACGTAAACAAAACGAGCAGAAATGACTAATATTTCTAAACATATTTGATCATTTTTAAATATACAGAATATTTTAGAATACTACAGAATTCAACTTCTTAAGGGTCTGCTATCTGCCGTTAGTCCCGTGTGTTGTACTCCCGGCACCTGCAGCGTGGCATAGATTCAAGTTGTTCAAGCCGGGCCCGTGGTGGAAAGCGCGCGCTTCGTATGCGCAAACAGCGCATACCAAAGGGGCCGCCACGGGGCAGGGCCGTCCCCGCGAATATGGTTAATCGCCGGTTTCGGTTTGTCGGGCACATGTTGGCGTCGCGTCACGTTCTCCCCGCGGCCGACCTCACGCGGCCGCCGCATCGCCCTCGGCGGGGCCGTTGCCGCGCACCGCTGACCGACGCGTACCAGCCACGCACGCACGCACGCCGAACCAGCCGCTCGCCTCATTACCAGCCCCTCCCTCCTTCCTTTCCCCGCTCGCAAGCGTTTCCGAACATGCAAGCCCGCAAAGCCCCGCAAGGCCCGCCACCCCGCCAAGGCCCGCCAGGCCCCCGCCAAAGGCCCCCGCAAGGCCCCGCCAAGGGCCTCGCCAAGGCCCCCGCCAAGGCCCCCGCCAAGGCCCCCGCCAAGGCCCCCGCCAAGCCCCGCCAGGGCCCCCGCCAAGCCCCGCAGGCCCGCCAAGGCCCCGCAAGGCCCCCGCCAAGGCGCCCCGCAACGCCCCGCAGAAGGCCCGCCAAGGCCGCCCGCCAGGCCCCGCCCAAGCCCCCGCAAAGCCCCCGCCAAGGGCCCCGCCAAGGCCCCCGCCAAGGCCCCTCGCCAAGGCCTTCGCCAAGAGGCCTTCGCCAAGGCCTTCGCCAAGGCTTCGGCCAAGGCCTTCGCAGGGCTTCGCCAAGCCTTCGCCAGGCCTCGCCAAGGCCTTCGCAAAAGGCCTTCGCCAGGCTTCGCAATTCCTTTCGCCCAAGAGCCCCCCGCCAAGCCACCTCAACACGATGGAGGGAGTCTGTTGTAAGGTTCCGGTTGTGGCATTGCCGTTTGATCGTATTAAAGCCATGGACAAAGTCTACTTAGAGAATAGGCGACACGTCGGTTGGAATTTTTCTCGCGTTAGCAGCTGTCTCCAGCTACTTGGCGCCGGTGCCTTCGCCATGGACGCGGCGTCACCCGGACAGCTTAGTAAATACTGACTCCGGCCCCGGAAGCCTACGCTCTCACGAAAGTAAAGGTAAAAATGCATTTCATAAATTTTGTGACCGAAACTTTAAAATTCATCTCGAAACTCCGTCGGCCGCCACAATTTATGAAAGGGAATGCAAATTAATCCAAACACTAAGAGTTGTCTCTCTCTCAGAAGTGTCATCATTATATTACGAAATGACGAGTGCGTATAAGTGTAACAAAATAAAATAGAATCAAAATGAAAATGAAATTATTTAATTTTAATATTTTTATTTCAGTGCTGGTTTTCAAAATAACAGGGAAGATTTCCCTTATTAAGGGTGAAACAATTTATTAATCCAATAATTTGAATATGTAACAAGTATTGTTCATCAGCTTCTGGACCAATGACCGCCATCTCGATCAGTTTTTCATCCAGGGTCCTTGATCCTCGAGCAAATGCTGAGATGCAAATGCTGAGATGGTCCCTTGTTTTGCTTCTGGACATAAATGTAACTTCAAATTAGCACGTCACATACAGTTTTTAACTGTTTTTGACGTAAATAAATAAATAAATAAATGCATTTATAAATATATAAAGAAATAAATTTATAAATACATTTATAAATAATAAATAAAGGACATTTATTTATTTATTTACGTTATCAACCTTTCAAATTTCTTTAGTTATCAATGTACATGAACCAGCTATTTACAGTTTTACATATTGGTAAAAGCCGAATGTTTTCTTTTCTCGGCTCCTTAATGTTACTCAGTTTACATAAGGGTCAATCACCTTAAGGCTCATTGCAGTATAGTTAGTAACAGGTTTAATTAACATGAGTAGGTGGCATATATTTTAAGGGAAATACTGCCTTGCCATTTTATAAAGTTTGTGTTCCGAGTGTGTGATACGCAACTTGGCGCATCCTTCGAGTGTACGATAACGCGGCGCGTGGAACTTTTAAAACTGGAACATATTAATGGCACATGTAATTTCCCCGTAATCTTGCAAATGAATTTCCCGCACACGCTTTCACGCAAAAAAATATGCGTGATTTAGAAGTAAATTTCGCTTAGAATGAATATTTTTCACGCATTTTTATCTACGTGCTCCGGACTGGCAATATTGTAAAACGCGGAAAGTGTTTCGGGCGTTTAAATCCTTCGCAACGTTAGGAGTCGCCTCCACGCTTCTTATCGTTATCGCCGAATAGCGTGGGAGTGGGCGGGTGGCGTGGGTGTTGAAATAAAGTGCACAATATTCGCTTCGCTTCGCGCGCGCATTAATAGTTCCCCTCGCGAGGGTGGAGCGAACAGGTAGCAGCACCTCCGCCATTTCGCGCCCCGCGGGCTGTTTTATGGGAGCAATTTAATGCGCCCTAATTCTGCGCGTGTGATTTGTTGGCTCCGCGGCCCTCGAGGCGCTGCGCTGCGCCGCCGCCCCCGCTGAGCACTGTCTTCTGCGCACACGCTCCGCACGGGCCTCTCCTCCGGTCTGCGCACGTTGACTTGAACTTGCGTTTTACTAAGACAGGAACTGTTTATGCAGGACTGGAAAAAAGTGACCGTCGTACAGGGCGATGACAATTCAAGGAATAGTGATTAACCCATTTACAAATGAGCTAATTGTTGACGAACGCTCTGATAAAATGAGTGCAAGGGCATACCCTGCACTTATGTTTCCTAAGAATGAGCTGTTTAGACAGGTCTGGAAACAAGTGACTAGTACAGGACGATGACAAGTCAAGAAATAGGGATTAACCCATTTACAAATGAGCTAACGAACGCTCTGATAAAATGAGTGCAAGGACATACCCTGCACTTATGTTTCCAACAGTAGCGAAGCAGAAGCTTCCTTCTTATAGGAACCCCTCTATATTATACGCGCGTGTTTTCTTGAGCTATGGCACGGAGGCATTAATCGATCCCTCTCCGGCATCGTTGGCCGGCAAGCCGTCGGGTTCCACTGGCAATGGTGGCCCAGGGCATCGTTTGATCTTACTGCGGTACCTCTATCGGGAGGTTCTAAGGTTTGAGTTCCGAATGAGGCACGATTTTTGACACCAGCTAGATAGATAGGTCGAATTCAGTTGCTGTCTAAAGGAGAATTCTAGCGGACGGCTGCTCTGATCAGACGTTTGTCGTGGTGTCTCCTCTCAACATCACGCGAATGCCGGTGTACTATCCTAGCAAACGGGCCATGGACCACGCTCGATATTTTCTTCCCATTCCTTGACCTCTTCGCACACACGCCCACACACACACTAATATAGAGTTCAAATTACATTCTACGTATGTCTTTTGAAATTAACATTTTGAAAAATGCTAGAGGTTATTTCATACACCTATATATCCATTAAAGTTAATGTACCCGATCAAATACTATAATACGAGAATAAAATTAATTTTTGTCAAATATTGCCAACAGCACTCACTGCTGCTTTCATGCATAATTTATTGCAAAATTATTGCGTTTAAATGTAATTTCTGTTTTGGAAACATTTACGCTATCAAAGCATTACTCATCCACTTACGAGTGTATTTTTATTTGATTTTGAATATAAAATAAGATAAAATATTTGGCTGTTAACGCCACCAAAAGTAAAATATTAAATATCTTTTTAAATATGAAATCGTTCTTTTTGAAAGTAAATCGACTGTCTTTCAACTACTTTTTCGAAAAATTTGCTTCCCGACATTTATCATTCCAATAATCATTCAGTGTTTCCGTGTATTTCTAAGTACTGTGGTTGCCAATGACTTAGTTGTTTGTAAGATGACGTTAAATAAATAATAAAAAATAATTCGGTAATTTTGTCTATTGTCAAACGGTGGTGTCACATTCATTGTAATTACATTTGTTGCAAAATATCGCATTTTTGTAGGAAAATAAAATTACCTCCGCTACCAACTTACAAAATTACCTACCCCACTCATGTGCCGCCATTTGCGGAGGGCGATTTTCTCCTTTCGAACGGCCCCAAGAAATTAAAAAATACTTCGCCGGCCTTTGTAAGCGAGGTTACTGAGGCTGAAGGGTCGTGGGTCCGAATCCCGCCTGGGCGTAAATGTTTGTGTGTGTGTTCGTGTTGTCCTTCCGTGTTCTTCCTACAGTTTGCATTACAGTTAGAACAATCACAGTGGTCGCTATATATGACCAAGTTGATAAAAAGCGACATAGAAAAGGGAAAAAAATACCAGTCACAAAAACATGTAAATCGTATTTCTTCAACATGATCGCAGTTATGAAAATTCATAATTTCTTGGCTATCGGGAGACACCGCGTCGTTGGCTGTTTGGCCTCTCAGCCCAGGACGCGGCGTCTCCTGGGTCGCCAAGAATTTATGAATTCGAGCCGCGGAAGCTTACGCGTGCGTTAAACAAATTCGTCGACGAGGCGATTCTTGGAACCTTGGCGAGTTAGTGCCATGCGCCGGCAGCCGGTCCAATCAAGTCTACCGCGCGCGCGATTCCCGTTCTGCCAGGGCCATCGATTGGCCATTTCACTCGAAGCGTCGCCCAGCCCTAGCTGCACAATGGTCATAGTTCGCGGTCAGATCAATCGCCTCACGAGCGACGTGCGGTCGCTCCAGCGAGTTTACATAGGGCGATATAGTGCACGGGAACGGCATAATTGCTCGAATGCGCGGGGGAGGTTATGGGGACGGGACGGAACTGAAACCTGATGTGCGATCGCTGTGTTCGTTACGGATTCCGCGTGGATTCGGCGGAATTTGAACCGACGCACCTCTGAATGAGGAAGCTGGAGCTTGTCTATGGGGGAAATAAAACTTCCAATGCGCCTCCTCTGTGGGTTTAGTGAGAATCCAATCCCGTAAAGCCTCGTTGCGCCTCCTTCCTTTGTTCCTCTCCTTGCTCACGGCTTCACCATGCCAATAAAGCGTAATGGATATCGATGGCGGCTCAGATGACAAATGAAGGGCGCTGATGATATTAAGCGTCATCAAAAGGAGGCATTTCTTTATAGAACGTAGCCGCCTCTCTGAAAAAAAGGGTAGTTTTGCCAACAATTATTTTTTTCGACTCTACAGAACAATGGAACAGCTTATAACAATTTTAGAAATTCAGTATCAAAAGAAAGACGTATATGTAATGTCCGAAATGTAGACAAACTGGTAAGACATCGTTACACGATATCGGTGGGTTTTGGAGATCGTGTAAAGAGAAGAGCGCAGGGTTTGTTAACCCTTTCAGTTGATTTGATTGTGTCTTGTTTCCGAGTGCGCCAACTTCTATGGTCATTAGCCGTGTACTTTGCGACATGTGGCATATTAAAAAATATTGTTGGGTGAATACTCGATTTCGACAGTACTGAAAAAATAATCGATCTCTTTCCTACAGATGGCCAGCTTTGCGATGTTCATGAAAGACAAATTCTCTCCTTGCATGATGGGACTGCATGATGGGTATGCATCATGGAATCAGAGCGTCCAATTACTGGCGATGTAGAACAATGCAATTCTTCTCAAGATCATCCGTACCAACAACCTAATGTTTTGGAACAGATTTCAACGTGTGCGAAACCTACAAACACCTTCAGCATTCGCCCACTTGTTCACTTTCAACCAGTTGAATTTTCCATAAGTCAAGAAACTGGGGCGTGCGCCATTTCATAAGCAGGCTATCTCTACTCACGAAAAAGAGAAACATATTGTGGAGCCGTTCTTGAGATTATCTTTTTAAATTTCCTTTATTGCTCGAAACATTACGTGAAATTACTCGTGTTTTCAAAAACATTTACATTTCCTTCCTTCAAAATCTAATTTTTAGAATTTTAGAATTTGTTTAGAATATTAAAGTTTTCATTAAGAAAAAATAATTAATATTAAACTTTCAAAATTCACGCGCCCAAGCGGTCGAAGTCTTTGTATTTTGATTCAGGAAATTGTGAAAGTACTGAAAATCATAAATTTTCTGTTCTTTTTTTCAAAAACGTAAATGTTACATAATTTCATTTTTTGTAATGAAGTTTGTCATATTAACAATACGATAATACACTATTTATTGAAAACATCGTTTTTACCTTGATTTTCAAAAACTTGTTCAATTTCTTATAAGTATATATTGACCTAACTTTTCTTCAAACAACATTTCTCTTAATGGCTAATTGCTCTGGAAGCGACAGTGGTCGCTCAGCGGAAACTCTCCAAAATTTGTTCTCATTAATATGGAAGATCACTGAGGTAAACAGACGAGAAACGTGAGATTTCCCGAGGGTCCGCTCTTTCGCGTCGTTCGTTTAATATGGCGGCAGCGACTGGGAGTCTCGGAGTAGAAACGGAGAGAAAGCAAGCCATTCAATAAACTCTCATTACTCGTTAGACTGACCTCGTGTCACAGAGGGGAAAAAAACTGAACCGGGTGGTTTTGGAGAAGTAATGGAAAGGTGGGGGCTTTGGACTATTTAAAAATATTGTATTAAATAAAATTGCTCGTTCTATTAATACTATTGTGGTTCGCAGTACCGCATAATAATCGTTTCTCAATAGGTTCTTAAAGTTATTTTTCATTTATGAAGGTTGGCGATTACAATTTTATACAATAAAATTGGGTTTGGGGTAATTGGGAAGGTTGAATTTTACGATGATAGAATAAAATTGGAAAAAAATATCATTAAATTATATGATAAGAATATTAATTTATAAGGGAAAATAATAAAATCACGTATTACAATACGGTTGTTTTGTCTCTTAGCGACTGTCATATTATTTTCAGTATATTTGTCGCTCTCGAATCGAACTTTACGAAAGTTACATCACCAGTATAGTGTTGTGTAATTTGAACATTAACAAGTTGCATGTAATTCGAGAATTTGAGATTTTTAGACCTTTAGTAGTCGTACACAGAAGATGTTCATGGCTATACATCTCATGACACTTGTTGATTTCAAATTTTGAAATTCTTTTTGTGATACTTAAAATCTTAATGTTAAGCTTAAGAGTAAAACGCTCTCCATTGCAAATGAACCACTTGAGGGGTTTTATTTAAGGTTTAACGTATCTATTTCCAGAACTTGACGAAGATATCATTATTTATAAAAAAATAAATTTCTCCTTAATTATCTTTTACTTTTTAATTTCACGGTCACTCTCACTGATCCAGATATTTTCGTGAGTGTAAGATTAGCATAGAAAGTGCATCCCCTTGCGTTCGGTCTACCCTCACGCTTCGTATTAGCAAAACTCCCAACACAACTCTTGCAGCAGAGTCTGTGGTCATTGCCCTTCTTGGTGAAGGGGAACTGTAAGAAGAAGGCCACAATATGTAAGACGTGTAGAGATGTCTTACTATTTGATGCGGTTATTCTCTTCAGAAAGTATAAACTACTCGCGCCAGAACGCGTGACATTTGTTCACAAAAGGACGACGACGGCGGCAAAAAGTTGAGAAGTTGGCGGCGTCCGCCGCAGCGTGTTTTTGCGGGTGCGGGTGACCCATTTCGGCCGCAGCGGGAGACCGAGTTGGGTGAGAGGGAGGGGGGGGGGCGGGAAGCTCCGCATTAGCCTCCCGGAGAACTCGAGTTGCGGCCGAGGAGCGGTGCCCTGGCGGGCGCGCGCGCGCGCGCTGTAACTTAAAAATTAACAAAGTCGGCTCGGCTGCTGCGCGCCGAGATAAAGTTTCCATTAAGGAGGCGCCTCCTCGGGAGAGGGCTCGTCTGCGGGGACATATTTATTCGGCCTCGCCCCCGCCCCCGCCCTGCCCGCGTGGCCCGCCACGGCCCCCTGGTGGCCCGCGCACGGTGTTCTAAGGAAG
>BOPP01000020.1:12779915-12798545 GCA_017312745.1 Gryllus bimaculatus
TATTATTATTATTATTATTGTTGTTGTTGTTGTTGTTGTTATTATTGTTATTATTATTATTATTGCTATTATTGTTATTATTATTATTATTATTATTATTATTATTATTATGTGGTTAGCTCGTAGACAATCCTACGCTTTATCCCGGACGTCGCAACCTAAGAAGTGAGCTTTCTCATCGACACCGAGCAACAGATTCTGGGACCTCGCAAGGAAAACACACACTGTAATCTGACCCTATCGGGAATCGAACCCGGGGTTGCTTCATGGAAAGCGAGCACGCTGACTTGTGGGTACATAATATAATAATACTTTCTAAAACCAATTCGCTGTGGAAAGATAGATTCATACAATTTATAAAACCATCGAGACACAGCCCTGGAAGTGTGCTGCTGGAATTAGTCATCTACCCTGCGTCAAATGAGCTTAAGACGAAAAATCAAAATTCTAGAGCGCAAGCTCGAGTACTGCGAGCTGCCTTGTATGAGGGTGACGATTGATGCCACTCCGCAGCAGCGGAAAGGAATTAGAGAGGAGACCGCTGGCACGCGTGCTGACCTATGGACTTTCGCATTTGCATACTTTTTGTATTCGTACGTATTCAAGTTATAATCAGTATACGACTAAAAACTATACATAAAATGTATACATCGTTATATATTGAAATGAGTTCAAAAATACGTAATTTGAAAATGAAGTAAGAATCAAAATATGGGGCAACCGGCTCCGTTATTGTTCGCCCTCACCCGAATTACTCCCAAGCAAAAGCGACGTGGGAATGCCTTGAATGTACCGCAGCGCCGCAGAACGAAAAAAAACACTTCTTTGAAAGATTTCGCATGTGCACTCTCTTGGATTTCCCGTCATGTGTGACTTTCATTACGATTTTTAGTAGACAGTATAGTATTTGAAATACCTACTTTTTAGTGTGAGGATATTTGATGCTTTTTTATTAATTTGGTAACGAAAGTTCGTGGCAGTTCCTTACTCACATTTGGAGAATATTTCAATCGCGCCATAAAATTTTGGGAAATACGCGAACGAGCTTACGTAAAAAATCCACCAAATTCCACTTCACAGTATTGTGAATGTGTTTTGTTCGAGCAGCGTTGTTGATCGTCTCTGTCGAACTTCACCTGATTGTGCGAGACGTGAAAATATGTGAATTTCAGTATTATTGGTAAATTTGATTTAACGGCTGTCTAAAAATTGTGCGAGCGTGCTTTAATAAATACACGTCCACAACCGTCACGCGGAAAGGGTGCGAGGTCATCGCAGTTATCAAAACGAGCAGACCCACGCAGAACAATAGTTCGCCCAGCGTCCGATTGTGGCGCTGACAGCACAGTTTGAACGCCGCGGATAATATTTTTTATGAAACGTCTCTGTAAAATCGTGAGATTTCACAAAACGTTCAGATATTTTTATATGAATAATAAGCTTCTTATTAAGTAAATATATCCCTATTCGTAGGCTTCTGCGGCCGGAATCATTGATTACTTGGCTGTCCGGTGTGAGCCCCGTCTCAATCGATCGAGCTGACGTTTAGAGCTATACTGCCCTGAAGAAGGCCACAACCCGATGGCCGAAACGTCAGCTCGATTGACTGAGACGCAGCTCACCACGAACAACCAAGTATTCCTGGGTAAATATATCCTTTGCGTTTTCGAAGAATATTATTGAGATTTGATTTGCACCTAGTCGTAATGGGTAGATTTGTCATCGAACATCGACAGGAACTAGAAAGTGTTTGTCATCGAACAACATTTTTATTTTTGTACAGCGCTGAGGCAATGAAGCAAGAAGGAAAAAAATATCTTTCCCTATTAATTGCAAGCATTGGTTTGTAATGATAAAAATGAGGAAAAATCTATTGTTAGTGCGAACGATTTTAATTCTGTAATCATATTTTAAACATTAATAATGTCCATGTATTTATGAATTCATTCAAGAAACAATGTCTCCTTTTTTGTTCCAGGTGAGTTCTGAGACCGATTGACTTGGACAAAACGATTGGAAGCCTAAGAGAAACATCCGTTTGAAAACTACAGGTATTTGGAGCTCTCTATTCCTACATTGATGAAGAAATGCGCTTTGCGTTTTAGGTTTTCAAATGGCGTTGAAGTATGTTGACGACTTTTGTTTACTACTATTAAAAACATAATTTTGCCTTTTATTCACTTACGACGACAAATTTATGTTTTAATAACTTTCACGGGCCAATCTTTGACGAGACTGCTAACTTTTTACCTTTTAGTATCGGGGTTAAAATCTATACCGATCCACGTGGACCCATTTATGATGGACAATGCCGAAGTAAAGTTTATTTTGGAGGTCATTTTGTTTCCCCTTTGTCTGTTCGTGAGACGTACGCTCTACGTTTCCGTGTTAATTATGATATGTTTAGTAATATGAACATATTCTACTGACACTTCAGCTATCTGATAAATAAGTTTTTTTCAAACGAGAAGCGAGAGAGAAGAAATACAGATGTAACGTAGGACGTGAGTCAGGGATGTGAACCTTGGTATGTAGGTCGTGAGATGTGTTATTTAGGACGTGATGTTAGGGATGCGAGTCGTAAGTCGTTTTATGTAAGTTGTATTTTGTGGGACGAGAGACGTGTTTTGTGGGACATCTAGAGCCAAGCTTCGGACATTGACCTATCGCTTGAAGATATCATACAGCAGAGGTCCTTAAAGTTCCGGTTTATGGTATCTAAAAGGCGATCACACGCGGTGCAATGTGTGTCGAAAACAAGAAGTTTTTACAACTTTATTCACTTGACGTTTCACTATTCGTTTCAATACTAGGCTCTGCCTTTCATTCTCAATAAAAATAGCGTAATCCGCGGACAGTGGCTAAACGGTCTTGCTGGACTGTGTTTTCGAATTATTATTCGTGTGCGCCCTGACCCTCCACTACCAGATAGCTAACGTGAATATTATGTTTCTTATTAAATAGTGACATTTCTAAAGAGTTCATTCGCTGGCTGGAAGATGTTCTGGCGAAGAAATGGTCAACATTTGACCGTAGTCCTCTGACCTTCTTCAGGGCAAATGCACTTGAGCAACGATGGCAACATTACCAAGGTCCATTGAATGGAGTCTCCCAGGTACCAAACATTCCGCTTATCCTGGCTGCAGAACTCTGTTTATGCGTATTGTAGTTTTGTTGGTACTTAATTTATGTGCGTTGCTTATCATTCTTTGAAATTTCGATCATTCATTACGTATCCACCACATTTTTCATCTCGATCTACTTACTCTTTACCTACCTTGTTCGTTACGTCCATCAAAATTCCTTATTGTGGCTGACAAGACCGTCGACTATTGACTGCCCCACGCGTTCAGTGGGCGCGCGGCAATAAGCCAGCGGAGCCAAAAGCAACCTTTAGAATTGGCCGCGCGCGCGAAAGTAGGCCGCGGGATTAGCGGGCGATCGCATCTGGGGGGCGCATTGTGCTGACTGCGATCGCCAGCGGCCGCTGGCCATTGAACGCGGCGCGCGTTTGATTTATCCGCGCGAGCTCGAGCGCGAACGCGTTTCGCCATCGCGGCCGCCTCGCATCGCCACTCTCCGGCCCGCCCACCCCCACACGCCTCGCCAAGCCCCGCTGGACGCCGCTTCACGCTTGTTCGGCACTGCTCCGCCTCGGCTGGCCCTCTTCACCCCACCTCAACACACCCTGCTCCTCTCCGCACCACTACGTTCCGTCCCGTCCCGTTCCTTGCCGCCCCGCCCCGTCTCGTCCCGCCATGCGCTTTACCGTTCCGTCCCGCCCAGGCCCCTCTCGTCCCGTCACGATTCTCCGGCTCCGCACGCCTCGTCCGTCCATCCTGTCCGCCCTATCCCAGTTCATTCCCATTTCGTCCGTGTCGTTCCTTTCGCGGCCCGCCTCGTCTCGTTCATCCTCGTTGCGTCTTTCCCCGTCCCGTTGCCACCTGCTCCCCGTCCATCCTGCGTCGCGTCCCGCCCGCCCCGCCAGTCTCGCCGTGCGCTTTACCGTTCCGCCCGTCCTGTCCCTCTCGTCCCGTCACGCTTCTCCAGGCTCCGCCACGCCTCGTTCGTTCGTCCTCTCCATCTGTCCGCCCTATCCCGTCCCGTCCATTCCCATTTGGCCCGTGTCGTTCCTCCGCGCCCGCTCGTCTCGTTCCTCCTCGTTGCGTCTGTCCCCGTCCCGTTGCCACCTGCTCCCTGTCCATTCTGCGTCGCGTCTCGCCCACCCCGCACGTCCCGCCCATGCGCTTTACCGTTCCGCCCATCCTGTCCCCTCCCGTCCCGTCACGCTCCCCATGCCTCGTTTGTCCTCTCCATCCTTCCACCCTATCCGTCTAGTTCGCGCGCCCTCTCGATTGCTCGTCATTGCGTCCGTCCCCGTTGCGACCTGCTCGCCGTCCCAACCTGTGTCGCTTCTCGTCCCGCCCCGTCACCCCTTTTAGTCCTTCGTTTCGTCCCTACCCTTGCGACCTGCTCCCCGTCCCACTCTGCGTCGCGTCGCGCCCCGTCGCGCCCCGTCCCGTCATCCCTACCCGTTCTGTCCCATTCTGTTCTGTTCCATTCCGACCCGCTGCATCCCGCATGCCTTTGCTCGTCCCGCCTCGCCCTGCGCCATTTCGCCCCCCCTCTCTCCGCGTCGTCTCTCTCACCACGCCCATCCGCCTCCCCCCCCCCCTCCCCGGGCCGCCTGGTTATGCCACGGCCTAGGCGCATCGTGTTTCACAATTATCCTGCGCAAATGCACATCCGACGTATTAACGGCCCGTTGTCTCTTAATTACGGACATGCATGCGCGCCCTTTTTCTGCGTGGCTATCAAAAGCGTGCAGTGGGTCGGAAAATTTATCGCCGTCGATTGAAAAGTGCTGCGATATTTATCAGCGCGCTGGCACCTCGTTACACGCGTCGTGACGGATCCGATGAGACCAGCCGCGCCACAGTGGAATGGCCACATCGCGGTGCGCCCCGCCCCGGACGCTGAGAATTGCCCCGGGAGCATTGGGGGGGGGGGCGAGCCCTGCAGTCACCTCTCTGACGAGGGGGAGTTGCTTAATGGGGACTTTTACATTTATACGTACACTCTAGAGGAGGGAAAACGGAGGTTTCATTCGAACCAAAATTCTCGGAAATACCAACTAGAATTGCCGCTCATTCTGCAGAGACTCTGTGCGGTCTTAGGGTTTGAGACACGACGGTGGCTGGTTTTCGACTCTAGGTAGATAGCTCTTGAGCTGGAGGAAAAATTCAAACGACCGTCTGCTCTGATCGGCCCCTATCAAACAGGTCACACGGACCGCGCGCGCGATATTTCCTTTCTCTTCCTTGTTCTATCCCCACTCCTTGCTTACACACTCTTTCACTAGCAGGCTCTATACTATCGCACTTGTCAGTCGATAGTGTAGCGTCGTGTCACGATCAAAACAGACAACCACGTGGAAATCGGCGAAGCATCGCCGGATGTTAAACAAAGGGCCGAGGGATGACTCACTGAGACTTTCCGTGGACGTAGCGGGATCAGAGCGGATTTGGGGAGGAGGAAATGGGGGCGGCGGGTAGAGCCAAAAGGGCCCATATAAGGCCAGGAGAGCAATGCCCCAGTCTTCTTGTTTTAGCGGCGTCGGCGACAGGTGAAGCGCATGTCTGTGCGTGTAGGTGCACTAGGGCGAGGGGATGGCAATTGATGTCGTGACTTGCGAGACGCGTAGATGGACTCAAAGTAGAGCGCCTTCATACAGGGAACATCGGTGGTATGTCGCGGTGTGGTAGCCGTTCTTAAATTCTCTCTCCTTGTAGTGGGTATACTTATTTAGTTTATTGTGAGCAGGGTAGTTGTTAAATTGAGACTACGGTCTAGATTGTTAATAAATCTACTATTTTACAAATCACTCTCGTCTGTGTTCGATTACACCCGTATGACGCCACAATAGTCCGGAGCGTGTCCCGACTGGGGAGGTGCCCGCTGAGGAGTGGCAAATGGAGGCGGAATCCCCCCCCCCAGCCGCGACGTGAAGGTCGACTACGGATCTGGTCGTCCAGCGAGGAGGAACCCCGCCACCTCCCGGTGTAGAAATTTCTTCATTAAAAGAGCTAATGACCGGAGCAGTTTACGTGCACCGAAACGTCAATCAACCGGAAATACAAGTTATTCCGTCAACCTTTGACTCTTAAGGACGTGAGACTGCTTCTAAGTACGTAGAGGAAGATAAGAATTTGATCAGGGCAGCAGGTATGAGTGGGGTGAACATTTGTTTTCGAGTTTTAGTTGGCTTACCACTCTTACCATATGAAACCCCAGCTTACCACATGAAAGAGCAACTTATCTTTCATCCTTTGTGACTCCTCAAGCCTTATTACTATCACCAGACATAGAGAGAAAAGCAAGGCGAATCACCAAAGGTTTGGTGGTTGCATGAAATTAAGGCTTAATCACCTCCTTCACGTAATTTCAAGGTCCGAGAATATCACTTATAATCCATTAACGGGATTACGATTGTGATCACCGTGATCGTGCGCATTATCATCGTGAACTTGTTCGCAAACGTAATGATTTTGGTCATGAACGTGGTCGAAATGACTATCGTCGTCATGCGAATGCAAATCTAACTGATTTGTAGGTTCTATATTTCATTACCATTTTTGTGGATGAGGCTATAAATTAAATTGCCTTTGAAATTAAGACAAAGCGTAAAATTAATTAATTCCATATGATTTGTTTCGACAATTTCGCAAAAAATATTTTGAAATAGTTCTGCTATTGCTGAGACCAATAAGTAGATATGCAACTCACTGAGCTGGTTCTGGAACTGGTGTGAAAATGACGGCAGCTTTCCACCGCGACTTCTCGCAGGTGACATATTTTCTGGTAGAGGTTTCCTCTCGTAGAAGCTCTTACAGAAAATATCTTTCGCGGAATATCACCGCCAGACGTGTCTACGATATTAATACTTCAGCGCTTTGGCGACCTTTGACTTCTGAGAAAAGTGCTCTGGAATTTTCGAAGACAGCGGGTGAAATATAGATTTGCTGGCTCCTTTTGCGGACTCTTCCGGGAAAGAACATTCCAGAAGGAGCCTATATGCTCGCTTTACCGTTTACTCTTCCCGCACCAGGAACAGGTGAGAACAGGTGCGAACTTGAAGTTGGTAGCTTGCAGTATTTTTAATAACTGACTGTCTTCCTTTAGATTCACGGAATTCGGTGTCGACAGTTTTTTGGAAACGAAAAACAGGGAAGGTGTGTGATGTTGACCTGATAAAATAAAAACAAAGCATACAGTAATAACAACAAAAATCACAATAACAATATTATTATTATTATTATTATTATTATTATTATTATTATTATTATTATTATTATACTACTCTACTGAAATACCATTCCAGTACGAAATGATTTCAAATATAATTAAGTACGAGTGCTAAAGAAGACAACGGAAGTTGTATTTCCGACGGTACTGCAATCGCTGCCTCTTGACCAGTGTACACTCTAACAAGTAACATGTGAGTACTCTTCCAAAACACATTTTTTATCTTCTCAACAAAACAATTACAGTCAAGGATAGTGAGTCGACATCTCCTGACCTACTCATTAGTTCTCATTTTCTGAGGAAGGATAAACAAATTTGAAGTGCTCGCGAATAGAGACATTGTCATAAAATCAAATTTACAATAAAGATAATAAGGGTTGTTGTTTGAAACGAAAGGTAGTGGGCATCAGACGTTTTATAAGTTGCGATTTTTATTGTTTATGAAGTATAAGTACTACTTTTTAATAGAACCGTAAAATTAAAAGAAGAACACGTACTTGTCATTTGTTCTGAGAATCGCAGTCAATCGTAGTTTCGTCAAATAGCGCAGGCAAATCTGTGGGTTTGAGGTTATGTTTGCAAAGGCCATGACTGTGAACACGTGCACAAAATAAGAGAAAATGGATCTCTTTGTCATAATGCTCTCCTTTTTTTTAAATAGCAGGTATACGAGTCCTTGTAAAGTTTGCTATAACATTTTGGCCAACTATATGTCGGAACAATTACGCCATGTTATTCGCTTACCGGATCATTTGTCCGAAGTGTATTTCACTGAAGACAATAGTCTAAAGATTGCTCTAAGAACAGTTGCAAAAAAGTCAGTGCTTGGTTTAATTTAAACAAATATATTGAAACCAAAAGTACTTTCATTTATCCCGAAATGCCGCTTAATTATGTTTGAGAAAAAAAGCACTAGCGCCTGGAAGACAACTAAAGCTGGAATTCGTGGGATTATAAAATAGCCCCTTCTGTGAATTTCTTCTCAGTTACCGTAAAACTTTGACGGGTTTCAACTAATTTTTGTAAACTAATCGATAACACACGTATAATTCAAAATTTTCATTGTTAGTTTATTGCTGATTTCTACACTCATACATTGTACTGTAGTTCTATGAGCTTGTATGAAACTGCGAATAGATCATAATGTTTGGTTTTTTAAGTGCTAATGTTTTATTTTGAATGTGCGAATTATATTTATTTTGAATATAGGAAATGAGGTTTATCATCCTTATGATGATCTGATCCGATTAAATGTTCTCAAGGAATCCATACACGGAAAACGACACGGGAAGAAACACTAGACTCTCGCTAAACCGACCTTTCTTTTCACATGTGTACCGGATTGGTGAATGTGCCGGACTATTGAGAGGGTTTGAAATTACTTTAAAGGTGTAGACTGTACAATTTACTACATCGAAAAGTACTGTACACTCATTTACGCAGAAAATTATCTAAATCCAATCGCTATCCAAAATTGTACTCACCAGCAATGACTTTCTGCAAAGAACCTCGTTTCTACTTGTCTAAAATTTCTAGTTTCTGCTTGAGGTCGAACGTAACGTGTTTCCTTTTATAAGCCTTAGTACCGAACTGTACTGTAAGAAAATCACAATTTCAAAAAATATGTGTAAGATTGTTTACCATTTTAAACTCACAACATATTGTTCTACAAGATTATTCGTTGTTTCGCGCCTCATTTCTGCTTGAGCTACAAGCGGCAGGATGCAAGCCAGATTACTGAGGATTCGCAAGAGTTTAGTGTATTATAAATCTTATAGCTGGATCTTTCCGAGATTTGCAAAACCTTCTGTTCGACGAACAAAACATCAGCAAAGAGAATTGAGGAGAATGGCAGCTGATCTATGAAAAAGTATGCCCTTCAGGAAACTAAATCACGGAAAAGTTGCGTGGTATTCACGTCATACTTAACCGACTCGTATAATTTGAGTGCACAGACAGCGCGCGTTTTGTGCGAATGCTCAATGATTTAGAACAAGCCGCTTAGCGAATTCTCGCCGCGCTGTCCTGGCGGGGGATGCAAGAGGAAGCTTCGGGTACTGGGAGTTGGATAGTAGTGTTTTCTAATCCTTGTGGATCACTTCATACTGGGCATTATAGTTTTATTAACATATTCACGAAGCTAAAACTTAAAAAATTAACTTTTTGCTGGAAATGTTTAAAAAAATAGGAAACTAAACTCTGTCTTCTATTGCAATCTAAACGTAATCTTAGAGACGGGTTTAGATCTTATTGCTTGCAAATCGGGCGTACGTTTTATGCTATAGTTTATGTTATACAGACTCTCTCTCGTGGCATTTCTCCCACCACTCGACACATGTCATGGAACCGGCAGTTGTGGCTCAGAGCAGCAATTGATGCAATGCTTCAAGGCTTCTGACCGGCAGGTCTGGGAGTTCGAGTTCCGATTGTGGTTGCAATGTTTCAGAATTATAGCTGCCGGTTTTTCTAATCTGTAGTTTTCCATGGTTTCTCCAATCAACACGATGCGAATGCCGGAGCAATACTTTAAGAAACCGCTGACAGCGCGAGATCTTTCCTTCCTCTTCCTTGTTCTATCTTCACCACTTACCTACATACACACATTCTTATACGCACAATACTACACGTGTCGGGAGATTGGATCTTGTCTAGGCTGGGGCGTTGCTACTCATGCGGGGTGCGGGAAAACCAGCAAGCCGACGGGTAGGTCGGCTACGTATCTCACGACCCAACGAGGGAATATCAGTTCCCAGTAATAAAAACATGCACTACACGTACGGCACTAATGACCTTGGCAGTCGACGCGTCCGGAATCAATCAATCCAGTTCCATTACCCCACTGGAGTACCTCACCCGGAGAGGCGAAAGGTTTATCCACAATCCAACGAGGGAATATCAGCCCCCCCCGTAATAAAAAACATGTACTACACTTACGGCACTAATGAACTTGGCAGTTGACGCGTCCGGAATCAAAGTACCCACCGGAGTACCCCAGCCGGAGGGGCGAAAGGTTTATCCACAATCCAACGAGAGAATATCAGTCCCCCCGTAATAAAAAACATGTATTACACTTACGGCACTAATGAACTTGGCAGTTGACGCGTCCGGAATCAAAGTACCCACCGGAGTTCCCCAGCCGGAGGGGCGAAAGGTTTTTCTCCAGCGCCCACTGACTTTCGAAGCGCGCCCACCGCAGTTGCAGGTGATGTACTGCAGGGCGTGTGAGCCATTGTGCGTTGGCAGCGCACGTGGGCGGCTCTGGCCGGGGAGGACTTCACGTCTCGTTGCACTCGCAATGAGGCGCATCGTCGCGGGCGGGGCAGTTTGTCACACATCGGGCCACACGCACTCGATAACGGCTGTAAATTTGAACTGAAAGGACGCGAGTCTTCAAAACCGATCGGTACACGGACGAGCACTTGAAACGTTGATGTTGACCAGATACACTAAAACCTTTGGACGAGACTAACTCTTTCAGAGGACCACGCCTTTTCACGGCCTGTTTATAATGAAACGGATTATTTCATTAGGTCAGTTCATTTTTACCATATTACCTCTTCACGATCTCACCGGCAAAGGTGTCTCGGGGTATCAACTGATGGTACTGGAGTTCATCTGACCGGGAGGTCCTACGGTCGCTGTTTGGAGGAGAATACTAGCGGTCGGCTGCTCTGATCAGTAGTTTTCCATGATTACTCCACGCGAATGCTGGAGAAGTACTATAACAAACGGGCCATGGAGTGCGCGTCTTTCGTTTATCTTCCTTGCCCTATCCTCACTCTTTACTTACACACACTAACACTTACATGTACTACATTACCATACATGACGGGAGACAGTTTGGGGCCCTTAGAACTTGGATCAATCGGAAGTTGGCGGTGTCACGGTTCGTTTGACAGGAAAAATTTCGTTCACCAGTAAGGAGTCGGTTCTCAAAAACATTCTGTTCGTGAACGGGACGGAACAATACGAACTGAACGTGAATTTCAGTTCGTATTTTTCATCCTAGAAATTAATTTTATACCCAACGCGGAAGAAGTGCCGCCCGACGCACTTTCCTGTGGAATTGTGACGCTTCGGTACTCGTATCCGAGTTGAGGACGACCTTCGTGCCTCGCGTTGAGTCTGTCCGACGCATAATTACCCACGCATTTTATACGAATATACACCTTGAATGTCGTTTGGCGTATATCCTGGAATAAAATTTTCTTTTCTTTTAAAGGCAATAGTAGTGTACTGACCTACACGAACAACAACAATAAGCCATAATTCCAACATGAGAAATAATCAATCAGGAAAAGAAACCGTGGCACCGCCAACTTGCGATCAACCAGAACTTGTCCCGACAGGGTGGTGTCTCGCTGGTGGGAGATACCAGGTTGGGGAAAATCCCCACAAGCCGACGTAGATGGGCTCCGGTTCTCATCAGCCAGTTGGGGAAGATCACAACCTCCTCACGCGGCGATAAAACACACACTACACTTACGGGACTATTGAATTTAGCCTGGAATCAGTAATCAATATCTCGGTCAACCAACGAACCCTTGATGTAATGTTGCATTCACTCCGAGATGATCAGCGACGTATATATTAAAATAGCAAATCCAAGATGACGTGTTCTATTGTATTACAGCTACCTAACGTAGAAACGTATCAGTAACAGTACAAATACTTCCACGTTAGAAAGTTTAAAAGTAATCTCGCAGAAGCAAAACAATACCATGCATTGCAATATGATAATCACGATGGATTCCATGTCGCCCTGATGATTATTGTAAGACCTCTGCCCTCTTCCTGTGCATTTGAACAGAAAAAAATAGTTACACGTATTCAAATTGGAGTAAGACGGTGTTTTGGTCAGAAATAGCTTGTATCAAGCAGTTCACGTGTTTTTAAATGCTCTCTCTCTTTCTCTCTCTCTCTCTCTCTCTCTCTCTCTCTCTCTCTCTCTCTCTCTCTCTCGTCTCTCTCTCGTAAAAGCAGGGCATTGAAGTTAAGAAGGTTTGTGCAGAGAGGGTGGACCTAAATAGGGATATTTCACAACAAACCACAGAGAATATAAGAGATCTGTGCAAGTTCGTCCGTGCAGGCCTGACTCCAGGAGTGGGTCTCCGGGGTGGCTTTATTGTGGGTTCGCTGGTCAGCTCCACCCTTTGAGTTTTGGCGATCGGGTGTCGCGTAGGGGGGAGGGGGTCGGCGCCACGGAATTCAGTGGCGCCCCTGGCGCCGCCGCGATTGTGCTCCAGCCGATGGAACCGACAGCCCCTCCGGGAAGCGAACCCGGCCTGGTGGGGGGACAGGGAACGGGTCGGGAAGTGTCAACTGTGAAGAGAGCTCACTCACGCGACGGATTCTGTAAATTCTCCTTCTACTTCCTGGGAGACGGTACGTCGATTCAGCGCTGCGCCAACCCTACCAAAAGCAGTCACCGGGCAAGGGAGGCTATTGTGAAATATGCTTTAAATATCTATATTATTTTTACATTTATTTTTATTTTAAACGAGAAACGTTTACTCGTAAACTGTTATTGACAAATGTAAAAGTTCTTCTTTTGTGTTTAATTACGTATCGATAAGGTAAATTCACTAATATACAAGTTAAAGTAGTACACAATTCGGAGATTTGAACGATTTCGTGTAATATAATAAATGTTACTTTTATTACTGAAAGGGATCTGTGAAGTAACCTCTTGACTTTACAGTCAAACATTGTATAAGCTAAATATAATCTATGTAACAAAATTGAAAACAATGGGACTCGGGAGGCGTCAAACAAAAGGTGCACGAGTGCGTTAGTTACCTATGCGCGGCCTCGATCACATCCACAAGGGTAACAATCGTGTAGTGTGGAATAGGTCTACCGTGTGAATTGAGAGGTTGCTATTGCTGTGTGGATTGAAAGGTCATAATTTTGTAAAAATGGTTACCAGGGGAGAATAAACAGGAAAGAGGTTGAATGTGGGGGAATGAGAGATGTAGATTGAAGCATGTATAAAAAAGTACTTCTGGGATTGTGAATAAGGGTTCGTTAGGCTACGAATAATTAATTAACGAGCACCAATGGAAAGCAACTAGCAACATTATTACAAGGATAGGTATATTAAATGTATTTTTGGTTGCTTCTTAATAACTTATTCAATAGATGAAATTATTATTACTGTATAATTTCTATTGTTGATTACCGTTCTTTTTAAAGAATTTTTAACACTAGATATTTGTGGAGCGTAGCACCGGACATGAAGCCTCATTCAAAAGAGAGCTGTGTATTTAGTGATTTCAAACAAAACTCGGCACTGGCCTTTTAAATGTCGCTCTTTGGGTGCTGTAACATACGCGCAATTTTGAAAATGTGAATTTTGAATGGCTGCAAATGAGAGCGGCCGCCGGGACACGTATTAGATTTCATAACTGGCGTCGTGGGCCAGTGGGGCGGCGCTTTGAGCCCGGCTAATAACCGCGCTCGCCATCGGAGGTCTCACTCGAGCTGAGGGCCCTCGACGGCTGGAAGCGGCGGCGGATCTCGTTTTCTCTCTCTCTCTCTCTCTCTCTCTCTCTCTTTTCATCCTTTCCCTTCGCCAACCTTTCTCGCTCCTACACGACGCAACCAATGCGACACTCTCAGTTTCACCCACGAGCGTGTTTTCTTTCTTCCCCGCCCCCTCGACCTCATCCCCACCCCGGCCCCTATTCCCTCTCCTCCCACCCTTGTCTAGTTTTTTACTTCAATTCTGCATCCTATCCCCACTCTCATTTTTTTATCTACATTCCTGTCGGATCGCTCTGCCCCCACACGTGGTCCTAACACAGCACCTATTCTCTCAATCACCATTCCACGTACTTCCACGGCCTCTCTCTGCACGCCTATTCCGTCTCTTTGCTCTCCCACTCTCTGCTATACATTCTGCTGGCCACGTCTTCTTCTGACCACCCCACGCCTGCTCTACCTTCTTTTCTCCGCTCCACTTTTGCCCTGCTCCTGATCTGTGTGTCATTGGCCCGTCCTTTTACTCCGTCTTCCTCTCCGGCGTCCTCAACGTCCTCGTATCAATCGAATGCACCCTCCCCATGCCAACAGGCGCTCGGCCAACAGACCTTAGCCAGCCCGACTAAGTCACTCGCGCCGCATGCTGGCTATGCCTACTACAAGTGCACGCTTCCTTGAACCCCGGAATACATACCCTCCTTTACTAACAGTAGTTGAATGACGAATAAATGGCAGCAATGAGGTTGTTGAAAAATTTGATGACCGTAAAGTGTCGTGTGTAAAGACGGTGCACGATTCCAGTAATCGGCAAGTAGTGAGCGACCGCTCGCCAAATCCCAAGTGGCGTGGATGAGTTGCTATTTGTCGGGAAACGAACGTTTGGTGCTCACACTACTACCGCGTGTCGGTCGTTCGAGCACATCAAAGGAACCAAGCACTCGCCGAGCACATCAGCTGTTCGGGATTGGGAAAGCAACAACTGCTTAGCGAATACCGAATGAGTGGAGCTGCTCTGACAGAAACTATTTCGCGTTGGAAAACGTGCTACAGATTTAATATAACAGTTCTGTCGTCGAAATAACCAACCGCCACTTGTCTCGCTTCTAGCAACATGAGGGCTCAAGAAAACGTGCTCTCCTTTCTCTGACTATTCTCTATGCTTCCCTTATGTCTCTCTACCTCTCTCCCATCTGCACCCACTCATACATTCTCTTCTCCCTCCATTCCCCGCTCCCTCGCCCGTTCTATGACTCCCTGCCTCTCTTCCACTCTTCTCTAATCACCTTTTCCCTCTCCTTCTCGTCTTTCTCCTCTTTTCTCGTCTATTTTTGTAGTTCCCTTACCTGCATGATCCCTTCTTTTGTGGCTTTTCTTGCTCCCTTCCCCGCCTATTATGTCAATCTCCTTTCTCCATCCTAGTGTCGTGCCACACGTATTATCTCTATCTCCTAATCTCTAAATACTTTTGCCTCTCTCTAAATACTTTTGCCGTACCCAACTTTTTCCCATTTTTCCTATTCCGTTCTTCTCCTATTCCTCAACCTTCTCATAACAATTTTCTTTCCTTTTCCCTTCAATCAGGCCCTTGCGACTAGTATCTCAAACGTTCCTTCTCTCTCCACCTCTTCCTTTGCCTTGCGTCTGTGGGTCTTGCACTTCCCTCCTTCTCTCCTATACATTTTCTGGTACATATGTATAAAGTAATACAGATATACATTTCACTCTGAAAATGTAAGGTATAATTATTACTTTTTAGATGCCGAGCACTAATGAAAAATAAATCCAAACACAAAAAATAATTGTATGATTAAGTGCCGATTTAAATGCAATTATTTTAAATTCCTAGGGTGTGTTGCGTATTCTGAGGCAAGTGTGGCACTGTTGGGACCTCGTTCGGAACCGTTGCCGCCCACCGCCATTTCGTACCAGGGAATAATAAATACGTATTTGAAAACATTTAAGATAATTAAGTGTATGAATGAGGTAATCAGGGTAATCAGCCCACAATAAGTAAAATGGTGTATTTAACACTTTAGACATTTATATACACAGTACTAGACTAGTTTCGGGGTTACCCATCTTCATTGGTTCTTCAGCAATATTAATACCAAAACTTAATTTAAACCTTAATACACGTAAAATAATTATTAATACAACGTATTTTAAACAAATATTTAAATGATCGATTTTAGGGTTACTTCTAGGAAAGGTCCCCGAAACTAGTCTAGTAGTATTTATATAAGTGTATATAATGTGTTAAATACACCATTTTACTTATTGTGGTCTGATTACTTGATTCATTCATCTAATATGATCAAGATATGAAAAAGAATTTGGGTGAAACCACTAAGATATTTAAAATAATGTTTATTTCTTTTAGTTACCTGTCACAAAACTAAACACAACTATTCTTTGATTACAAGAGAGTAAGCACTTCAATCATAAATCCACTTTACATGGATCTGAGAACAAAATTTTCATTTGATGTGCATATCAATTGTTGCTGGTTTATTTTTGAACAACTGCCCTTACAGCTTTTTTGTTACGCGTCGAGTCTCCAACAACGCTTGACAAATTACTACGTTGTAGAACGGACGAGTTTAATTTATTATTTTGTGTCCTAAAGAATAGACTCATCACACTCAACCTGCACACTTGTGGCGACTCGAAGGCATTTTCAATACTGTCATAAATGTGTCGGTCAGCTGTGTATTACCACTGTACAAATGCGAATACATTGTACATGCGAATCGGTAGAGAACACAAAGTTACAAATTCAATTAATGTCGGGAAAACTGGCAGATATTAGTCACCTTCCCAACACATCTTTTTGTAAATCTCTACACCAGCTCTACAACAAAACAATGTTGAGAATGAAGCACACCCTCGAAGTCCTGGTCCGTGTAGCTGCCAAGTCTTACATTGGCCGGGAGGGCTTCCAAACAGCGGTGCCAATTCGCTGCAAGAATATGCCAAATTCCAAGTTCTCCGCGGGGGATAGCTACAGCCGGGCCAACGCCCTCGATGATAGTGCATCACTTGCTGCTGGTGACCACGGCACTCGTCTCTTTCTCTGCATTGAGAGTCGCCACGTCCCGTTCCCACTGCCTCTGGTGTTAGCCCTGCGAGTGCATCTGCAATGCTTTGGAAGTCGGGATACAATTCTTCAACATAGTTTCAATTCATATTTCAACACGATTCGACGTACACCAAAACTATTAAATTGTATTCCCTTATTAACCAAAAATATACCCATAAAATCGCTTGTAATATTCTCATATGTGAAAAAAGTATTAGATCTATGTGGAAATACCACCGCTACCGCCACCATCACCACCATCCCAATAAGAAGTATAATAATAATAATAATAATAATAATAATAATAATAATAATAAATGAACTGTACTCATGGGGTTAACAAAATTAGGTGACCGGCCCAGAATCCCAAATCAACCTGCCATCAGAAGACGTGTACAACCTAATTTAGCAAACTTTTTCTAAACCATAATTTTTTTTATAACCTGGAGTACATTTTTAGTCTTTTCAGCACCTGAAATCAAACGACCCCACAGACGATTTCTCACCATCATCCCTGTATTTCTCGGACTAAAGATCTAAAGTGCTCATTTATTAATTTGATGGTTTACTTCTTTGTTTATTTATTAATTTAGCAATTTACTAAATTAATTACTGATGAACTTAACCATAGCTTACTATTGACTTATTTATTTTGTCTCCAGTCTAGGCTCCGCTCATACTACTAACCAATAGTGTTTTCTCTATTCCTGATTCAGGTTACTTAATAGTTCAAACTTTTCCTAGAAATATTCCTGATTATTTCATTAAGTGAGGTTTATTATCTAAATGTTTCTCTGTTGGAAATAATAGTTCTCCTTTCCCCTACATTTTCCTCTTCATGTTTCTATAGCGCATCAATTTAATAGGATGTCGCCGCAAAGCACACAGACCACATTGCCATTCGAATCTTTCAATCTTCCAGTCCCAAACCTAAACCAGCGAATCCTCCTCTTCTAAGCGTGTGAACGTAACTTCCACATCCCCATGCCGGACGCTCGTGAATTTGTACCTCTAGCAACTTTTTTCTGACGTTATTCTGCCGTTGCCAGGTTATCTTGCCTTTTAATATCCGAAAGCCTAGCTGAAGTTAACCGTTCTATCTCACGTGACCCACTATCTCCGGGGAATCGTCTTCCAGACCAGCGTGTTGTAGTAACTTTGTGCGTCCGGTAGTGCTGATCGCTTTTCTGTAATTGCACTCTGTCTGTAAGCGAGGTCGTGCGCGAGTGAGCGATTTTCCGTAGAGCTAAAGTAGTAGGAAATTGGAAAGATCTGTCGTAGTAAAGGAGAATCTGGCGTATCACTTTACCAAAGTCGAAAAGGGAAGCGGGAACGTTGTCAGTATATCACGGTAAGTACTGGATCATTACGCACTAAACCCTTCAGACACTCACGGTCTACTGATTGTTCTTAAGACGTAACTGACTGCTGAAGGATGGGGTTATATTGGAACAATGCAAGTCGATCGGTGTAGTTTGCAGGGCGGCCGAAGCTACGTAACGTGCTGTAGTTGTCCAAAATTGGGTGTGTAGAGTATGAAAACGAATTTGAGAGAGGACAGAAACTATCAGTTCGTGGAAAAGTGGAGATGTCGATGCAGGTGACTGCTTACCTAGGGCGATGGAAGGAAGTTCCGAGAAGTCCCCACGCCGGACGGACTGATCGTGGAACTGCGCCTGTGCTCAGCCCCCGCAACCCGAGCACCGGGCGCGCAATGGAATGCAAAGAAGGGCGTGCGCTCCTGAGGCCGCCGGCGCACGTGC
>BOPP01000020.1:12804196-12814708 GCA_017312745.1 Gryllus bimaculatus
TATATATATATATATATATATATATAAAGGCACTCGTATGTATGTAAATTGTAGGGGCTTGAGTGAGGACTCCCTCAGCGTTTTCGAGTTGCAAAGCCGCTGCGCTTCAACGGCGGAAGGACGTCCCTGCGCCCCGTGGCACCGAAACGGCGCCGGCCTTTGCATCGGAATTGACTTCCACGGCCCCCTTGTTAATTGCATTCACGCTGCACTTGCTCTATTGATTGAAAATGTCTGCGTTTATATACACGCACACAGCAAACGTGCATTTCGTACCGCAATAGTATATTTTCTCATGTAGGGTTTTTATAATTAGCAGACCATTTAATAGCAAGTTAGATATCAAGCAGATTCTTTTTTAAAATAATAATTTTAGTCATTACTGAAAATGGGACTTGAACATTTTTAGCGGATGAACTAGATGGGAAACTAGATGAAATTCAAAATGGTCTGTTCGTGAGTGTGGAAATCTTTATGGAAATCCAGTTGTGTCTCTACCGTTCCTCGCAGTTTCTATTACAATGGTGAAAGAAGTTATTGTTTTTTCCTGAATGTTCAGAATTAACGTAGGCAATTCAAATATGGGCGATGTAAAACAGGAAATATGGAATGGCGAGGGCATGGTGGTGGCGTGCAGACAAGTATCGGATGGTCGTGTTTAGTCACCGAATGTTCCATTTGTTTTGTTTGAATTGTTGTATCAAACATTTGATTGACTGAAATCATATAATTGCAGATTAATTTGTATTATTAATGCTACTTGAGTAAGAAAGTTGACTTATACAATAATTATGATGTATTGTAATATTATGGATTCATATTACATTATGAATTATTCATCAGTATCTCTATAATAACGGAAATAAAGCGGTTGAAAGGAATTAGTTACTGGAATAGAAAATATATATCCCGTTTCTCTCGTTCCGGGGCTAAACTCGTGTTCTTCCGTTTTGCAATTTTTCTGTTCCGTTTGCTTGTTCTCATTACATGGTTGTACAATAATATATTTTCATAAATATCCATCAAAATAAATAATCTATGGTGATTTGGATATCGAAAGTTATGAATCATGGGCAAAGCGGGCTCATGGTCAGTTTCCTCAGGGTTCTCCCATTTTGCCTACCTCTCACAACGCGACCTTCACACACAATCCTTTTCGACGCAAGTTAGGCATCTTAAAGAATAATTGTTGACATTTACCAAGGAAAAGAAGTGTATCATTCTCTCTTTTTCTCTTTCTCTTTATCTCCCTTTCTGTCTTTCTCTCTCTCGCTCCCTCACACACACACTCTCTCTTTCTCTCTCACACACACACACACTCTCTTTCTCTCTCACACGCACACACTCTCTTTCTCTCTCACACACACACACTCTCTTTCTCTCTCTCACACACACTCTCTCTTTCTCTCTCACACACACTCTCTCTTTCTCTCTCACACACTCTCTCACTTTTTCTCTCTATCACACACACTCTCACTCTCTCTCTCTATCACACACTCTCTCACTCTTTCTCTATCACACACTCTCTCACTCTCTTTCTCTCTCTCACTCTCTCTCCTTTCTTTCTCTTTCTCTCTCCTTTCTTTCTCTTTCTCTCTCCTTTCTTTCTCTTTCTCTCTCACTCTCTTTCTCTCTCACTCTCTTTCTCTCTCACTCTCTTTCTCTCTCACTCTCTCTCTCTCTCTCACTCTCTTTCTCTTTCTCTCTCTTTCTCTCTCTTTCTCTCTCTTTCTCTCTCTTTCTCTCTCTCTCTCCCTTAGTACGCACTGAATGTAGTTAAACTGTAAATATTTGCCGATATTTTCTCGTATTCATCAATTAAAATGCTCTCATTCAAGCCGTGTTGTCGCCGTCGTGGGGGTGGCCTATCCCAACCCCCGAAATCGAAGTCACCTCTCGGGGCGAGATCGTCGCTTCACCGGAGAACCCACTACCGAAGTCGCCTCCCGCGATAAAAAACATGCACTGCACGTAAGGGACCAACTCCCTTAACACTTCACGCGCCCGGAATCACTAGTAAATCATACAGTAAAATCATCGGATTTAATATATCGATGTTTTTGTAGAAAGGTGCACGTTTTGAAAACATCGCCATGAATGTCGCATTGCTACTTGTCCGCTGTTTCGCCTGGCGTGCCCCCACAGAGGAATCTCGTTTCGCAGGGACTTCTGGGAAATTGTCGCTGCAGCGCGCGCCCCGACCTCTACCGGGCGGCGGGACAATTTGTCAGCAAGGGCGTGCTTTCCCACTTTTCGCTCTTTTTACGCTCTTCTCGTTGGGGTGCACTCGCTTTCGATAGGTTTCGTTTCCAGCGTGTGTCTAAAACTTTCGGAATATTTAGATATATTGTAAAAATGATTTAAAAGAAAATTTGATAAATTTAATCTCAAATATTGGGAAGAGAAGCTTTACACAAACTGCGCCTTCCCATTACACGCTATGGAAGAGACAGGTATACACCACCCGGTCGAATGGAACGAAAGGTCTAAACGAACCTTGTGTAAACGGTGTACAACTCATTGTTTCTAAGTTAGGCGTAATGATGAGGGATTTTTTGACTTTCTCGTCGTTACAGTGTTCACGTTTCTGGTTTATATATTTGCGCCGTATGTCTAAAAATGTCGGAATGTTGAAATACGTCGTAAACATTATTTAAAAAGAAAATTTGATGAATTAAACCTGAAATATTTGACAGATAGTATTCAATTAAGCATGAAATAAACTGTACCCTCCCGTCACGTGTAAAACGGGCGACGATTTTCCAACATGAATAATGGAACTAAACACGAAAACACGGCTTGATTGCATAGAACGCATCGTTTCTAGAATATTCATATTGGTTGATGTTTTGCAAGACATCGTGTGTTGGGCTTTTCAAGCGCTGCGTCTGTTCTTTTTCTTAATTCGTAATTTTCAAACTTGTATATTTTTATGTCGTAATAGTTATTTATGAACCAAGGGCGTTGTAAGGGTTGTAATGATTGAGCGGCGACAAACGAGAGAGTTTGGCCGTTCGATCATTAGAACCACATAACGCCCATGGTACATAAAATATTTTCCTTTTACGTAATTTAAATGATTCAGATTGACTCGTTTACCAAATAACTAGTTGTTAACTTGACTCGTTTTGTCTTTTCATATTTACCTCCTATAGTTCTCTCCATAAGAGAACATGTAGCACCATTGAATTGTTTCTATTTTTCCCTCGTAACCACGATCCTCTCGATCTAGGTAAGTTTTGCAGTGTGCCTCGAACTCCGTGTCGAAGGCCATAAAAACCAAAACATCATTAAAAATAAATTTGTTTAATGCTAGTATGTAATATTATATCTGCCAATTATTATCAACATATTATTACCCTGCCTCCTAAATTATTATCTGGAATAATTGAATCATAACATGTTTTATTACGAAACAGTGCAACAGGAAATATTTATACCATGTTATAAAATCCGGGGTTGTCTAGAAACATGGTTTATCTGAATTAGTTTGCGTTTGGCAAGATGCATTAGCTGTTTTTTCAGTTCACGTAAAGCATTGTTTTTTTCGTTTATCCTTGAGTGTAATATGTAAGCCGGTCTTCATAGCAGTCCTGTCGTACATTTTCGAGGAAGAATATTTTTGTTTTATAAGAAAATTGAAGAAAGGGGTCTTAATAGTCGGGGAAATACGAGCAAGTCCAAGATCAGAACGATTGAAAATGTTCACATGTCCACACTGACAGAAACTGATACTCAAATTGTTAGTTGTGAACACAACTAGTACACTATCATAATAAAAAACAATACCGTTTTAGAACAGCTAAAGGTTTCTATTCGTTGTATTTGTTTGATTATTGATTTAATGTCAAAAAAATGCAAACCTGTGCGTGGTATACTGTGGAGAAAAATGCAATGGGAGAAGTGCAATGTGTCCTATTGCCAAGTTGCTGTCGGTTACGTCTTTAAAAGAGATGAAAAAGAGAGAGTGATAGTGAGTGTACACAAGAAATATTAAGACAACAATATAAATAAATTATGAATATTGTGTGATTGATGAGAATGATACATTTTTGATTATCGCTATGATTAAGGGGAGCCTTTTTCACTTCAAATTTGGAAGCAGAACGATCCTAGTGGAGAACTATTTTAATTTATAGAATTAGATATAAGGTGGAATTAAATTATTTTTCATGACCGGGAGAAAAAGTAGATTTTATTGTTAGAAATGAGTGATTAAAGATAAATATTATCTCCGTAGGGAGATTGTCTCCTTTATTTACATTACAACAATGGGAATAAACGACACACGTGAGTAACACTTTACGTATTTGAACACATCGTGAATCACAAGTGATTTTTTTAGCCTCCTCACCGAAATACGCCACCAACACATTCTCACTTACATTTAACATTTCTTTAACTTTACACCAAGCTTTAAATGTGATGTATCATACATTTTCTTAGATACTTTGGCATTAAATTTCCAATAGCTCTATTAGCAGTGTCAGAAGCATGCACATTCATACATGGCCTCTAGTAAAGGCATAATTGTTTATTGGCTGTTGCCTTAGTATCAAGCACTATTCACGAATTTCAACGTCCAGAACATAACATTTTAAATACATTTTCTGAAATTATTCTGGTCATGAAACAATGGCATATAAACCTCGGGAGAGAAATTAATTTTCCCTCGGAATAATTGTTGTCCTCTGGCTAAAGACCTCTGGATACCTGTGCACCCTGAGAAAAATTAATACATTTCTCTCCCATAATGTCTATTCTACTATTGGATGGTATGTTTAATACAGAGTCCCCCTCCTCACATAGTTATTGGAGCCGTGATGCAGTAGCAATATATGTAGTAACAATGTATGTTATAGCAATGAATTTAGTAGCGATGTGAGGAGTAACGATGTGAGGAGTAGCGATGTATGGAGTAGCGATGTGAGGAGTAGCGATGTATGGAGTAGCGATGTATGGAGTAGCGATGTATGGAGTAGCGATGTATGGAGTAGCGATGTATGGAGTAGCGATGTAGCAAGTCCCATTCAGAAAATGAACTCCCTCCTGCGCAGGGCAAGAATGAAGGTGAAATCAACGAGGTGCAGCGGCAGCCTCGTCCTTCCGAGTTTTCGCGATTCTCTGGCCGTCTTCGCTCGTCCTTTTCCTTGTGCGCGGCGCGTGCCATGTCCATGCACGTGCCCACTAACGCTGGCGCGCGCGCTTAATTTCCGTGCGGGTGGATGGAGGGCCAGTCGGCCGACCGGGCGGCCCGGCCGAGACGGACGCAGGAAATGAAAAATGTTAAATTCAGGAGGAATGTGCCGTGCGGAGGCTTCTGAGAGCGGGTCGCCGCTTGCTTCTTTCGGGATCCGCGAGCGGTCCCTTTGCACTTGTTTAACAGACGTTTACGCAGCAGGGCCCGGAAGTGGGTTGTTACTGGACGACGTCGAGTTCACATGTGTTTCGAAATGAGTACTGCCATAACGTGCAGACCATGTAATACATTATTATTTATTTCATAAACCGTAATTAGTTCCTATTTTTCACCTGAAAATGAAAGCACAAACAGACAAGAAGGTTGCAAACAGAAGTCAGTTGGCCAATAAGTGACGAGTTTATAAAACTTTCTTTAGATCTTCTAAAATTATGACCACTGGTCAATTAGTTTATTTGAAACTAGTGATTATCATAATTTATTTTATTAAAATATAGCACCATTGCCTCCGTCGCCCTTCCACTCCGTCAGGGGTGTTAGGACCAGGTTGTTCTCGTGCCGCAATCACCCCCTGGCTGTCAGCTCTCGTCCCGTTCCTGTCCTGCTCGTCACCGCCTCGCTTCACTTGGCAACAGCCAGCAACGAAGACGCTCAGGTGGATTGGGAATGGTTGAAGCGCCGTCTTGAGCCTCACCGCCATCTAGTGGAGAGTTACAACACACTGAACAGCATAAAAACGTTCTCCATAAAAAAAACACTGAGATATGTCAAGTTTCGTGGGAATCGGCCCAACGGTGTCCGAGTTAATCAGTTTTAAACAAACCAACAAATACGAGCATATAGAAGTTGGGCTTAATTTACGGAAAAAAATTATATCTAACTGATATTTGAAATGTTTGAGTTAAGGTAATAATGTATGAACATAGGATCTCTGTGAAAGTGTTCGATTGTTAAAATATCTAAGAATAATTTCCACGGAAATGAGACTTTTTAACATTTAACCATCGAAATGTAACCAGAAAGACAGCCACATGTAACCATTGTATTCTTTTGAAAGTTTATTAGCAAAATATTACCAAATGTTACATTGTAATAATTCGTGTAGACCTTCTGCGGTGTACTTTGTAATTGTAACCACTGTAATCTTTTGAGAAACTGTTATCAAAAACTTAACGAAAATTACGATCGTCACAATTTGTGTGGGCCTACTTCTGCGGCATTTTTTGTTGGAACCATTGTCACTATTCGAAAATGCTTTAACTAAATCTAACTAAATATTTTAATTGTCATAGTTTGTACAGGCCTGTTACGGCAGCCTTTCCACTTGAAACCATCGTAACTTTTTGAAAATATATTACCAAAATCTAGCCAAATGTTTGAATTGCCACAATTTGCGTAGCCCTGCTAAAAGGTCTTTCCTTCTGGGGTTCGCGCGCGGGGGCCGGGGTGGGGTGGGGTGGGGTGGGGTGATTGGAGGAGGACGAATTGGCGTCGTCTGATTCGCCCCCCCCCCCTGTCCTAGGGTGAGCCGCTGTCGCTGCCAACTGGCACTGCTCAAGTGCCAACCTCGAGAGCGGTGCCGGCGCAAAGCAAGCAAGCTCCAAGCGACGGACTTTTGATCGCTTGGCCGCGCGCTGCTTTCGGCTTGTGGCGGGCGGTGCAAAACGCCGGAAAGCGAGGAAAAGAGAACGTACTTCCGGAGATGCGCACAAAGCAAGAAAGGAACTCGGCGGAGGGGGAAGCTGTTGGTAAGCGCTTGCGCATTTTGAGCACAAGACAACTGATAACGACTCGTTGTCGCAAGGCGGTGAAATTGTACCAAAAACTACACCGGCTTTAAGAAAAACCAAGAAGAATTGTAATGAAAACAGGAATTGAATTGAATTGATGCCTTATTTTACGTGGCGAGACTGAGGTCATGAGACCTGCTCTTCCGTGTGACCACGCAAATTTCGCTAAGCTCCTTTCACAAACTAGCGGAGAAAGGAGGTATTTCTTGGGCTAGAAGCAGGCGATTTGAATTTAGCTCAGAGGCGTCATTTAGGCTTGAGGATCTTTTACATGCAAGTAATATCTACTTGCATGGGACAGCCGGCTTTACTTCCCCTCCGAAGCAAGGCGTACGAAATAATTTTTCGTTCTTAAAAATCCACGACTTCGATCGGGCCACCTTGGTTACAACAGTACCCGCCAACTTGGATACAACAGTCTAGTACGCTAACAGTTACACCATCGCCGCAGGAATAGGAAAAAATCTGAGGATGGTGCAAAAAAACGTGAACTAGGCATCTCAATTACAAACGCCCACTAAGAGAGGATGTGACAGACAAGGATTCTTTCCTTCGTGATGCAATACCCCATCACATTTATGAGTTTCACTCCCAAAAGACGCGATCAAGCCTCGATAAGCAGAAGTGGTTCTCAGCTGAGAGGGGAATTTTCAGGAAAGTAGTCCTTTAAGGAATGTGGAACGCGACGTGGGGCTTAAATTCAAAAGTCGATGGCAGCAGAACGCCTGTGGTAGGGGCAGGCGAAGTCACGTGGGCCCTGGGAAGGATGAAAAGGAACGTACGGCGTCTTGAGTTGTTAAAAGATGTGTGAATGAATTGATTGAAGATGTGCGAAAGGTTTCTATACCGAAGTATAAGTTTCCATGAGTGAAAACATAAAAAAATGTGAAATAACACTTAGAAATCTAGTGATTTTTCACCCTAATTACATCAATACTAAAACATACTTTTTTACGAAAGGTATGGGGAAAATGTTTCTTTTGAAAACACACAAAATCTACCAGAAATACCCAGAAAACAATTCATCAATTAATTCTAAGATTATGAAGCAATCTCACATGTTGACAAGTTCCATTCAAAACCTTCAAAATAAAATCATTCCATCAGAAGTGAAATACTTTTGCGCTCTTGCGCACACGTGTTAAGATTTTTCCATGATACCAAATCAAAAATGCAATATAAGAGGCTAAACATTTTTCGCCCTTCAAAAGTTCACCTTCTGCAGCTCAGTCTCGATAAAGTTTACAATTTTGTTTGTTAACCGCCATTGAACTGAGGTAGGAGCGAGCTGTCTCATTGTATTGGAAATCATTAGGCGCTCTCCCTCGCTGTCTCAAAGTGCTTTAAAAATGTGGTAAAGGAAATTATCTCCACAAAAGGTTTAATAATTTTTATTAATTATTATCCAGAGTTAACTTTCAGGAAAGCACTTTTCTCAGAGGGTCTCTAGCAAGGAGAAAATGAAACGTTAACACAAGTTGAACACAAAAACGAAATACAGTGAATTTAGTGGAAAAAACAAATAATATCAAATAAATACAAATTGAAAATACTTACTGCCCAAGCAACGTGGAATACTCATGAATGTGCAGAACATGGTCAAAAAAATTATGAAAACTGCAAAACATGCTGGTTACAGCTAGGTTGCAGCCTTTTTTTGGAATGGAAGAAGTGATGGACCAATAGTGGGAAAGGGAGGGGGAATAGAAGAGAAGAAAGGGTAGTCATAAACGGAGTTAAAAATGACTTATTTTCATACAGAAATGTATGGCTTTAAAAATAAATTTGGTAGGTATTATTCATCAGCTAATATCATGTCTTCATGACAAACCGAGGAAAACCGTCAGAACTACGTAGTATCATGGACCAGCTTTATTAAAAGATACTCAATTCGATATTTGGCGTGGCGGAGCGCGTGAAAATGGCCTTAAACAGACGCTACTGATTGAGTAAATGAATGTCATATTTTGAATCTGATAACGCACGTTGTTAGCAGTTCGGGACGCACTTACGAGTATAAACGACCAACATATTGGTCCATATCATTCTGAACACGTTCCTCATGTAAATTAAAACAATTTTTGCAACGTCGCGAAAAAACCTAATTATGAAAGTATTCAATAACGCATTCCACATGTATGGTGGGAGTTTAATTTATAACCCGTGAACGTTGATTTGTGTAATTGAATTTATTTTGTTGCAACCTTCGCTTCATGGCAATTCTATTCCAGGTAGCGAAAAACAAACCACACAATTGAATGGATTAATATACTGCAATATTGAGCGGCAAATACCAGCGCCGTTCATTGCCGTGATATGTTTTTCTTCTCTTCCTACCTTTGTGTTAAATTAAAGCTTTCGTGCGTGTTTCGCTTGTAATGAAACATAACAAAACCAGTCAGCTGGGGGAAAAGAGTAAATTGTGAAGTGCAGTTCGTTTCGAGAGGAGCATTCGCGAGCCATCTCCTCCTTAACAGCGTGACTTCGCCACATGCACAGCAATGGAAGTGCGCGTTCACAGAGTAACCTGGCGCGCAAGCCCCCCCGCCCAAACAGAACCCCGCCTCGCGCCGGGCTGGAGGCAGCTGGCTGAGATTCCGACCTATCAGTGAGCGATGGGAGTAAGGTAGTAGGAGGACACCACGCGGTGGGGTCTGTCGGGTGGCGGGTGCCGAGCCTTGTTAGGGCGTGAAGGGGAGGGTTGCGGCGGGCTGAGGCAGGGCTAGACGTGGGCGAGTGGGGTGTATAAGGGGGCATGTGGGGGCGTGAGCAGGCATATAGGTGGTGCCTAGCCGTGAGCAGGGACGCGAGGGTGTGGTCGTCTGGGGAGGTCGTGTACGGAGTGGGGCTTGCGGGTAGGGTAGGACTTGCGGTGGGTGAGTGGTCGTGTAAGGAGGTGGCTGTGAAGAGGGTGGGAGTGTATGGGGGTGGGGGGAGTGTGTGTAGAGGACGATGGGCGTGAAGGGTTGTGTGGGCGTAATGACATAGACATGTGGGCATGTCGCGTGTGTGTGTTTGGTGTGTGCGTGTATGAGGCGTGAGCGTGAAGGAGTGTGTGGAAATGTACGTGTAGTGTGGGAGGTAAGTATGTGTGCGCGAGTGTGGGGATTTGTGTAGGAGAGTGAAGTGGTAAACACGAGGGCATGTGTGTGTGTGTATGTAGGGGTGGATGGACATGAAGAGCTAGACACATGGGGATGTTGTGTTTGTGTGCGTGGTGGTTGATGGACGTGAAGTTGTAGACACGTGGGCATGTTGTGTTTGTGGGTGTAGTGGTAGATAGCTGTAAAGAGGTAAACACGTGGGCATATGTGTGGGTGTATAGGGGTGTACGGACATGAAGGGGTAGACACGTGGGCATGTTGTGTTTGTGTGCGTGGTAGTAGATGGACGTGCAGTTGTAGACACGTGTGTGTGTGTGGGTGTGTAGGGGTGGATGGACATGAAGGGGTAGACACGTGGGCATGCCTGGTGTGGATGGCGCGTGCGTGCGTGCGTGCGTGCGTGCGTGCGTGCGTGGGT
>BOPP01000020.1:12815255-12846971 GCA_017312745.1 Gryllus bimaculatus
CTCCCACCCCTTCCCCCCGCGCTGCGGCGCGCGAACAGGATCTTTAAAGGCTCGTCTATTAGCAGCGCCTTTGCGCAATTGGTGGCGCCGCCGCCCTCCACCCGCACTCCCACCGTCCACACGTCTCGCTTGCCTTCCCCGCAGCACCTGCGACACCACTCTCGCTACCCCCTCGCCGTACAACGCCGTGGGTGGCTCAGCGCGCATTGACGACACTGCAGAGCTACTCGCTAGGGGTACGCACGAGAATTCTAGAAGCCGGCTGCTGTCATCGGTAGTTTTCCGGCGTTTCTACCGGCTTCGGTGGCTCAGGAAATTAACTGATGTAGATGCTTACTAGAAGTAGCATCAACTTGCTGAATGACACTGCACAAGGCAGATTATAAATCCTGAGCTCAAGCGACTCCCTGTCACTTACCAATGTCACTGCAGTGATCTTCACAGGCGGTCCCCGGGTTCGAGTTCCAGTGGTGGCAGGATATTCCACACTGGTTACGAAAAGAGCTTGGTCGAATTCAGTCGCTGCCGGGAGGAGAATTCTACCCGCCGGCTGCACTGATCGGTTATTTTTCTGTAGTTTCTCCGATAAATACCAGTTGAATGCAGGAGCAGTACAAACGGGCCACGGACCGTACGCGATATATTATTCATCTTCCTTGTTCTATTATGTTCCCTTACACTTTCATGTCACACATGTCAGAAGACCACTCCGGATCTCAGAGTTTGTCCTTGCAAGCACTCTGCCCCACTGGCGGAGAGTTTTAGATTGTGTGTGTATAGAAACACCGTCACCTCCCTCGCTATGGGAATACACTAATGCCACTGACTATCATTGCAGTTGGAGAGCTTGGAAACAATCTTTCACTCAACGTTTGGATTTATTTGGATTTTAGATTTAGATGAATTCAGTAAAAAAAGTAAAAACTGTATGTGATACAGGGGGGAATAGATTATCTACTCCCGCTTTCTTGAGTTCCAGAATCTCTTTCGGTCATTTTAACTAAATAGTTGAAATATGAGTAAATGTTTAACATAAATAAAAATAAATTTTAAAAATCGAAAGGTTAGCAATATTTGAAAATAGTCATTTTCGTTTCTGAGTTATAGAAAACTTATTTGCATCGGTACACGAATTGCAAGTATGATTTTGATGCATTGCTAACAAAATATCAACTCACCCTTACTTCGACTCTTACCATTACAACCAAAAGGAAAGCTCAACAAAACGTGCGCATAGTGAAGCTACATTTACGTCCAGAAGCAAAACAAGGAGCCATCTCTGCATTTACTGAATAGATCAGGGAAACTGGACAAAAACCTGATCGAGATGGGGGTCATTGACCCGGAAACGTAACCCCGAAATGTTGCTGTCTCACCCTGTGGTGACGCTGTTCCCTAGTCTAGCTTTCCTACAAACCGCACAAGCAGCAAATGTGCGTCGCGGTGAATTATGGTCCCGCGTCAGATGTCAGATCTGGAGAAACTTAGAGCTCCCAGACCTTTAGATTACAAAACGCAATATATGAATAATGAGTATACCCCACCCATGTTATTCATGTAAGCCTGTCTTTATTAATGTCGATATTTTACCATTACTTCGTCTCTTCATATGTGAATCAGTGGATTTTGTCAAAAATGACATACTTAAGGGCGGAAATATATTTTCAGGAAACACCGATGTCATAACTACAACACTCTACGTAGTAATCATATTCATCAGGTGATGGTTCAACAGCTTACTACAAAAATTCATAGATAATACATGTAAATTATTTTAAAACTCCTTGCCAGATGACATTAAATGATTATATTCGATACAAAAGTTTAAGTCCCAAGAGAAATCTTTTCTGCTGCACAACTGTTTCTATATGATTTGAAACTATACCGAAAATCCTAAAGGAAAGTAATATTAATTTTAACAAAGACATTTAATGTATTATTTTCCATTTGGAATGTATAATTCTAAAGAACCTTTAACAGGTATTGTACTTCAGCTTCTAAGTCAGTTTTCTTTCATATTGTTTCGATCATTCTTCGCTCTACCATCTTCTAGTACATGTCTCATATTTCTAACCCATTTCTCGTTTCATTCTAGTACATGACTCAAATCTCAAATCCATTTCTCGTTTCATTTACCCTGTTTCAAATCTCACTTTCAAAGCCTTCTCTTCTGTGCAGTTGCTTTCTATACAATGTTTTAATTGATATAGAATATTTGTGTATTCACTGTCACTTCAAAGAACGACGTACAGATAACAAAAAAATGTTAATTTTTTTTCACTGCAGCGAGTGTAAAATGCTTTGGTGCTACCCACATATGCCGCGTGCTGCCAATTGCGTGTTGTCACTGCACTTTAGCGACCGACAGAATCAGTTCCCCGCCGCTGGCGCCAGCTGATGGCCTTAAAATGAACAGCATTTTCTGGAAGATGTTCAGTTCTCGTGAGTGGCAATCGGCGTAGGTGGCTCAGGGCAACAACTTATATCTTTACTGTGCCTCTGACAGGGAGATCGTAGACTTCGAGGGTTTTCGTCGCTAGCTAGAGGGCTAGGTCGAATTCTACCGCTGTTTGGAGGAGAATTACAGCGGCCGGCTGCTCTGAGAGGTGGTCTTCCGTGGTTTCTCCCATCAACATCATCAGAACACTGGAGCAGTACCCTAATAAAGGGGCCACTGACCGAGCGCGATCTTTCGTTTCTCTGACTTGTCATATCCTCATTTCTTACTTACACTTGCAGTTCATACACTACACTATCACAGATGTCGGGAGCAGAAGGGTTTGTCCCGGCTGAGGGGGGAGATTCTTGTATGACTGAACGTCCGTAAGCCGACATATCGGTCGGCGTCGGATCTCTCCATCCTGGGAAGAACATCACTGTGTCCCCTGATAGCCAGGAAACACGAAATAATGAGTCAACCAATGCCGTGTGAAGGAAAACCTATTCATTAATAGCGTTGCGTGACAAAATTAAATGGGTGGATAGCAGCACGAAAGCAGGATCTTTTCTTCTGTGATTTCTGATGAGTTGCCCAGTATTGTACAAACGTAATTCAGAAAAAAAGGCATAAGAGGATTCAAATAAAAATGTAGTGATAAAAAGTAAGAAAGTATTTGATTTAAATCAGTTATTGTTTTCCAATTATTCGATTTAAATCGTGATTTACATTAGTAAGTAAAATCGTTGCCCACTTGTTATATTCTTTTTATCCAGCTGATCCTTATCTCCTCTTCATACGATCGCTGGCGAATTCAACGCGTCCTGTGGATTATATAAAGTGAAAATGTTTTTTTTATTGACGGACGCAGAATAAAACACGGGAGTTTAATCGTTTGTAGACGCCTTCTCTGTTTTTCATTACCTCTGTAGTTTACATGGACTATACAATTTGCAGAATTGTCTCGGGATGATATAATTCGAGACATTACGCAACGCTAAACGCATTTTCTTGTTTATCTACCGTGAATAATTTTACATTATGATGTTTAACTTTATAGGCAGCGGTTAACTATGCAACGCAGTCTGCCATAATGTGCAGGACGTTTCCGTTTTGTTTACCCCCATCTGGTCGTATTGTCAGCTGCAGAGGTGTATTTTACGACCGTTGGCATGTAAGGGTGTAAGTGCAAGTACATCTGGCTTATTAGTAATTAGTACTGAATGAATGATACATCGAATGTATTTTATAAATTGATGACACATAAACAATGTTCAATGGACGTTCTTTACGATGGAAGAGATGATGTGAGAGTCTTGTGAATTAGCTTCAAAACCCAATGGAACAGTGCCGATTTAATGTATGTAATCTTTTTATAACTCTTACTTCTAAAATCTGACCTTTTAAGGACTGTAATAAAAACTTCAACTGTACAGTGATGAAGTATATTATGTCGTGGTACGAAAATATATTGAGAAAATAGGCGATGACCTGCAAGATGGGAATCATAATTCATTGTCTTTTTGCAACAATGTGGAAAAGAGGGTGAACATATTTCCTAATGGACACTGTAGAGGAGAAACAATTGTGGGGGGGGGGTTATGACAGATTTCATAAAAATAGTAGATATGAAGAGGAACACTTAGTTTCTGAGACGTATGAGAGCGATGCTGTGGACCTCGGCATAAACTCTATTTTTCATTGGTATTTCAAAATGTAGTTAATGGAATACTTTTATAGATACAGCAATGAAGTTTGAAATAAATTATTAGTGTACATAGGGTCTAAGTAGTAGTAATTTAAAATTTTGTATATTATTTATATAAAAATATAATATACTATTTATGTCTATTTTTATTGTAGGTAATATATCTTCATCAATAGTAGTTAAAATATTAGATCCACGCACATTCTATTTTGTTAATTTTTAACTGTTAAAAATAATTTAACATAAATAATTACGTTTTATGTCATGGGAATTTCCTTACAAAATAGTTCACAAAGAGCATGTTTTCTGAGTATATTTTTAGCGAGTCGGAAGATGTCGCTCTGAGCCAGTATGAAGGCGAGGCTCCTAGTGAAAAGTCTCAGGCTAGATATATCCTGATTTACTTCACCCAATTTTCCACAAGGAATGTCTAGGCCGTCCTGCAACATAGACCCAAGTGAGAAGCCTTCTTTTTGGCCGAAAAGTACGGCGCGTTAACTCTTTGGTAGACTTGTCTTTCGTCCTCGGCAAATTTTCAATGGGCCGTTAGTCATCATCGTGCCTGAATGAAATGTGTTTTTGTCGCATTATCTTTAAATTTGCAATTCCCAAAAATTTAGGGGTTCGACAAAATGAGACGCACTCTATTCCTTTAAGCGTCCCTTGTTGTATCCGTGGAACAAATTTAAAATTTGGAGCGGTTCAAGTTTTTAATAATGGAATTTTTAGTCACGTAACTTGTGCATATCTATGGTTTTGAAGGTCCTTAGTACGACCGATTATAATCCAGTAGAGAATCGTTCCAGTTCAGATTTCTGTAGTTTTTCACAAATGTTTTACTGCCAAGTAGTTACTCTGCTTATTGCACTCTATGTGAGAAGGCGTTTGGAAAAGAAATCCTAAAAATTCCTAAAAAGATAGCCGATGTAAGAATTATATACAAACAGCAAAATTGTATGCTTTTTTTTTCATATCCAGTTTCTTGTCGAAGGAAGATATTATATATAGTATATATATATATATTATATATATATATATAATATGTATATTATATATATGTATATGGTTAATATATGTATTTAATATTATGATGGTATTATGATGTATTATATGGGTATGTATATATGTATATATGTATATATATGTATATATGTGTATATGTGTATATATGTATATATGGTGTATATATTATATATGTGTATATTATGTATATATGTGTATATATGTATATATGTGTATATATGTGTATTATATGTATTATATGTGATATATGTGTATATTTAATATATGTATTATATGTGTTATATATGTAATATATGTATATATGTGTATATGTATAATGTGTATATATGTATATATGTGTATATATTATATATGTGTATATATTGTATATATGTTGTATATTATTGTATATATGTGTATATATGTATATATGTATTATATATATTATAATGTATTATATATGTATATATGTATATATATATGTATATATATGTATATATATGTATATATATGTAATATATATGTATATATATGTATATATATGTATATATATGTATATATATGTATATATATGTATATATATGTTATATATATGATATATATGTATCATATATGATATAATGTATATATACGTTATTATAATATGTATATATATGTATATATATGTATATATATGTATATATGTATAATTAAACTTAATAGAATGTGTTTTTCTTCGATTTTGTTGATGCCTGTTAATCCACTTAGTATTTTCCATGAAAGGATAACTTAAGCAACAAAAATTTTTAAATTAACTTTTTGTTAACTGGTGTTGCGTAATGTTACCAGTGATTTCATGTAAATCAAATGAAAGTTGTTTGGCGTAAATAAACATTTGTTCCTTACTTATGTTCGCGTAAAAACATAGTGCGTACGAAAAACAAAATCGTCGAAGTTTAGAAACTCGAACCCTTCTTCGAGTGACGAGCTCTGCTGGTGGTGGAGAGGTGCCGGTGGCTTCGCGGCGGGCGCAGCGCCGCATGTTCACTCGCCCGTGTGTGTGTGTGTGTGTGTGTGTATGTGTGTGGGGGGGGGGAGGGGCGTCACGCGACGATGCGCGCAGGAGAGGGCGTCAGGGTCACTGCGATTCAGCGGACGCAGCTTCACAGAGCGGCGAGAGGCTACAAGAGCGAATGCGGCCGTTTTCCGACCAAGTTATCGTTTACATTTTCTTACTCCTGTTCTCTAATTCTTTTAATCTTCAAACTGCCCCCTGCACCTGCCACTTTAACCTCCCTTAAACTAACATTGCTCTTAAATGAGTTAAATTCCAAAAGATCTGTTTCGACAATCATGACCTATACAAATAATTATCGCATCTTTAACTATCATACTTTATTTCTACCTTCAATTTGATAAAATTAATATCAGTCGTCATAAAGATGTGTGGTGAGGATGTCCTCGCTTACAAATAGGGTTAAGGTGCGCTAATTTGTAATTACTTGTGCCTTCGTGCCACTGTAGTGCATCCATTCATTATATTATATAAATAAAACCTAACGCTCACCTGTAAACTGGAAATCCCACTAATCTTGTTAAATAAATACTTTTTTTATTTATCCGAGGTGTTGAACGTTTGAAGGGTGGAGAAGAGCGGATTTACGACAGCGCTGGCTTTGCTCACGAATCTCAGCCCTATGGGGCGAGGGGGTCTCTCCCACGCGCACACCGCCGCCTCCGCAGCCACTTCTACCAATTGCGCACAGGCGGAGGCTCACAACGAAGTGTATTATTAAAGAAACAAGAAAACAACTTCCAGTTAATACTTCATTGGAACTCAGTTGTATATTCGTAAATTTCTGACAAAGAACGTTTTAATTTGTCCGTGTTAAATAAATCCCCTTTTTTATTGGTGCATGGTTCTAAGTTGTCGTCATAAAGGAGCAAAGTTAAGCCTAAATTTAAAAAAATAAATAATGAATAAGTACCGATAAATAAAAAATAAAAATAAATAACCAAATAAGTAGTAAATAGTAAATAAATAGTAAATTAATAGTAAATTAATAGTAAATAAATAGTAAATAAATAGTAAATAAATAGTAAATAAATAGTAAATAAATAGTAAATAAATAGTAAATTAATAGTAAATAGTAAATTAATAGTAAATAAATAAATAAAAATAACTAAAAAATAAATAAATGTAAATAACTAAATGAATAACAAAAAAGAGAGAAAGGCAATAAATAAGTGCGGAACTGCCATCGCTGCCACAACGTAATCTCTGCTGCTTCCGCCTCCGGCACGCACCCGTCTCTGAGTCCTCCGCCGCCGGGGCCCGCGCCGCCCCTGATTCATCGGGCCCAGCTGACGGGGCAGCGCGCGTCGCTTTCCATAAGCGCTGACGAGGGGGCGCGCATTACGCGAGGAGGCAGGGGAGGGGAGGGGAGCGGAGCACGGAGGAGCAGAGCGCCAGGGGCGACGTGGCAACGCCGCCCGCGCCCGTCTCGCACCACGCACCCCGCGGCGCGCGCGCGCACGCACGGCCAGGGCCACGCGCTCCCGCCTCCCGCGACACGCGACGCTCGCGTGCCCTCTGCCACCCCGCGCACGACAGGCGCTTTTCCTTTTTTCCTGCACGTTGGCTTTCTCGCTGCACAAAGTTTTGAAGGTGGAATTTCAGGGTTGATGTTTTTCTTTTTTTCTGCACGTTGTCTTCACGCTGCACAAATTTTTGAAGGTGGAATTTCAGGGTTGCCTTTTTTCTTTTTTCTTTTTTCTTGCACGTTGGCTTTCTCACTGCATACATTTTTGAAGGTGGAATTTCAGGGTTGCTGTTCATTTGATGTTTCACATATCATGATGTCATGATAGGTATACGTAGAGTTTACCATCATACTTACCACCATACGGCTGCGAAGGCCAACACGCGCGAGAAGCGGTCGGGATTGGAAATGTCTGCTGCGGCAAATGTACTGAAATATTTTAGATTCGCGACCGCCTACGCACACAATATTTGGACATGCAAGTTATATTTTTTTTCAATACTACCCTGGCAATGAACCTGAAGTACTTTCCGTACCTGCGAGTTCTGAAATGATCTGACTGCAAATGCGAGGTCGGTTGGGATCTGCCCCTATTATCCTGAGCGCCTCAATTACTGGCATTGATTTATGAGGTGAAAGAATACGAAAAAATAGATTGTTATTGCGGTCAATTCTAATACTAGAAACATATTTCAAACATTAGTAATGTGCGTGAATTTATGAATTTGTTCAAGAAACAATGCGTCCTTTTTTGTTGCAGGTGAGTACTGAAGTCAAGGTGTTTGGACAAAACGATTGGCACCCTAAGAGGAACATCGATTCGAAAACAACAGGTATTCAGGTATTCTTTTATGAAAATGAAAGTTATAATAACATAACGAAATTGATCTTGGTTTCGTACAATTTGAGTAGGAAAAACCAAAGCGGATAAATCGTAATTTACTTTACAAGGCAAGAAACTATGCTTCGTTGACTAGACAGGAGGGTTTTCGGAAGTGACCGATAGGTATAGTTACCTATAGGTATAATAGCGATATTTACCTATAGGTATAATACCGATAGTTAGCTATAGGTATTACAAGAGGTATAGAATATAGGTATAGAAGACAGAGAAATTTGGTCGCGTGATGGAAAGACATTTTGGCCGTCCAACGTACAATATTTTTTTTGTATACCAGCAAAAGATCTTTTCTTTTGCAAGAAATCGTTCATAATCGGGTATTTTACGGCACAAATGATGACATATTATCATTTTACAGCATAAATGATAGCGTCATCACACGTTCAGCCAATAGCATCGAGAGAATCACGGGGTTGTGGCGGTAAACGGAAAATCTGACCACCGTTTTCTCGAACAGATATCTAATACCCGTGACGACATAGGAAAGTTGTTTCGCATAATTAAATTGGATTCTCTTATAAATGTTTAATGCTGTTATACACGAAAAAACGTATGCAATTCGTTTTTAATGTTGATTCATTGCATTCGCACAAATTTGAAAACGAGTGACGTTAGGAACGAGTTTTCAAATTTGTGTGGATGCAATAAAGCATTACATTATAAACTAATTGCATAAATTACAGTGAACTTATTTTAGCGTGGCCAATAAAGGTCAGGGGTTTCAGAGCTACCGGAAGTGTCCATTCCTCAAACGTATCGGTTCAGAGGGGAGCGCGTCCCTTCTCAGCAAGTGTTGACAGCTCTAATCCGGTTATGTAAACATTGTCCCTGACTTTTCATTTCCGGGAGATGCTAGTTTTCAGTTGCATTTCCTTACCTGAGTGAAGCTATTTGTGTGGAGTTGTGTCTAAGTTATTATTATTCCGTTATGATCATTGCAACGCACGTTGCATAATAACGAGCTTCACAGTCACACGCGGGAAGTCGCTGCAAAAGTATATTGTAGCGTCACGGCTTGGCAGCAGCAAGCCAAGTGCAAGGTAGAGGGTTGGGGGATCTAAAGATACAATATCAATTTATGAAGAGTGAAGCAAAATAAGCTATTGTAAGTATTAAAGCAGTTCTTAAGGGAGTAGTTGCTGCTTTGAGTGTTTTGAAAATATCTTTTTGCAGAATTAATAAGGAAATAAATTCTATTGAATCGGAAGATTCGTGTTCATTTTCAACTGCTAATAAAGAGAGGAAGAAAGAACGCGATATCTGCTCTCGACGGTTTCATTGAAAGAGTGATTCACCGCACAACTATTTAATGCACCATATCAAGAAATCGTTATTTTTAACCTGAAAGTACGCAAACGATAATAACGACAGTGATGGTAATATTAGTTATGATAGTGAGGAAACGGGTATCAAGTGACAATGGAAAAGATATGGATGAGAGCAGAGTCGTGAGTTTCGTGTTTCTGCACTACCAAACGAAGATACTAAAGCAAATTAATTTCCAAGGCAGTTCGATAGCACGTGTGGTGAATATAGGCTTATGTTTTCGGTATGGGCCGACGCGTGTGAGCGCCGCCTCATAGCTCCCCCCACCACTTTCAGCTTCCCCCTGTACTCGCGAAACCCAGCGGCCACCCTAGAAAAAATGTAGCTGTACTATTAATGGGGACCTCAATTTTATGACTATTTGTCCATGTGATTTACAAATTCAATTCCCCCACGAGAACATACTATGTATTTTTCCGTTCGCGGGTTGGCACGTATTTTGTTTTCTAGTCGTGCTTTCAGACGTAGTACGGAAATTACTTCCGTTTCATTTCCACGGTAGTATTGAAAAAAAATATAACTTGCATGTCCGAATACTGCTTGCGTATGCGTCGCACTCTCGGCGGTCGCGAATCAAAGATATTTTTTGTACATTTGCCGCAGCAGCCATTTGCAATCCTGACCGCGTGGCCGCGTGTAGGCCTCCGCAGCCGTCTGACCGAGCAGCGGACCGCGCCTCATTGCACAGCTCCCGTTCCCCCCTCCCGTTCGCGTCGGCGGGATTCAGTGCGCCGTTGCCACCGGCGCAGAACGCGTGTCTAGGCGGAAGGATGCCGCCAGTTTCCTGCCCGCTGCTTCAAATGTAAATTCATTCTACACTCGGGGCATTTAAATTTTAAATTTCTAACGTGCACGCATTTGACCTTGCCGTCGTTACCACTATCTAAGGGAATATCGACGGAAGCCGCTATTGTTTTAAGAGTCGTTTTCGCTTAAAATCGTCGATTTATGACGAAAGGATGTGCAAAACATTGCTGGTGAAGTATTAGACATGGTTTGAGTCTTTCGAATCGTATGTAATGTAGATTGAACAGAATTCCAATACAATAACGGCGGGAAAGTGAGACAACAGGTGGAAAGTAAGTTAAAATATTTAGAATTAAATACATAAAATTCACTTTAGCATAATTCTGATTATTTTCATCTCGTTTGCCGAAAACGTTCCAGTGTTGCATTTAACCAACACATTTTCAGAAAATATACATTTGTTTACTTCTCATGAATCATTTCTAAAATTTATTCTAGGTGTATACTCGGTATTTTTTGCTGACAGATAGGGCCCTGTAGCTCTTACGGTGGTGTTTAGAGGATGCTATTGAGAGGCTGACAGAGACGGATGGGATATCTGGAGAGGCACGCGAGGGCCCCTGTTTCAAGTGCGTTCAAACAGAATGTGTTACATCGCCTCTTGTTCTTTCTCGTTTGTCTTCGGGCCCTTCCGAGTATTTGCGTAGACGCGCGTGGGTGCGTCTGCGTGAGCCTGCCGATTCCCCTCCGCCTGGTGCGTGGGCGCGGGGCGCGGAGGGGGCTCCGTCGAACGGAGGTGCCAGTCGCCGCCGCCAGGGTGCAGGTGTCTCGCGCGCCGCGTGGGGGCGTTAGACGACAGTGGAGGGGCACGGAGCTATGGTGGCCAACGGGAGCGACATTGGCCGACCGACGACGTGGCGGGGTGATAGGGTGGCGGTGCGGTAATGGGACGATAGAATGATGGGGCGACTGAATGATGACATGATGTGTTGGCGGAGCGACGGAATAACGGGGTTGCAGGGTGTTAGGGTGACCGGAAGATGGGACGAAGAGGTCCCTGCATCTCAATGGAGAATAGTGAACCAGCCACGCAGCTCAATTCAAGTGCATTAGGATGAATAATGAAGCTTCAATAATCAGTAAAGCACTATTATAATCAATTTCTTGACTACAATTAATTGGTCAGGAAATTAAAAATATCCGTATCGTATTGACACGTCGGTGTTCTGTTTCACCTTCATTATGATGACCACCTTTATTATCATCATCATCACCATCTTCATGAACATGTATTTTTCTGTTCAACGTCTAATCGTCAAGGAATTGGTATGATAAGATAACGAGGTCGAAAAGGAAATTTCATTGATAAGTTACTTCACCTTCAAATGGAATGTAGATGTACCATATTCAAAGAAGATATTTTTAAAAAAAAACTATCACCAGTTTCCCAAGCAGTTAGTTTTTATACATTATACGTCACCTTCCATTGTTATTGGTCTCAACAGGGTGATTATGAACTAGTCATACTGTTATATTGTCTGTGCTGTTGTGATTGTCGCCTTCAGACTAATGCGTGTCGGGCACTTAAAGCTGGAAGCACGAGTGCTTTGCAAGCTTTGTTGCTGTATATCGCTCTTCAGCATTCGAACAGGTTTTACTAAAAAAAGTGAAGAAAAGATATCCTGTAACAAGTCGTAAGTTCCGCACATTAAATGTAAAAAATCGATAATTCACGAAGTTAATAAATAAACATGGAAACCGTAATTACAATACAGAAAGTTTAATATCTCATTGAAATACTCGCCGATGTTTTCAAGCGCTGATTTGTGTGCTGTATTATATAATTATTAACTTGATTACAAAGGATTTCGAAGGTACGTTCTTTCGTGATCTGATGGCAGTAAATAAACTTTTTTCAACATCCCTAATAAAATGAAATTTCGAAAACTTTTGTGACTGTCACGTGAAGAATGACATTCGTAGTCTTCTGCTCTAGTAGTTTGCAATGGCGGATCGTGTACTTTTCATAAGAGGAAGAAAGACCAACCATTTGCAAAAACTACTTAAACGAATTTCATTCATTGAACAATGTTCCGGGGGCGCCAACCTCTTGGTCTCGTAAGTGTAGTGCATGTTTTTTATCATGGGAGGTGGCGGTAAAACGTGAGAGGAGAAAAAGCTGACAGTTTCTTGTCAGAGCGATAAAATAATTTTTCCGTCGGCTGAAAGGGCACGTTGTTTAAAACTTGATCAAAGTGAATTTCATCCAGATATGAATTAAAAATCTACATGTCTCTCAAACATCAAATGAAACATTTTATTTGGTAAGTACAATCAGAAGAAGAAAATGTAAGAGGAGGATTTTCCTCCCGTAAGAAACCGTCAGTGGTGGCGTGTGACTGCTGTCCCCCCGGAAGATGCTGCCGTGTGGCTCTTGTTTGCTGAGCGATCAGGAGGGGAGGGGGGGGGGAAAGACCGTCGGTTTGTCTCCGCGCGACGCCCCCATTTGGCGGTGGGCAGTCGATCGGCGAGGGGTGGGGGTGGCAACCGCCGATCCTTCTCTCCTCCGCTGCACACTCGGAAGCGAATCGCACGGCCGTGATGTGGAGTTTTGGGACGCGACATACCGCATTAGATATAGAAAAGTTAATGTTTCTGATATCCGATGTCAATTTCTGCTAAGAGGATCAAACCTAACACTATGTCCTCTTTAATGGGGTATTCAATAACCTGCAGCAGATTGAATACTTGTTGTACCGGTCAACCCTCGATTACGAAGGCGACCGCCACCAAGCTTTATAACAAGGCGTAGTCTGGCGGACTACTTTGAGTAAAAATGAAGGAAAACTAATTTTTACAACAAAACACTAATTTTAATTGATTGAACATGCATGATATGGAGTTGAAAATAAATTCAAAGAGTTTTATAGGTATACTTAATGACTTGACCTCACAACGGATATTTGTTTGGAGCTGTCTACACACGACTTTTGGAATGCGTCCACAGAAGTACGTCACGCGACCTTTGGTATGATCGTATTATTGTTGTCCAGCACAAACCTTAAATGCTACATAACATGGATTTTACATTCATTATTTACAATATTAACCAATAAACGAGCCAAAAATATAACTAACTACCAAAGCGTAGTTAAAATGGCGACGCGTGTTAAAATGGCGAATATCGCAAATAGGCACGCGCATGGCGATACGTGTATTTCAGTGGCTAGGTACACAATGAAGGCACACAGAGTTTCAGAAACTGGTATTGCAGAGAATTGGGTGGGGGAAGTTTTTCGGCACTAGTTGCGTCGTGTGACAGACGACGCGTTTATAATCCAGGGTTAAGTTATCGTAATGCGTTTTTTTGCATTAGGTTTAGGGTCACATCCTGTAAAGAACACAACATATTCGATTACACATACCACTCTCCACGGCCAACCAGATCACCAATGGGCTCACCAATAGGTGTAATGATACATCTAACCACGATGAGAAGTCATAGTTACGGCTTGCTTATAACTATCCAAGTACAAATAAATGATTCTTGTATTTTTGTATTTAATTTTCACGTCTGTTGCATTAGACTTTCAAATGCAAATAAATAAAAATAATCTGAACTATTTAATAAATTGATAGACTATCTGAACTAGCACTGTAGAATTGACCAATGGTGACCTATAATTCTTATTTTTGTTTACAAATGTAAATAGGGTGGACTTAATTGGAAACAGACTTGTAGAAAGGTCGCTATCTATAGTTTTCAGATTTCGCGAATGTTTCAACCTGGTAGAGAGAATTATTTTTTAGGAAGAACAAGTGTGTCAATTTGAGTTTAATTAAATTTTGGAGTTCTTAATATTATTTATTAGTTTTTAACATGTGTAAAGTATGTTGTCTGGAAAGAACTTGCTATACTTCTGATGCTGCTGTTCGGAGAAGGGCCGAATACCTGATGCTGGGTGGCTGCGGCATGCGTGGACCTCAACGGTGCTTCTCTCCCGGGCGAAGCGTGAATACAGGCGTTAAACACAGTTCACCGGTTACGAGGAGCGTCTGCCCCGCAGGTTGACCACGGACCTGGCCCTAGGTGAGCCCTGACAGCAGGAGTGTGCGGGCGGCACACACGGTCTCTCGCCAGCCGGTGACTGACGGTGCGAGTCGGGTCTATCGTACCCCACTGTAGTACCCGCCGATGGCACGTTCACGATTACATGCGGCGTGAACCCGCCATGCGATGACAGAGTAGCGCACTCAATTCACTTTATGCGCGTGCCGAGGGCAGTGGTTTTACGTGCGCGAAGCGCAAAACATGAAAATGTGCTCGTGGGCGCGGAGTCGGCTCAACGACAAGGTGTGCTCGCAAGCCTGACCCGGGAACAAGTGAACGTGCCATTTCAAGGGATGGAGGCTGCAGCTCTCTTCGGGGAAGCGTGGGTGGCCGCTGGGGCAGGGGGAGAGGCCGGCGGTGCGGGTGGCAAGCTGGGTGCGGCGGGCGCACACGGCGGATGCGGTCGCCTCCGGAAGGAGTGAGTTTGACTTTAAAAATTACAGAAAGAAGATGACGGAAAGAAAAACCTGTCAAGATTCGTCCCTTTGCGTGTGCCGGTTACCACTGTGCATATATCGCGCCTACACTAATACTGTGTGATGATGCTCGTAACAGACAGACGTATAGGGATGCGCAGAAACAATAGCCAGATTTGAGTCACGTAGTACAGACGCGCTGTTTTCGCATGTGCGACATAATCATGTGAAATAAAGTAGAGGAAGATTGCCATTTGCAATGATGTCAAAAGAATGCTCCAGCGCACCGCTCGTTTGCTGTGGAAACTTAATTAAAAAAACTTGTTCCTCGTGTGCAAAGTATCTTTTGTAACCATTTGAGGCTGAGACGTCACGACAAAGTTACTGATCAAGCCTTTAGTTGAAAAATCCAAAACGTCCGAGGTCACAACGGCTCCCTGGGGAGATAGAGTCAGCTCCTAAAGCACTAACTCGAAGTCTTTGGCGTAACGCTGTCATTGGTTGGTTGTCACACGCTGTCACTGGCCTCGACCTTGCAGCGTATCATCCATGATGATCTATCTACAGTTCTACCCCTATAAGAGGCAGGTTGTGAAACAGTTGAAAACAATTCTAAAGTTGACGGAGGACTTTGCTATGGATTTCATTAGAAGTTTAGCAGCGGAATCGTAGATATTCAACAACTGACCGACGAGCATATTTGACTACCCCTGATATAAGGGGATACCTAAAGAGTCTCTTAAGGGGATACCTAAAGAGTTAAGCCTATGCTACGCGCAGCTGCCATCTATCGCAGTCCAAAGCACATTTTATTGGCATTATTGTAATTTTTCTATTTACTAATATGGGAGCGGAAAAAAATATTCCGAGGTTATTAAAGAGCAATAAAACTTCGTTCTAAATGACAAGTTTCTTTGAACAATTTGGAGCCGCTTTTTAAAAAAAACTGGCTTTTAAGCGCTACTGTAAATTCGTAATGTGAAGCTTTTTTATAGAACATTTTTGAGTTTTCGAAAATCTTCATTTGAAGTTATTTTAAGTACTTTAACTCAAAAATGCAAATCAACGGTGTGATAGATATTTCAAAAAAACTACATTTGTGTAATTTTCGAAAAAACAAAACAATGCACCGAAATGAAAGTTACATCATATAAAACAGTGCAATTCCGTTCGCAATGTTGGAAAAAAAATTGAATCCATTTTTGAGAATATTTTTTTGGTTCCTTTTTAAAGTTGCACATTATGCACGCAATATTGCATGAAAAGTACTAAAATTAAAAAAAAAGGACATGATCATCAGAAATCACTATGGAGAACAAATTGTATTTGATGAAAAAATTCTCAATATTGAATTTTGTAGTTGCAGAAGTCACCGAAAAATACATTCTTTTGCAATTTTCAAAAATTCAGAGTTAACCTTTGCCACTTTTATAAGTGTGTACTACTTTTTTCTTACAAGAAATTAAAAAAAAATTGGCGTCGTTTTTGAGAAAATTTTGAAAATGTCCGGAGAGCTTCACGTAAAGAACCCAAAAATTTTGAAGAATATTTTTCAAAATCTCAGTTTCGACTTGAGCTTGAAAAGAATCCTACGGTTGGTTTAGGCGCTAGTAGGGTTCACAGACACCGGGCGGACGGACGTTTTGAAAAACAAAACATTTTTTCGTTATCTGAGGACCCCAAAACGTCTATTTCCGTTGAAATCATGAAATCGATCTTCCGCAGCATCACATAACTTTCCCTATACTACGTATATTACTAGTAGTAGGGGAAGTAAAAACTCAACGGCTGCATTACGTAATACAATTGTTGCCAATCTCGATATTCAACAGATCTTACGCTATCATCATTTTCACATTTTTTTTTGTACAAAGTATCACTTGAATGATTCATTTTGTTATATACGACAGATTCGAAAGCTCTTAGATTGGCCGGATCAATGTGCTTTCGGGATTTAAACGGGGGAGTTTTTTTTGTGTCGGTGGTGCCTCCTCTGAGAGCAAGTACGCAGCTGCAGCACGGGAGCTCCCTTTACCGGCGCTTTCCTCTGCGTGAAGGGCACCCCCGCGCCTCGCCCCCTTTCGCGGCCGAGGGGTGCCAGGGGGGGGGGCGCACGCGAGGGGTGGTACACCCCTCCCCCCTCCCGGAGGGTGGCATCGAGCAGCCCTCGCCTGCTCCCCCAGGCGCCGCCGCCGCCGCCGCCGCCGCCGCCACCGTCGGTCAGTGGCAGGCGCTGCGAGCGACAGATTGCAGGGCTTTGGCATATCGCCGGCGGCGCGCCGATTCTTGGGACTGCACGGGATGGGGCGGTGCCCACGAGAGCCAGCGTAGGTGCTCTCGGAAGCAGCAGAGACGGTGCTTGCGCAGGACCTAGGGTTAGAGTACCACGCTGGCGGACACCACCTCCATAACAAAGGAGATTTCAACCATTGACGAGACGAAGCTGTTGGGGGTCCGGCTGTCCTGATCGGTTCTTTCCCGTGGCCGTGCTCGATCTTCTTTTCTTCTTCTTTGACCACTTCTGTTCTCCTGCGCGCGCGTGCACACATCCGCGCACACGCACGTACACACACACGTACACGCATACACACGCACACGCATACACACGCACACGCATACACACGCACACGCATACACACGCACACGTATACACACGCACACGTATACAAACGCACACGTATACACACGCACACGTATACACACGCACACGTATACACACGCACACGTATACACACGCACACGCATACACACGCACATGCATACACACGCATACTCATACGCACTCACGCTCATACGCACTCACGCTCGTACGCACGCACGCTCGTACGCACGCACGCTCATACGCACGCACCCACTCACGCGCGCACGCACGCGCATGCGCTTACACACACAAGCATACGCACCCGCAGAAATCTGCTTTACTCTACAGCATTACGCATGTCGGGAGCTTAGAACGTAGCGTATCCCAGCTAGGTTCGCACCAGCTGGGCATGTGTGATTGGGTAGCATGTGTGGAGGGTGAATCCTTACAAGCCGGCATGTACGGATGAATGTCGGCGCCGGAAGAACAACGTCACCTACCGCGAAACATGCACTACACTTGAGGGACTAATCATCAAACAAATTATCAATCAACCCACCAGCATAGCTGAGGACGTTAAGGATCTGGATTCTAGTGTTCGCACTAAGTTCAGGCGCAAACTCACGTCTCAATCTGACGAACGGTAGCCTATGTCCCACTGCACTCGACTGCATCTAATGTTCGTCTTCAAATCGTTACGTACAGGGGACAAGCAATGGAATTAAACAGATTAAAACTGCTCGCTGAGTGCTTCATGTACTATGAAACGTGCTATTTCAGAGAAATGTTTATAAAAGAAACTACCTTTCTAATGTTCCTAATGAGGTTAAGCTAATATATTTCTTCTGAAATGTTCCGCCATAAATACCGGGAGTTGAAATGGAAGACTTACACCGTGTTTCTCGTTCGTGAGCTAACAAAATTGTATCTGCGTTCGTGTTAAATTTCTCAGTTTTGCCGAATAATTCAAGTTCGTTAAATATCGTTCTGCTGACTTGGACGTTTGACCATGATCCTTAGAAGGAGTCAGTGCAATGTGGCCGTGCCTGATTTCTAGTAAATGTGTGAAGTAAATATTATAAACGGCCTTGTGCGCCGGAATGAAAATGTTTCCGAGACAATCTGATCGATATTTTTTTACATCCGTGAATTCGAAGTATAACATTAATTGAAGAGTTGCAATGAACAAACAACTGCATGAAATGAACAGTAGTATGAAAATATGCAGTTCTTAATTTCTTACCTCGAAATTACAAACAACAACAGTAAATAGGGTTCGCTGTGCCGCACTTTCCCTTTTGTAACAAACATTAAATGTGATTAAGTTTTTTTCCTAACTCCCAAGTAAATAAAACGTATATAAGTGTTGCAAAGAGCCTTGGAATATAATGATTTACTTGATTCGAGGATTTCACTGTAGTGTGCACTTCTATAAGAATGTTTATTTATTTAGTCAAAAACCAGTAAAAACTCTATGTGACGTATAGGGAAGAAGATCACCTGCGCTCGTTTTCTTGAGTTCTAGAATCCTTTACCATCATTTTAACTATAAATGTTTTGAAGGATGAGTAAAAGTTAAAGATAAATAAATACAAATAAAATTTAAAGAGCGCCACATTAGCAACATAAAACTAGACATTTTCGTTCCCGAGTAATAGGAAACTTACTTGCAATGGTACACGGACTGCAGATTTGATTGTTTCTAGCCCCAACAAGAAATACTTATAATACAGAGAATTAAGATTCAATGACAGTGTTTGTGTTTCTTCGGAGATACCCTTATGAACAATGTGCAAAATTTCAAGAGATACGAAATAGAAGGTGACAGAAACCGTGTTTGTGGTCCAACCTATTGCTGATGTGAAAACCCATCACTTTAAATTCCTTACTCAGCGGTCCCTGGTTTGAATATTTATTTCTGCGTATAGGCGTAAGTATAAAGAACGCTGCTCTTCCAAACATTTGAGTTTAATTTACTTATAATAATTGTCTAAATGAATCATACAAATTTTTTGCATAATGGACATGCATAATTGCATTTGCATTTGCATAATTGCATAATACATAATGCACAATGGAATGCTAAAACTCTAGCAACTATTTGTGGTTAATCACTCACTATGATTTTTGTTTCCTTGTTACGGTAATCAGTAGGGTCGAGTGTATGTCAAATTTTAATAATAATATTAGTGATAATAATAATAATAATAGTTGAAATAATATTTGCTTTTCATATTTATCAAACTTAGAGGAATTTTGTTCTGGCTCCTCGAACGTATCCGTCTACAACCACACTCTTCCAGAAAGTATTTTTTGATGCCCCTTTCTCTCAAACGCGTCTATAAATCAAGACCCTCTGCCGTGGATTTGAAAACGTGTAACCAATTTGCGGGATATTGAATCGAGAACAACCTCCGGGGCGCAGCTTCTCGCTGGGCTCTCGACGTCTCAGACTGCGCGGGTTATACGCAGAACGCCGCGATGCATGGCCACGGAGGGCGCTCCCCTCGCCCTCCAATTCACTTACAGACAGACTCCAAATGGCGGCGATAGGGGCGCGCCCCGCGGCGGGCGCCAGCAGCAGGGCTCGATACGATCACGCGATCGCAATTCGCGTTTAAAATGAAGTCGCGGGAAGATAAAACGTTCCATCTGCATGGGAATTGTTTGTAAACTCTAATACGTATCAATTTAGGCTTACACAAGGCATCAAGCCGAAACCATTCAGTACAGATTCGCTTTTGAGATTGAAAATTTAAAGTTAGTGCTGCAACCAGTACCGAATGAAACGGTTTTGGATTTTAGGAACATCTTCGTAATGTTGTGCAACTTCTAACGCTGGGTTTCACGTTTCGAAAAGTGACTCGTAGGGCTATAAAAATGTCTTGGGTTTTTCAGATTGCAATCTTATCAGTCCGTGACCCGTTTATGAGGCTACTGTTCCGGCATTCGTCTGGTGTTGATCGGTGAAACTACGGAAAACTACTGATTAGAACAGCCGACCGCTAGAATCCTGCTTCAGACAGCGCCTGAGGTTGACCTAGCTGTGTAGCTAATATCGAACATTCTGCAATAGTGTTCGACAACAATATCATGGCTACGAGAGGGCTGGCGGTGGAAACAAGTATCTGAAGCCCATTTTACACGGGCATAATTTTTCTGTACAGAGAATAGATGGAAAGGATACGTTCATTTATTCACGCTATTGTTTCAGTATCAAAACTGGATGAAGGGGAACGAAGGTTTCACTCCATCATTTCGTTTTCTCACGCAATCGCGCAAGCGAAATCGAAAATGTTTCCTTTGCACGCCGCAAGGAGCACTCAAGTTCAAACAGTTGAACATTGTATCTATGTATGTATGTTCTTGGCGCGACAGCCTGTGCACAGGTCAGACCTACTGACGACGTCTCTGCCTCGCGGTCATGGATTAAAGGAGCAAGTGTGGTTAGCACTTAGACATCCCCTAGGCCTATTCCGGTCTTCTCAATCTGAGAAGTGAATTTGCTCATCGTCACACAGCAACATATGCTGGGACATTGCAAGGAAAACGAACACTATAACCTTGCCTGACCGAACATAGTATCTATGGTAACAAATTAAGTTAGGGTTTATTACGGAACGATGCGTTACAACAGACAACATTTTTCATTTCTCACTATATAATCACTTCACATTATCATTCAACATATTAGAATGCTCTCTAAACTGTACAAAAGAAACAAATCGCGCTACACGCATAGCAAGCCAGAGACAGTTCTAAAAAGTGACGCCAGGAGCGCGGTATTCAAACTGGATGAAATTCGTACCGGACAATAAGGGATACGTCATTTTTTCGTACAAATGTCATCCAGTCTGGTCCGGCACACTTCTGTACTGACGAAAAATGGCGATAAAATGACGGTGTGAACAGTGTATGTCGGGCTTTGAGGATGAGGTTGCTGAGCGTTGTACTCTCATTAACTGGACTCTCGTTTGTGCGCGTAACGTGGTGCCTTTGTTGTGAGCCGGAAAACAAACGCTCTCCACGCGAGGCCTTCGCTGACATTTTTTTCGGAAATCATTTGACCTTTTTTTGCTACGGACACTATCATCTCCTGCTGTCATGTAACCGTCAACGCTGTGGCAGTGGCAGGAAATTGTTACGAATAGAAACAGCGTCACGAGTTTCGACACTTTTTGCCTCTGCAATTCGTTTAAAGCATTTGAATCGTATTTTCGATTCTGTGTTTGAAAGTAGAGCGTATGTTATATACGAATACACGAAATCACAGGTATTACAAGGAAAGTATGGAATAATTGGTAACATAAAATCGACTTCAAAACGAAAGCCGAAAAAATTGTCTTCACATTTGTATCGTAATTTGTTAACTGAATCGTGAAAAATGAGAGATTCATTTAAATTAATTTGTATGAAATGAAATTCAATTACGAATGTACACAGTAAAAAGCGTTCGATTCTATTTGTTAAGTACCAATACATCTTCTTAAGTAGTGACCAGCGTGCCATGACCACTCACAATGCGACAAACGCTGAAGAGGTCTTAATTGCACTAAACAGGCCTACACGAGAGTTTCGTAAAGCGTCTTTAAGCATTCCTCGATGACGTCCAAACTACAAATTTTTGGATGAAGGACAGACTAAAGAGATACCGTACATTCAGATTCAAGTATTGGTGTTCCTCAGTGTGAAATTATAGGGGACAAGAGAGCAAGATTTCGTATCAATATCGTTTAGAACATAGGAGGCTGAGTTGTCAGACGTTTAAAGCTTTTTAAGCGAACTTATTTGATATAGTGATGTTAAATCGTTAAGGGCAAAGCTATGCACTTTTGCTACGTGATTGACTTACTAAATCTGTGTGTTTTAGATCTCAGAATTTTGCTAATTTGTTTAACTGCGATAGTTTGATGTCTGTTTTCGGTTTTTCAAATTAGAAATTAGGATACTATTGAATGCATTATTTGCGTGCACTTTCTCAACAGAAAGTTTTTGAACATAAAAGAGTAAGTTGTGAATGTGTCGTCCTAAAATGTCAAGCTTGGCCCTTTGTGCAGGGGATGCGAGGAGAAAGGCTACTAAGGGGCCGCTGCGCCTTCGCCCTTTGCCATCGCCTCACAGCTTCTCCGCTTCCATTGGCCGAGGGAGAGTGCTTCAGTTTACACCTTCTGTTATTTAACAAAAGAAAATAAATGACTGAGTGACAGTTAAAAAAATACTAGAATTTCTCAATTGTAACAACTTGCAACTTTTCAAAGCATCATTTCCGCAATTTCAAATGGTAACAGATGATGCTACTCTGGTAGACACTATTCCGGCAGAATGGAAATAGTTAGTCTGGTTGGAATGCGCATTGTGATGTACTGTTCTTACTTCTGGAGTACTTGCTTTCGTCTAGTTCGCACAATCTACTGGGAACATTTTACTCCATGAATATCCACATAATTTGAATTCAGTTAGTGATTGTGTTTACCGACCATGGGAGGCAAGTAAGGGATTACAAATATATTGAGAGAATTGATTGATTTATTGAATTTTAATAAAATAGTAAATTGCCATCAATAGTGTACTCCCTAATATAATTAGTGTTTTAATTAAATTTGTTATTAAAATTGGAATTAGCGAGTTAATTTCAAAATTATCGGAACGGAATGTAATTTTTCTAATTGAAATCGACAAACTTTTACTTTTATATTTTTTTAAATTATAGGTCATGCTATATACCATCACAGTCCACAGTGTTGCAAACGGGAGAATCGCAACTCAAGTATTGACAGCTCTTATTTTTTCAACAGTAATGAAATGTAGATGCCGTTCGCCCAATACCTCTGTGGATCCATCTCAGTCAAAAACTTAAGAGGCATCACGAGAACATGAGCAACTAGAGTTGGTATTCAACAGTAAGACCCGTGATTTGTGAAGTGTGTTAACTACGCACTTGCGTAGAATATTCCAACTCGCTGCGAGTGCGTTGGCCTTGCGAATCGGCGCGTGGACCGCGGACGTAAAACGAGTTTAGCACCTTCGCAGGCGCTGGGCCCGCTGGGGGGGGAGGGGGGAGGACCGGCACTTCGCGTTTGCGAGGGCGAATTTCGCTGCGTTTCATCTCTGCCTCCGGGGGAGGGTCGCCGGGCGGGCGGCGCGGGCGGCGGTCGGCGCGGCCACGGCGTCAGTCCTTTAAATTCATTGTTGCTGCTCGGCGGGCGGAGGCGATGAGCCAGGCGCAAAGAAATGAAAACGCTGCGCGTCAGATACCGCCATCTTCCTCAGCCCGCCGCTCTCAGCTCCTCTTCACCACCCGCGTCTTCTCCTCGTTCTTCTTGCTGTTACGCTGCTCTCCGCCTAGCCTTCCGTCTTCCCTTTGCGCTTTCCGTTCTTTAGTTTCGCTTTCCCTCCATCTCTTCTCTCCATTCACCCTCCTCACCATTCCTTCCCCTCTCCTCTCTCCCTTCCCTAACACTTCTCCTCTCACCCAAAACCCTTCCCGTCCCCTTCCCCTCCATTCCCCCCCCCCCCCCCCTGCCCTTCCCCTCTCGTCCCTTCCCCTCCGCATCGCTTCCTCCCATCGCTTCCCTCTCCATCTGCGCTTCCCTCCCATCGCCTTCCCCATCCCATCGCCTCCCTCCCATCGCTCCCCCTCTCCCAATCGCTTCCCCTCATCGCCTTCCCCCTCCCCCTCCCATCTCCTTCCTCCCATCCTTCCCTCCCATCCCTTCTCGTTCTTTTTCTTCCCTGTCTCGTTCTTTTTCCTTCCTTCGATTGCCTCGCGCGTTCTTTCCGCTATCATTAGGCAATTTCCTCCTTTGCTCCTCTACCACTGCATTCATCCTGCCCCTTTCTCCGATTACATCTCCGCATCATACTACTGGTATATATATTCCATACCAATTTTCTTTTTCCGAGAACTCCTCCCTACCCTTCACCTCCCGTAACTCATTTTAAGCTTCGTATTTTTTTCTTTAGTTTCTCTTCCTCCCTCTTTAAATCAAATCTTTCCTTTGGTCTTCCTTTCCCTCCCATTACTTTCTCTGGATTTTCCCTATCGCCCCTATCTGATATCTATAATCCTTCCTTCCGCATAACTCTGTATCCCTCCCTTTCCGATCTACAATCTCTGCTCCCTAATCCTGCCTTACATCTCCATTCAATTTTCCCCACCTCGCCTCCCCTCCCTTTTATAACTGCCCCTCCCCATCAAACACTGGACCGGCCACTTCCCTCTGCTACTACTTCCGCGCCGTCGGAATGAATTAATTCGGCGGGCCAACCGTTCGACGCGTGGGGAGGCGGCCACGGGCGCGATCGGCCTGCCTTCCCGTCGCCTGCGCGTTGGCCCTCGCTCCAGAGCGTCGGCTGCGCCCGTGCGCCTTCGTCCTCTCGACGTCACGTTTATTACTCAATGTTTAATTTTTTTATTGATACGCTCATTGGCCTTGCTGTACGCAGCTTCGAAATACACTATTTCTGTTTGTTATTACTTATATACTTCTTTGCGGCCTTCAAAAAGATTCCATTACATTTTCACATTTAACAGAAGTCATAGGAAGAAGACGGAATATCAATAGTAAGCTGCGTTAATATTATTTGATATCCTTGTAATTTCCATTACATAAATATATAACTTCATAATTACGAATTGTAACATCATAATGACACATACAGTTTTATGAAGATTTGAACAGGAAGTCCAAAATCATTGGCCCCGAAGCTTTTGGTCCTATTCCTGGTGTAGATTTTACCGTAGTCACACTATATTCTTCTCACTCAGACATCGAAAGCTGCCTCCCTCCCCCACCGAACGGCGTCTTATTAAAAATCCGACGGCTGCGTCCAACATGAGCCTACAACGGAGTCAACACGAAAGCGCCGCCTTGGAGGGGCTTTCCCAGCGGAGCGAACGTCTTTCGGTGTCTCTGGCAGCTTCCGCGTTTCAGGCTCCTTCTTGTAAGCGCGCTGCTTCTGAATTCTGCTGACGCCAAAGCGCGGGTGATTGCGTTTGAAACAAAATCATCGCGGCATTAGAGCGCTCTTCTCCCTCACCGCTCAACTGCAGAACAATGGTGCACGACTCCGTCCGCCTCCACCCAGCTGCTCACCCCGCTTCTCTACATCTACCGTCCTTGCGCCCTCCACGCCTCGTTCCACCCTCGTCCCGCCCTCCTTCCGGTCCAACCCCCCGGCGCGCCCGCCCGGCCCGCCGGCCGGCCCAGCCCGGCCCGCCGCCCCAGCCCGGCCGGCGCCGCCGCGCGACGTGGCCGCCCGGCCCCGCCCGGCCCGGCCTGGCCCCGCCGGCCCCGCCGGTCCCGCCCGGCGCCCGCCCGCCCGCCGCCGCCCCGCGGCCTCGCCCGGCCCCGCCCGGCCGCGCCGGCCCGGCCGCCGGCCCGGCCCCGCGCCGCGCCCCCGCCCGGCCCCGCCGGCCCCGCCGCGCCGCCCGGTCGCCGGCCCGGCCCGCCCCGCCCGGCACGCCCGGCCCGCCCGCCGCCCGCGCCGCCCGGCCCCGGCCCCGCGCCCGCCGGCTCCGCCGCTCCGGCCGCCCGCCCCGCCCGGCCCCGCCCGCCCCGCCCGACCGCCGCGCCCGCTCGGCCCCCCGGCCCCGCCCGGCCCGCCCGCGCCGCCCGGCCTCGCCTCGGCTCCGCCTCGCCGCCCTGCTCACGCCCCTGGCCATCACCCACTTGCTTTTACCTCCGCTCCTCCACCCCATCTCCACACCAACCCGCCACCCCCGCCAACGCCCGCTCGTCTCCCTCACTCCCAGCAGCACCCCCACATTCCCGGCGCTCGGTCACAGGCTTTTCCACCCCATGCCACCCGCCACTCATTCCCGCGGCCGTCTTCTTCCGCCGAGTCCACCTCCGACCGTACTGTAAGCTCCCTCCGGACCGCGGCTTGCCCCGGCTCCCAAATACATCGGCGGGCGCTGGCCTAGCCTTCGCTCTTGCCCTGGCTCCTCTCTTCCTCCCCGTCAGCCGCGCCGGTAACCCTCGCCCCCGCCCCTTCTCTTACTCCGCCTCAACGCAGACCGCTCTCTCGTCCGTGCAACTCCTCAACCTCCTCCCGGCCTCCTCGGCCACTTTTTCACACCAATAAAGATAACCGCCCGATGGTAAAGGCGTCGCGCGTCGATATTTTATGGTGCCGCGTAATAATCGGCCGTGTCATTGAGATCCTGAGACGATAGCAGTATCCGCTGTCGACTTCAGGCGGCGGGATGGCGCTCAGACACGCGACAGGGTCTTGGAAAGGCAGCCAAATGACGCTGACGGCTGCAGTAACGCTGATCCCCCTCGCTAGGGGCTGGGGCGGCAGATCACGGAACTGGCAGCACGGCTCAACGACGAAAATGTGTTTTGCTGGTGCTCCCGTTTCTTCAGATGTATTTTCCCTTCTTCCGCTCAACGGTGGGTGTGGCTGGCAGGGGCGACTGTCAGAGTGATGGTCGTGGGTCAACTTCGCGCCGGCGACCGCTTAAAGCGCCCCAGTTCCCAACACATCCCCCACTCACACTCCCCAGTCCCGCCCAGATTCCCCTGTCTGAAAACGTATACCCTCTTCTCACCTCGCTCAACATACCCAACCACACCCACGGCAGTTCGTCACCTCACGCCCCCACACTGATCCTCAATTGGCGTTATCCCCGAGCAAACCTGTCTACCATGCTTAAGTACACCTCCAGTCTCACCCGATTTCCCTTTAATCCAGCCTAACGCTTGCCTTCGGCTTCGTTCTTTCCCGCTTTTTTCCACCCATTCGTTCCCACCCAACCCTGTATATATGCCTCTTAACTGCCCTCTCTATACTCCTACAACCGCGACCGTCCTATCTATATCCCACACAATACCAGGTGAATGACGGAGTAGTACCCTAATAAACGGGCCACGAACCTCGCGCGAACTTTCCTCCCTCTTCCTTGTCGTATCCTCACCCTTACTTACACACACAAGTTAACTTATATGCATTACACCTACACGTGACAGGAGACCTGTCGGGGGCTTAGAGCATGTCCCTGCTGGGGGGTACACCCCTGGTTGGGGAAAACTCCGTTAGCAGAAGGTAGGTCGGCGCCGGATCTCGCCATCCAGCGGGGGAAGATTATCGCCACCTGTCAGCTGACAGGTTTCCGTTGACAGAAAACACATGCACTACGCTCACCGGACTAATAACCTTAGCACTTGTCGCACTCGTTTTCACTAACAATCAAACAATCGTGTATCCCTCCCAACCGCCATCGCCTTCTCTCTCTCTCTCTCTCTCTCTCTCTCTCTCTCTCTCTCTCTCTCTCTCCGAACCTCGCGAACCAACTGCGCTCCATCCACCAGCAGCCATCCCATTTCTCCATCCGGGTGGCCCAGGCCAGCCGCCGCCTGTGCCTCTGCCTCTGCCTCTGCCTCTGCCTCTTGCCCGTCTCTGCCTCCGCCCTGCGGCGACGCCTCGGACGGGCAGCGGGACGCTAGACGCCCAGTGATAAATCCCAGACAGTTTTTAATGCCGCATTTTCGGATGAGGGCTTTTAATAAGGGCGCATTGCATTTTGTTACTTTTTCCCTGTCGGATAATTACGTCACGTCATGTTTCTGGATCTGCGCGACAGACCACGAATCCTGACACAGGCACGTTCCGCTTCTTCTGCCGTCTCATTTGTTCGTTGGGAAATTCGCCTTGTGGTCATTTGTTCTCGGAGTTGGCGGTGGAGTTTTTTTCTTTCGGGTAGCGCAGTTTGCTTGAAGTATTGGATATACTATAACATTTTCAGTGATATGAATTCATTGTAAAATAGGAATAATCACTCACTTCTCTCTCCAAAAGATTACATTTTTAATGAAAAACTTCCGATCGTTTCTTGCTAATTATCGTAGCCAAGAATACAATAGACATCTTTTTTGAGTATTTGTTATGTTGTTAATGAGCGATAAAGCTTTAAAAATTAGTTTTCTAGGGAACAACGCTTCATTTTAAATAGCGTTTAAATTAGTAAAAAATTGTTTTGTTGAAATATCATACAAGTTATAAAAGTCATTGTTACAAACCAAATTTATTTTTCAAATTCATGCATTTAGACGCATCAAAATTAAAATGTAGTAATGCGAAAGCCATAGTTATTTACGACATAAGCATCGTAATTTGCAGATGAATAGTAATTTGCGTAATTTGAAGAAAAATAACTGAAGGTAAAGATCAACAGATTCTTCAAGATGATGTGGACACTCTTTCATATTGGGCACACGATAATCGTACGGAAATTATGGCTCCTAAAAGTAAATCTATAGTATTTTCTCGTAAACTATTCACACCAAAATGCAACTATTTCCTTGGTGATCAGGTAATTGGGGACCATGTACAGATAGTTGTAGATAACTGGGATCATTTTAAATAGTAAGTTAACTTGGATAGAACAGGTGAATTTAGCATTAATTAAAGCTTGGCAAATTTAGTAGTGCGAAATTTAAAAGAGGAAATCAAATGTCCAAAGTCCATTTACTAACATTAAATAAGTAGTTCATTGAAGTGATGTTGTTTAAAAGTAATATTTAAAAATGTAAATAAATAATTAATTTGTCGTTGGCAATATTGTTTAAGAACACTACCATGAGTATTGGCAGAAGAAAAGTATAAATATCTATAGTATAATATATTATGTTATTTGTAAAGTACTATTTACTTCCAACATTCTTTATTGTATCTAAACTTGGAGTACTCTTGTATTATTATTGCGTTATTGATAATATTAATAATAATGATCTATTACAATAAGAGTATCAAACAAAATTTTATTCAACTAATAAAACTTCCAATGAACTATAATTTTAGTTTAAATTTAACAATTTGTCCTGAAAAGGTGACGTTGATGTTTATAACAGATAATATCAAGCCATGGATGAATTTTTTTATTACTCAGAATATGAAACCATTGTTATAGTGAGCTATCGATATTTAAAACACTTGTTTCGTTATAATTTTTATTATGGTGACTAAGATGTGATTTTAAGAACCCATGCAACTACATAGTAAAAACACCAAAATATTCTGCTGTCGTAATTGATAAACCCTCTAAAGACCTCCGTACTATTATACTCAAAGGGCGTACGGGAAATATATATCACCATTATTATTAATACAAATGATGTTTGACTAAAAGAATTGACTGGCCCAGTCGCGGATACAACCTGGATATCCCTGCATACAACCAGTTGTCCAGGTTGGGTTTTCAGTCCGGGGCAGCCAATTCTCAGTGCAGTAAAACATGATTTATAACTTTATTTCTTGTTAGAAGCTTCAGTATTCCAATGGTGGTTGACAATTGCGAAATGGGAAACATATTCTTACACAATTGTTAAAATTTGCAATTATGAGAAGGTGGTGAAGCATAGAAAAATAAGTAGGTACGGTGATGGGAATGTGACATGCTCACCACATGCCTTCCTTACCCTGAGGGGTCGACAATACGGACCCCTACCTGGCAAAGGCGGGTGAACCGACCGTGAAATGCTAAATAAATTATTATTTATTATAACTATGTGATTATATTTTTATTAATTATTATTAGTATTATCATTATATATATATCAGTCTTATGATCCCAGTCTGAAACAAGATGAACGTATCTACCGCTCTCATATTTATTCGAGCACCAGGGTGTGGGTGTGGGGTGGGGCCAACTAGCAATCGCAGCGCGACGAGACGCACTGGCCTGTCCGTTATTTATGACGTATTTTGCTGCTCCTGATGGGCTACTAATGCCCTCTGGTGGTCTTTCGCCGCCACCATAAATGAGATCATCGATGTTCTTGCTCGCATAAACACACGCGGGGTCCTCCGTCACGAGCGCGACGACCGAATCACGGACAAGCGCACTCGCGATATTGCGCGCGGCCCCCAACCGCTCGCTTTATGGCCATCGACGAGACTCCACTCCCCCACGCTGCCTGCCCGGGCCGGGGCTAATCGGCGCTGCTTGTACTGGACAGCGGAGGCGAGGCGGGGCGAGGCAGGGCGGGGCGAGGCGGGGCGCCAGCCCGGCCGAAAAGGACGAGAGGGCGGCGGCCGGGAGGTGGCTGCGGACAGCGTGTGAGAGGAGGGCCAGTGCTGCTCAACGCAATGCATTGCTCTCTCGCCTAGACAGACTGATGGTACCTCCGTATCCGGAGGGCTCGATCTTCGCAGTGAACTGCGCGGATGTTGCAGCAGCGATCGCCGCAGGTCGCCAGTCGTACAAGCAGCACGGGAGGCGACCCAGCCCAGGGGCACGTACCGACCGCACCTCGAGCGTCTCATGTACGACTTCGCGCAGAGCAGCACACGAGGAGGAGAGGGAGGAACTAAGTATGTACAGCAAATCCTGAGTTGTCCGAATAAGAATAATGTTAGTAGATCGGAAGAAAGGATGAAGGGCGGGAAGAAAGTGGTGGGAAGATATTGAAGGAAAAGAAGGAAGAAATGAAGAGGAAAGAGGCAGAGAGTATACGTAAGATGGTAAGTAAGAAAATAGTTCATGTAGCAGTTGAATAGTCGAGGAATGCAGTAGCGAAATCAAAGATATAGCAGAGGAAAAGAAGAGCGAAAATAAAATATGTGATTGATGAGAAAAAACGAGGAGAAGTCGAAAGGGAAAGGAAATGAATAAGAAAAAGGCAATTTACAGAACAGGAAAAGAGAAACAAAAAGAAAGAAGGGAGGTTGAGAAACAAGTAAGATGAAAAAGAAAGCAAAAGAGGCGGACCAAAGTTAAAAGGAGACGATGGAAAATAAATCGTGTATGGTTTACAGCGCGTAGCTGTAGATAGGAAAGGTGTGAGAAGGAAAGGAGAAGATGGAGGACATCGGAAGACGAAATATACGGCGAAATCTGCGTCCACTCACCGGTAAGCGAAAAACCGATTTTTTTATGGGGCCCAACAAAAAACCCGGGGAATCAGGGAGCAGCAGCAGCGCCCATTGGCGCGACCACACAATAGCCCGAGCCCCGCCCTC
>BOPP01000020.1:12853299-12866322 GCA_017312745.1 Gryllus bimaculatus
TATCCTATTCCGGCTCCGCCCGGCTCCCCCGCCCCCGTTCCGCGCCCTGCTCCGCCCCTGCCCCGCCCTGACCCATTCGCCCGGCTTCGCCCCGTCCGCCCCCCGCCTCCGCCCCTTGTCCAACCTGCCCCGCCCCGCTCACCTCCCTGCCGCCTGCCCGCTCCGCCCCGCGCCCTCGGCCCCCCCAACCCCGCCCCACCTCCGCCCCCTCTTCCCCGCCCCGCACTCACCCTCACCCTCGCCCCGGCCCCCGGCGCCCGCTACGCGGTGCCGCCGTTCACCGCTGACGGGCGGCCCCCCGCCCCGCCGCATCCCGTCAACCTCCTCTCGTCTCAAACGCTACACCTTGTTTTGCCCCACCTCACCCCGCCCCTCGCCACCCGAGCTATTAGTTCATCCCCGCCTCACCTCGTCCTTCCCCGCTCCGCTACTACTATTCATTTATCCGCGCCCAACCCTCCCGCCTCGGCCCTCCTATTCCTGGTTTTTTCCCGCCCCACTTTCCTCCTTCGCATCCCGAATCCTCCGCCCTGTCTCATTGCCGCCTGCTTTTGCCCTTTCACTTCCGCCTCACTCCCGTTCCCAACCACTCCCTGAATTACTCTCCCCGTTCTCAATCTCGTTTCAACCTAATCAGCATCGCCCGCGAACTGACCTGCCCTCCTCGCCATCGCCACCTCACCCCACTCGCTCTCCTTCAACCCGCTCCGCTCGGCCCCTCCTCCCCCATCCCTCTCTCGCAATCCATCACCCCATACTGCCCACCCCTGCCCTTCTTCTGGTCTCCTTCCCCGCCTGTCACTCACGTCCTCGACCTGACCTGCATTACTCTCCCCGTTCTCAGACTCGTCTCCCCGGTTTAGGTTGGACAGGGCATCGCCACTGCAGCGCCTCTGACTGGGAGGTCCTAGGGTTCCACTCCCGAGGCGGCAGGACACAGGGCACATAGCTAGGCTTGATTCAGTGGCTCTCTGGAGGAGAACGGCTGCTCGGATTGGTAGTTTTTCGTAGTTTCTCCATGCGAGTACTAGAGCAGTATCCTATTATACTGGTCACGAACCGCGCGCGAACTTCCCCCCCTCCTCCGTGTCTCTATCCTCTACTTCCATACAGTTACATTTACTTACACTACACTACCATAATAGTCGGGAGCTTAGGGTTTGTCCCGACTGGCGCGAAGCGTCTCTGACGGTAGACACGTGGTTGAGGAAAGAGCCGACGTGTAGGTCGTCGTAGGATCTCACCATTCAGATGGAGATCAGCGCCACCTTCCGCGATTCACTTGCACTACACTTACAGGACTAATGACCTTGACAGTTGACGCGCCCGCAGACACTAATCAACCAATCAATTCTCAATCCGTCCCGCCTCGTCCATGATCTGGCTCGCTCTCATTCTTTACCCCCGCTAATGTACTGAGTTTACTCAAGAAACTGGAAGATCGTTACCGGTAAATAACAATTGGAAGAACTGACAATGAAAACGATTTAAATGTTTATTTTCAACGAAGACAAGGAAAAATATTATTATTTTTAAATGCGTATAAAAAGACAGTTACATTATGTTTATGCATTTATGTCAAAATAGCAAATAAAGCTCCTAAATTTAAAGATGTCTTATTTTTCACAATTTTAGCACATGTGGTTGAAAATAAAATAGGCACTTCCAAATTTTGTGTCTAGTAATAGAATATATTTTTAACAGAGAAATATTCCCCCAGTTAAGCAAAAACCCTTCTAAGAGACGTCTTTTTCGTGGAACCAACGGAGCGCTTACTACAGGTTTCACGTATACAATTAGTCACACGCGGTGATGATTAGTAGATGTTTGTGTAAATACAAAGGCCGGCTACGTCGGGTAATGAACGAATAAATGTAAAGCACAATATGAATTCAAAATGCAAATTATTTAATTAAATGGTTTAAAGTTCCAAATATTGAATTACAACGAACGAAAATTTTCTCTGTAAAAACATACTGCACGCATGGTATACGGAAGTGATAACTCTGATTTTCTGTGTTCGGATCTAATTAATCTGATTTTGTTAAAAAAAATTAATCCCATGACATGCGGTCATTATTTTGAGATAAGTAGTTTTTATTTATATTCAAACGCCTGGAGATTACATCAAATTCTTATGTAATGAAGTGGTAAACACTTTTCTTTTGCGAAAAATATGAAATTTTGGGGAAATTGAGGAGGGATAATATGGTCTTTTTAAAATTCCATTATCATAATGCTAAAATTTCAAGTCACTCTTAACACGATGCATGCATAAAATAACTTGAACATAAATCCACTTTAAGGAAGTTTAGCTTCTACGGAAACCTAAAATTACATTATCTGACACTGAATTGAGATGCCAAAACGAAAAAGAGAAAGAAAGTTGAGAAAAAAAACATTGCATACACAATGTCTTTTGCAAAAATAAACCAAGAAACTTCAGATAAGGCATTTCAGAGAGTGCCAAAAATATTACGTTATTATTAACAGTGTATTTCAGTCTTTGGCACAACTAAACGAAGGCAAGGCGCAAGGCGTAAGGGATTGCAGAGAGTGTTAGGAAGGCGTTCCGCCGCCGGCTTCTGCCTGGTTCTGCTGCGAACTTCTTCGCGCGAGCTGCGCTCTTGAGCGGCAAATTGAGACAGCGGCGCTCCCAATGAATTCCACGCAGCCCTGCGCTAATGACTCTTTAAGGAGGCTCATTCATTAGCAAACAGCTAATTAGGAGTGCATGTTAGAATTTGAATAGCGGGCGAGATGGCACCCAGTGACGACAGCGCCGGGACGCGGTGTGTCGCAGCGGAGCGCGCGGTTGGGGGTTGGATGGGTTGGTGGGGTGGGCACGGGGCCGGTGTGCGTGGGTCGGAGTTTTGCGGGGGGGGGGGGGCGGGGGGGGCGCGGGCGGGGCGGGGCGGACGGCTGGCGGGCGGGGCCGGAGCGGAGCGGAGCGGACGGGAGCGCGGAGCCGGAGCGGGGCGGAGCGAAAGTAAAAAGACTGGCCAAGAGGGGAGGGACAGATGAGGGCTGGCACGAATGGCGACGAAAGCGGAAGAAGTGCGGGTCGCCGGTCGCGCGTCGGGTCGGTTCGGGGTCGGGTCGGTCGCGGGCGGGTCGGTTCCGCGTCGGGGTCGGGTCGGTCGGGTCGGTCGGGTCGGTCCTTGTGGCCGGGCCGGGCCGACCGAATCGCGGATCGGTCTTTTCGGGTCGGGCCGGGCGGGGTTGATGAGGCATGGGAGTGGCGGGGATGGAGTAAAAGGGTAGAGGCAAGCCAGGGAACTGGATGGTTTTAAACGGCAGGTATGGAAAGGCAGAAAACGTGACGGCGCGGGCGGGGTCGCCAAAACAAGCGAGTCCCACCGAGACGGGTTCATCCGGGTGGCGAGGCAGAGTGTGACGTGGGGTGCGGGGGAGCGACGGTGTGCAGCGAGGCAGCAGCGTTAGAAGGGAATGAGGTGGCGGGGGGGAGCGCGAAACGTCGGGTCGTGAGGCGCGGAGGACTCAACGAACCTTTCAATCAGCAAATAAAGCAGCGGAAAGGCGAAGCTAGCAACAAGCCGGAATTAGGCAAGTTTAAGCGAGTCGCACTCTGAAGAGAAGAGTGAAAAGCCCATCCTTTTCTTTGTCTGATGTTGTTATGGAGAAATACAATTATTTTCCTCGCAGAATTAAGGTTTTTGTAGTACTGAAGATAAACAGGATTAATTTATGGAACATTTCTCTAAATATTATGTTTTGAGACTCAATTTTTTCACTTCTTAACTTTATGATGAGAAGGTTCTTTAAATTTCAGCAGAGTAGCAGAGGTTGGTACAAATACTTCAATATTATACTCATTCTTCATTCATAGAGGAAATTCTCTTAAGATATGTAGATGAAATATAAAATATCTCCACAAAATATGTGGTCAGATCTTTCCCAAAAAAACATTCGTGTGTTTTTTGACTCATCAGAATTATTAATGAATAGAATTGTCTATTTTTAACACTCTTATGAGCAGCGAGTTGTCTTGTTTTTGAAGATACTCTTCTGGACTACACATGACGAAGTGATCTATAGTCCTTCACTGACAAGAGCATAATTAATACGTAATCAAGTAAAAGTTAAATAACTTAATTTACAAGTTTATTTATAATGTATAATACATATTTGTTTAAATTTACTTGAAAATAAAATTTTATCAAATAAACATTTAAAATTCGGTTCTACATTAATGAATAATTATAATAAAAATATTTGGGTATTAAAATATTCGAAAACAAAAATTCTGCTTAATGAGATTGTACGTTGTCTTTCGCGTGGTGTGGATTCACCTGCAAATGGAGGATGTCTGTTTCAGCTGCACCGAATGCAGATTGTACTTGTGTGACATTGCGTCGCCTGTCTGCCGGATGCAATTGGCCCCTAACTTCGTAATTTGTTCTAATTTGCAGACAAGGCTAATAGCTGGGTGCAATTTTTGTTGTAAATTAACAGATAATTGAACTTTTCCGACCGGTGCATTCGCAGTGTGTACAGTAGATAATTACAGCATTCCGATCAAATATTAACTGTCAGAAAAGTATGTTCCCTATTGATGAGCAGATACCTTATTACAACGTTGGTATTCGGTAAAAGGCTAGTGGCAATTTGATTGTCGACGCCGTACAACCTTTTAGAGAAAAAAATAATTGGAAAGTTATTATTTATTTGTGAAGAACTTGTCATATGTTCAATGTGCGGTGTTTTAATTCAAACAAATGAACCATTATCTGACCGGTCTTTGTTTCAAGGAGGAAACTCAAGAGTACTCTAATGAACTTGGTAATATGTGGCACGGGTTAATGTTGAAATTTAAACTTTACACCAGCAGATAAATTCAATTAATATTAAGTGTTATCGTAACTATTATTTTTCGTATAAACTGTAGTTTGACTGAGCCGTTTCGTATTTTAATGATACCTATAATTAGGTGCTGCAGGCCACAACATGTGCGTATATCCTTGCAATTATTGTAATGAGGCAATCTGCATTTCATCGAATATACCTTAAATCTTTTCGGGAGATGTATATGTAAGGAAGGCCCCCAACATTTATAGTGGTCGAAACCTTGAAACGTTTATTATACTCATCAAGGCTCCACACAAAAAAAACCTCTCCAATTATATTACAACAATTGTCTGAAAATATTGGTCGTAATTTTGTATCCATTAATTGTCTAAACAGACGTAAACTATGAAACGTAAATTAGATTTTGTATTCAAAACTTTTAATTGGAATAATTTAAATATCATAAAACCGACGTCGTAACAGAGGCCTTCAATGCCGGTCCGGATGGTCGAGATCGCTAAGGCAGTAGCGATGCAGTGCCGTAGCGATCTCGGACCAAAGGATCGAAGGTGTCGAGTCTCGCCTCGGGCATGACTGTATTCTGTTCGACCTTTCACACCCCTATCATCATATCGTGTCATCCTCATTTTTACCGTAATGTTACACGCAATAGTGGTCGCTAATGACCTGGCAGGTGATGCGACCTTAAATATCCAAAAAAAAGTCTTCAATACAAATAAAAAGGACAGCTATTAGTAGGAAAGGGAGTAGGATTCATTTAGGATGCGACGTACCCTCGTGGCGCGGAGTGTGTAACGGAGCAGCGCGCGCGTGCCGTGCCGTGCCGGAGGATTAAAAATCCCTCTCGAAACTCGGCCGCGGCACGTCCGCGCTTTAGGGCCACTTGCGCCGTGCAGTGCTTGCGCCGGCCTCCGCGCAGTCCCCGCGCCAGACCTGTCGGCGCGCAAGAAGCCACGGAGCGCTCGCGCTTTCTGCGAGGAACAGCGAGGCCACGCGCAGGGGTTTAATGTGCGAAATTCATTTAATAATTGAAAAAAAACTTATCTTAGTAAAGTTTCCAAATCATAATTTTAATACAATTTTTTTTGAAAAAAAAAAAAAATTTTGGAATCTAATTTACGTTACGTAGTTTACTCCTTTTTGGACAATTAATGGATACAAAATTACGACCAATATTTTCAGACAATTGTTATAATATAATTGCGAGAGTGGATTTGTAAAGTAAAACGTAAAATTGCTGTCTTTTTTTTAAAATTGTAATTATATTTCCATTTTATACGATTTGTTACTGTCTCATAAAACAAACGCTGATTGTCTTGAAAATCTGATTTGAAAACATTATCAAGACAGCATATTGTAGATAATCATAATACAAATTATATAAAAATAATAAAAGTTACGTAATAATTTTTGTGGTGGCGGTAGAGATATTGTGGTCATCCATAATGATTAAGGACACAGGAAGTACCAACCACAAAGTATATTTTGTGGTTGATACCTTTTGGATTCTTAATCAAAAACAATAGTTTTCAACATCACTGTCACCGGAAAAGGTCGGGAAACATTACTGAATTTATATTTCTTTTTATTATTATTATTATTATTATTATTATTATTATTATTATTATTATTATCCAAAAATTCACAATCATAATCATGCCGGCCTGGATGCTGAAGTGGCTAGAGCGTGTGCCGACTCAGTGACTTGTTCCGAAGGGTCGTAGGTACGAGTCCCGCTGTAGGCATGGGTGTTTGTCCCTTGTCTTTTATGTAGGTGTGTTGTAGCGGAAGGCCTTGAGAGTATGTTGAACACAGACCGAGGAGCTCGCACGTGTGTCTAGTGCATAGGTTAACATGTGTCCTCATTAGGGGCCTAGAGGAGACTCGGTGCGGATAGCCGAGGCATCCTCCGAAGCTCAAAATGACCCCAAGAATAAGAAGAAAAAAAAATAGAAAAAAATATTTATCTTAATCCTCCAACTGAGATGAGATCAATTACTTACTAAGTTTGTTCACCAGCATGCCATCGATTCCTACCTTTTCATATCCACTGAACGTTAAGACACAAATAACTTGGACTTGGGTGCCTAAAAATAATTTAAAAATAAATACAAACAAATAAAATGGCAAAAATGATGAGCAGGGGAAAGATTCAAAGTTGGAGCAGGAAAAGCAGTAATATATTTTACTTCACTTAGATCTGGAGAAGGTTTACATTTAAACATAATAACACGAGGAGAAAATCATGAATGTATAACCTTGTTGGGCAATCCACAAATGCATAATGTTATGACCTGCAAGAACAGCGGGTACGGTAAGTTATTAATGTCGGAAGTTGGAGTTATCGGCTTAACGCCTGTGATGCGATTGTTTTGGTTGTTTCGCGAACACAACTCAGCGCTTCGAGACCAAAAGATGGAAGTATTTATTTGTAAGAGGATGAGGAGCAAAGCGAGTCGGTGGTCTACAGAGATTTATAATCTCGCATTGAAACTCAAATGAGAGATTCAGAACACTAAGAATAAAAGTGCATTTTTGGCAAATTTTGAGTAAGAGTAGAAAGTAAAAGCTTCATTTTATTTCATGCTCAAAGGGTATTCAAAGGGCTCAAACTGTTACTGCGTTCTATCGGTGGAAAGAAACTGCCTTTCATAGAAATTTCTATAAAAACTCGAACTTTGATCTCAATTTTCTCAGTACACCAAGTTCCTCTTTTACTGCACTTGTATCCGTGTGTTCCGAGCCCTTCAAATTATATCTTCAGGATAGTCTTCAATTTTTCTCCTGGAAAGATTTTTTTTTGTGAAACAATAGTGGTCGGAATTGTGTTCAAACGAAATAACAAGATATTTTACACAAATTCATCATAATTACTTGAAAATAACTATAGAAATTATTTAATATTATAGGGCGTACAAGTGTAGGTGTTATATTTTTGTCTTTCACTTTGTAATAACAAAAAATAGTAAAGTTAGTGAATTTCGTGATGTTTAAAATTAGTGTTTGCGGGCCACAAAAAATGCAGCAAAGATAGCAATCCCCAGGCTGGCTGGGCGGGTTGATGACTACTGGATTAGGCAAGAAAAAAATGTCTTTAGAGAGCTATTGTGAGTAGTAAAACTAAAAATATTTTCAGCGATCATTTTTAACCAAGCCTAGAAGAAAGTACAAAGAATTTGTGAAAGAAAATGCATTGAATACGTTAAGTATGCTTAAAATGGCATTAACGTGAAAATTGACAAGAAATGAAAAAATAAAACATTTTCAGAATGGATAATATTTTTATAATTGTTACATATCAACTACAAGAATTTAATTATCTCCATTGCAATAGGCATTTTTCGAAGCATCCGATGAGAAATTAGAAAAGCGGAACACGCCGTGTGCGTGCTGCCGGCCGTTAGGTCGTAATGGGCTCTGAGGCCATTGTCTGACTCCCTACCTTAGACGCCCGTTTCCAGTCGCGTGCTTTGCACGTCGCCTCGATTTAAGGCGCCCGCTACAAGACTTCCCTTTTCGATTTGCGCCTCGAGGTTCAACGCTCCAAATGACGAATGTTCTTTCGTGCTCAACGTGACAGGATCTCGAGCTACGCTAGCTCCTCGATGAGAAATGGATTCCAGTGAACGTTCTTTTCAAGATACTAAGAAAATAATTTTCTTATCAACTCTCTGTTCGCTCATTCATTGCTATCAATCTGTTCTCCGTATGACCGATACTTTTGGCCTTATTTGAGACATTCTGTTCTGTTTATTTTACTTACCGGATTGCTTGACATTGCTGTCAAAGGAATGGCATTTCAGCGAAACCTGTTTTAAGCGACCACCATTGGATTCGTGAAAAAAGCGATAATTTAGAGAAGTGGTCGCTTAATAGAGAAATCTTATTTTTTGTACAAAAAAATAGTATATTATTACGAGACAGTACGTGTAGAAAAGTGCGTATTATAATATAAGTTACGGCTTTAGAATTAGAGCACGAATTTTGAAATATGAAACATTTGGACTAAGGTTTATTTTGCTTTTTTGTCACGTATTTGCTATTTTTTGAATTTACTTTTTGTCTAAATCATTTAAAAATATTTTTATATACTCTTCGGTAAAGTTCATTTTCGGATTCACTACTCAAACACTGTTTAAATTTTGTTTTATTTCTCCGAAGCGTTATCTATAGGTAACGAACCTCCATTTTCTTGTTTCGACTCAATCTGTTATTTGTTACGCAGGATTCATCCTATGTATTAGGAGCTGAAAACATCACTTTCTCGCTCTTCTTTGCACTATTGACAAACTTAGGACATGAACTTGTGTGAGCGCGGGGGTTCAGATTCTGAGCGCAGCACAAACCCAGCGTGTTACAGAGCAAGTCGATATTCGCAAGCACTGATATTCTATCGCACTACATTTGCATGCAGGAAGGTAAGAAAGGAGGGCTCTGTTAACTCAAATTATTAAACTTTAGGTCACGTTTGTATCTGCCATCTCGTTAAAAAATGAAACAAATATAAGGAGCAACCTTGGCATCAAATCAGTTGCTAAGGTGTTTCCCGGATTACTCTGCCTCCCGATATCATTTGAAATTAAACTGGGCCGCGAATAGTTTTTGTTTTAATGCATCCACAATTAAACTGTCGCGCGATTTGTACTCCGAAAATGTTCGTTTTAATTACTGAAAATTCGGTTATACTGAATACTTACAATTATCCTGAAAGTGATCCCTTAAAAGGAGTAAATTAATAAAATTGCTAGTAAGGGGTGGTCTGTTATCAGGGGTGATTGAAATATAGTTTAAAGATTTTTCACTGCCTGTTCGAAGAAAATTAAGACGTTGAGATTAGTAGTTATTTAATAGGGTTTCACTGTACATTTCTGTGAAGGTTCGAGATGTGATTCATCCTAATATTTACAAAAAACATGTTTCATATATCTCAGGTCTGTTTCTGCTAAATGGATCGTCCATCGTATTTGTTGATACATTAATCATATCCTAATTAAAGTGTCATTTAATAATTACTGCAACTTTAAATCCTTTTGTACTATTTAGGACCGAAATGCTGTTAAGAGTAACACAATAAACTATTTGAATAATTTTTGACTTTTGCTACGCAAGTGTTTTATGGTATGTTTTTAAATAAATGAACGCGGGTAGAAACGGATCTGTAGTAAGTGTTTGTTTTGAGAAGTGACATAATTGTTTAAGGAAACTATTCTTTAAGTGTCGTTTGATCGATTAGTAACTTCGGGAGCGTCATCTGCAAAGGTCATTAGTTCCGTATGTGTAGTGCATGTTTCTATGGCGTGATCTTCTCCTACTAGATGGTGAGATCCGGCGTCAATCTACCTTCGGCTAGCAGGGTTCTTTCCGACCAGGTATCTCGCAACAGTAGGCAACGCCCCAGCCGGGACAAGTTCTAAGCGTCCGACTGACCTGCCCGCGTGTGTGGTGGTGTAAGTTGCACGTAAGTGTAAGTAAGGGGTAGGTTAGGACAAGAATAGAATTCTCACCCAGACAGTGACAGACCAGATATCTAGATATCTAGCTCAGACAACGACATCCAGATATGTAGCTAGTGTGGAAAATCTTATCGTCGTCGGAACTCGAACCTAGGACCTCCCCGTCAAAGGCACTGCACAGACATCAGTTGCAGCCACCTCTCGCGGTCTTTAAGTGTCGACTACGACTTCGGTCCGTCGCATCGTCGCGCTGTGCGACTTCGGAGACGATCGACGGTGGCGTCTTCGTGTGAAGGGGCGTGGCGGCGCGTGGCGGTGTGTGAGCGCGGCGGAGGATAATGGAGCGGGCGCTGCTTGGCTGCGGCGGGGCCCGCTCGTTGATGTTGACATAGCGACTGCGGGGGAGGGGGAAGGGGAGGGAGGGGGGGAGCGGAAGAAGGGTTCCGGCCCTCCGGCGCACGATTGACTCCAGTGTTTTCCTCCGCACCTGCGAGTCCGCCCCCCCTCCCGCTCCGAACTTTGACACAGTGGGCCGAGACGAACATGTACGGGAGCGAAATTTCTGCTTTCGACTTTTGTCGTACCCCTCGTTAAGGATTTGTCTCGGCAATGAAAGCCTGCTTCTTTCGATTGATTGATTGAGTGGTTGAATCCGAAGGCGTCAACAGCTGAGGTCTTTAGTTCCGTACGTGTAGTGCATATTTGTTGCTTGGGAGCTGGCGATGATCGTCCCTTGCTGGATGGCGAGGTCCGGCGCTGAACTACCGTTGGCTAACGGCTAACGTCCTCAACCAGGAATCTTCCAACAGCGGGGCCCACTTCCAGCCGGGACAAGCTCTAAGCTGCAGAGCGGTCTCCCTTAGCTAGTGTAGTGCATGCAAGTGGAACAGTGCGTAAGTAAGGAGTAGGATAGGACAAGCAATGAGAAGGAAAGATTGCGCGTGATCCGTGGCCCATTTGGTAGGATACTGATCCGGTATTTGCCTGGTGTTGATTGGAGAAACCACGGAAAACTATTGATCAGAGCAGCCGGCCGCAAGAATTCGCCTCCAGAGACACAAATCGACCATAGCTATCTGGTGTGGAAAGTCTGGCTAGTGTGAAGTCGTAGGCTTCCGCGGCCAGAGTCATGTGGGTGATTGGGGCTGTCCGGGTGACGCCGTGTCGAAGGCTCAGTTGCCGACGTTTCGACCATCCTGTCGTGGTCTTCCTCAGGCATACCAGACCTGAGGAAGACCACGACAGGATGGTCGAAACGTCGGCAACTCAGCCTTCGACGCGGCGTCACCCGGACAGCTCAGATCACCCGTCTGGCTAGTGTGGAAAATCCTACCGGCGTTAGGAATCGAACCCTTAGACCTCCCGGTCAGACGCACTACATTGACATCAGTCGTTTCTTCGGCGTCTTTCTACAACTACAATATTGATGTTTGACGGGTTTTGTTGAATGAGATTTTTCCTGTTGTTTAAAAAGACACCTTGGAATATGGTTTCACACACACGTTTTCGAAATAACGAGAAAAGTTTTCGCAAAATTATTCATGTATAGGTAATTGTCAAAAAATGTTTCAAAAACCGCTTCAAATATTTTATTATTTTTTCCTCGTGTGTAACAAAGACTTTAAAAATAGGTACTCTTATCATTGTAGGCGAACTCTGTTTTCGAAAAAAAGTAACAATGAATTGTAAATAAACAATTTTGGTGATGATTTTTTCGTAAATAAAATTTGTTTTAAAGCATTTAATCTTTAAATATGGTCAAGTACATTTAAAAAATGAGTAGTTTGATTAATTTAGGTAATTTAGGTGATTTGATTTAGACGTTAATGCAATTTAGACAACTTAAAAAGGCTCCAACATTTTTATTGAATTAAATTCTTTTAATACGCTAACGATGCTAAAAAACCGGCAAATTTTTTGTTGAAATCTATGAATTTTTGAAAATGCAAAATTTAGAAATAATGTGAGAAAGTATGTGATGTCAGTATGAAAGTATGTGATGTAGCATCAATAGATTTAATCAGACCTCTCATTACTTCTCTATCTCTTTTTATATTGCAAGTTCCATATGTATTGCACAATGTAAAAAATCTGCTAGTAAATAAAACTTTAAACTAGATTTTGTTAGGCCGTGTGTTAAAGCTCCCCCGTTGGTAATTTTTAGAAATGGGAAGAAAAAATAAGTAACTCATCAATAATGTTGATGTGTGCATTTGTTAAACAAGGTTTGTTGGACTGGGTCAACGAAAATGCTGGCATTAAGTTTGATATAACTTATGAAAAAATTATGAATGAAAAAACTGTCTCAGTAATTGGCTATGACAATATCACTCTTTGGAATAAATAAATAGCATTGTAAAGCTAGTATTCTAACTAAATCTCTGTCTTATTACAATTTATGTGATGGTATTTAGTAAAATGTCTTTCATCCACTTAACTAGTAACGAATGTAAATCCGTATATTCCAAAGCTTAAATATCATAGTCGTGCTTTCTAATGTTAACCCGAGATAGCAAAGCGGTGCAGTATAATTGGAGAAATTCCTTTATAATTGGTACCTCATGCCTAAAAGAAGTTCCTACAATGAGCTCTCAAAGCCCGTTCCTGTTTGTTTTCTCTAGAGGAGGAGACAGCAGAATCGTCTCCTTGAGGGGGAAGGCGCTGCACTTCGTGCGCGAAAGCTGCTTCGCCGGGCCTCCCTCCTCGTTCTTAGCCCTTCGCCCTTGCCCTCCCTCTCCCT
>BOPP01000020.1:12866344-12883243 GCA_017312745.1 Gryllus bimaculatus
GTGCCGCGTCGCTCGACGCGCCCTCCTCTTCCTACGACCACTTGAGGCGCTTCTGTCCCCCCAACAGCTCGCGCCATTCGAATCGAATCAACATGTCTTTCTCTCTCCGTGTCACTCTTAGCGGACCTATGTCTTGAATAAACCCCTCTTTCTTCCACCCCTTGCTAATAGAATCCCCTGCAATCGACATTCTGAACCAATTCGTGTCTTTTATGACATCATGCACGTATCGTACGTGCACCTAGACAAACAATAAGTAGTTCCGGTGGGAAGAAAAGGGGCCGGGGAGGTTCTAGTGTACACTGGAGAATGCCCGCGGCCAGTCTTTTCCTTTTTCAGTGGAGGCTGAGTTGAAGCTTCGCTACGCATATGTAAGTCGATAAGAGTGTTCGTGTGTAGAATGAAACATCCTTGAAATTACTCAATGAATATATTATGTAGTAATATACACCCCACCGCATACATTTGTCAATTACGGGACAGATTATTCCCGTTTGTTCAACTATTGGTGTGAGGATAAGGGATAAATGTGGTAAGCATATAACTTGTTCATCACCATATGTAGCTATAACGGCCTGTTTGTGCTTTTTTTCGTCACACTGCTATTGAAACTGAGATGATTTGTATTAGAAAGACACGGCTTTATTTTTACCCCAGCCGGTAATCGAACCCGGGGTCGCCTCAGAAAGGTAACACGCTTTCCAAAGGTAACCAAGGGGATGCATTGCAATACTTTGTAAAATAAGTTTCATAGAATTATTGAAATAATTTGTAGGGAGTTTTTACACCCCATAGATAAAGGCTTATCCAATAAAAGTGAACAGCAGAGCTCAGGTACTACAGAATCACCCTTCGGGGACTACTCAGGTAACGGTAGAGCTACCCTCGCGTAGCGGTTCCCTAGGTACCCAGAGATGTTTGGCTACTTGAATGTGCATTCGACGACGGTTGAAGCGCGAGTGAGACACACGACAAGGGAGGCGCTTCGCTTACGCAGTAGAGGCAGCTATGCATATTATCGCTGTTCGAAATACTGGCGCTAAAACAAAACGTACTTTCTCGCCCACCCTTTCATGCAAAATTATGCTAAAAGTACTAAATTTTCGAAAAATTGTACACGACCTCATTTAAAAATCTATCTTTAAGGAACAGATTTCAACAAAAAAAAATGTGTTTAATATTTTTGTTGCAGGAAGACCCAAAAAGTTTTTGAACTTTTCAAATTTTCGAAAAATCAGCGTTTTTAACTAAAGATCAGCATCGTTCTCTTAAATGTACTTCACACTATCCACTACAAAATTCAATTAAAGAGCACGGAGCCATATTTTTGAATATTTAGAAAATTTTCTAGATGTTTTATGAGAAGAAGCCACCAAAATCAAGATATTGGTTTCAAATTCAAAAGGACGCCACATCAGCCACAAGGATTAAGGAACATCAATTTTGGGGAAAATAGGCTGAACGGTTTATCTGATATCATTGTTCGCACACGGACAAACGTTTTATTCAACGACCTACAAAACAGGGACCCTCCTTATTCCAAGTGATAGAATATTTTGTTCTAAATTTAGCAACTGGATTTATACACTTTTTCATTACCAAGGCCCGGCAGTACGTTTTTCTGCCGAAAATTCGCTGTTTTTTCGCGCATCATTAGATAACTTTCTCTCTACTCCGTAGAGAGGAAGTAAATCATTGGGTAGATAATGCAAGCTAGGAATAGTAACAGTGCAGAATTTAGTTTTTTATTCAGTTGACCTTATTTCGTTGATTTTCTAAGACGCTTTCTCGCACGAAATGTGAATGTGAGGTATTTTCTGTGAATGTGGATATTTGTAATGAATGAAGAGGTATTTAAAGTTGTCTTTAAAAATGTTTCGAATAGCTGATAAGCTTTGGAGATCGCTACGCGTAGCGCATCCCTGCACGGTTCGGCAGCGCCTTGCCCGATAAAATCCCCCCGCCGTGGGCGCCGGGATGTTGTGCGGGCGCGAACTCCGCGGCGCGGGGACGTGCGTGCGCGAGGGGCTGTCGGCTGGAGTTTCTGCCACTGAATATCGCGCGCGCTGCGTGTATTTCATTTGCGGGCTTGGCTTATCGCGCCGCGCGTTTCGCCTGTTGCCGGGCGGCGGTCGTAAAGCAGGCGATCGGGAGGGGTGGGGGTGGAAATGACACGCGGCCGATTTATGGGCGGTGCGGACCGCCGGCTAGTGGAGAGGTGGCGCACCTCACCTGGTGTTAGTTTACACCTTTTTTAAATGTATTAAACAGTTAATGAACCACAACAGATAATATACAATAATAAAAGTAAGAATAATCAAGTAATATGATGATGATAATAATAATAATAATAATAATAATAATAATAATAATGGTTAACTAATTATTGTTCTAAGAACTTGATCTAATACCCTCCAAAAAAACGAATCATCTATGTCGCTGAACAATTTCACTTGTGGCCCACATCGGAATGCTAAACTAATAAGCATTTAAATTAATAGGTCATGCGAAACCTTCCTCTTTAAAACCGTGTCTGAAATTAAATGAGAAAACGCATACTTCAATTTTAAACAAAATACGTATTTGAAGAATCAATCTCAGCTCTACAATCAAATGGAACTTTAGTAGCTACAGATAATTTCATAAACAACTTTTCGAAGGTTCTCATTTAATTAAATATAAAATTATTATAGGTTTTACATTCATACACATAAGTTTGTTTTGTTTGTGAGTTCCTGGTTATTATAAAAAAGTTACTCATTTAAGAAATAAGTATTTTTCATTGTTGACACATTCTTGTTTCACTTTGGTTAATTTGTACAAGCGGCCTTGACATCACTACCGATGCTGCTGTATTTTGTATTAAAACATTGGTGTTTATACTAATATTAATTATAAGGTTTTTGTTGATATTAAGATTTACTATTAACTATAAATTTATTTGTGCAATAATCTTCATAAATACTAATCGACATTTCGAGATTCCCCCATAAATTGACTCACCGATACGCAGCTTATGAATATATCAGTAAAATCAGAACTTCTCGAGGTATTTCCTATGATGAAAATACCCTTATTTGTAAAATTATAAGATGGAATAAATTGTTTCTAATTAAAATTTAAAATGTCTTAATGGATAAAGACGTATTATATATGAATAAAAGTAATCGTGGGTCTTTTGTTACATGTAATCATGATGTAAAAGTGTGTTCAACTCCGGGTACGGAGAAAAGAAAGACTGTTGAAAAAAAAGACATCTTTACGGCGCAAATTAAACCGCGTGAAGCTGGTCACCTGCGGGAGAATTCAAGAGTGTCTACACGGCTGCGGTTCTCTCTCACTACTCTCTTTTGCGGTGTTTATCTCTACCTCCCCGTATCTCCCTTCCTCTCACGGAATTCGCCGCGCGCTCCAGCCCAGCGCAAGCGGCGAATCTGTTGCCGCAACTCTCGGGTGCAGGCGCGCGTCGCCAACCCGCCTGCCGCTGAAAGGGCGGGGGCTGCGCTTTGGACCTGCGGCGGCGGATGTGCGGCCGCTGACCTTTAGCGACGGCCATCACGCTGAGGGTGGGGGAGGGGCGGATTTGCCGGAAGCGGGGGGCGTGGGGCGTGGGAGGGGTGGGGGAGTGAGCGCTTTGTGGCGCCCGGGAAACACGCGTGTCCGCAGCTTCGTGACGCTCTGCTCTGCGAAAGCAGCGCCCTCCCGCGTGCTCATCGGGAGACAACGTCGGGTGGACGGATATTTTCCGAGCACGTCTACTGATGTGGTTCTGTTGTTTTATCCCAGGAGGTGGCGGTGTTCCTCGCCGCGTAGTTAGTGATATCCAGCGCCCTGTGGTAACATGTCCACATGGTGTGGTACACATATCCACTATCTCACACATGACGAATGCAGTGTTGGGAAAGGGAGCGTCGGCTCCCATGTCGGGTAATGCAGTGCGTGAGTATGTGTGTATCTGTGTGTATGTGTGAGTGTATGTGTGTGTGTAAGTATCTGTGTGTAAGTAAGAGGAGTGGATAGGAGATGGGGAGTGTATGTGTGTGTATGTGTGTGTATGTGTGTGTATGTGTGTGTCTGTGTGTGTCTGTGTGTGTTTTTGTGTGTGTCTGTGTGTATGTGTGTGTGTGTACGTATCTGTGTGTATGTAAGTATCTGTAAGTAAGAGGAGTGGATAGGGCAAGGAAGAAGTAGGAACAATAGCCGTAGACCGTTTGTTATGATACTACTCCAACATTAAACTGGATCGGAGAAACCACGGAAAACTAACAATCAGAACATTCTAGAATTCTTCTCCTGTCAGCGGCTAAATGCCACCTTTCGTACTAGGTAGCATTACCGCTATGTAGCTGGTCAAACCACAGAACTCCCCGGGCAGTGTCGCTGCAAAGGCAGACTCTCATCTGGACACAGCGTTAGGAGGGAGGGACGGATAGCGGGGGGTGGGGTTAGAGACGAGTTGGGACAAGGTGGCTGGAGCACGGAGGAAAGAAATCGGAGATAGGATGAGAGAAAAAAAGAGTTATGTAACGGCATTGTGCAAGCGTGAATACAGGGGCAGGAATATGGGAAGCAGGAACTGGGGTCACGAGGCTCAAGTGTAAGTGGAGAGCTCGATCAGGGAGGGAGGAAAAATCGAGACCCGCGAGTCAAGCTCGGGGAGTTGGCTGCGTCGCGAGAAATTTCGAAGAAGTTAGTAAAGGCGGAGGGGAGAGCTGTGCGCAAGAACGTTGGGGTATGAGGGGAAAATCTGGGGTTGAATATGAGGCAGCGGTGGGTGGTGGGGGAGAGGCAATTACGGAAGCAAGGAAGTGGAAATATGTGAAAAGACGAGCTTGTCGACGGAACTACTTGTTGGTGGGGGCGGATGGGTAGATGGGTGGAGTAGAGGCGATAAATTGCGACACGGGTTGCGGAAGTTGGGTTAGGATACGTTTATGTTGGAGCAGCGATAAACGATAAGAGCAGAGCTGAAAGCGAAGCAACGAGAATGCCCACATGGAACGTCTACAATCCTCCTCTTTAGCACATTCATTGATAGGCTTTTCTTCAAATCACGACGCATCGATGAAAATGGCAAGGAAAATATAAAATAACAATACATTTCGAAAACAAAGCACTATTTAATTCGCTCGCAGAACAAAAACTTCGAAATAAGTACGCGCTAGCATCAACTCTCTAACGGGCTCCACACAGCTGTTTGCCGCATGTCGCAGGGGGATTTGAGTGAGGTTGGCATCTCTCTCTTTATCAAGCATGCCAATATCCAGCGAAAAAATACCTATGGATCTCGTAGGCTGTAATGCTTTCATTGCGTGGGAGAATAAAGTTGAGGTTGACTCCTACTGCGTTTCAACTTAAATCGTAACCTAAAGTCCATAAGCCAATTAAGGAAGCATGACGGGTGATTTACATAAGGATGGTATGGAAGGGACGAGTTAGTCGAACGAATGTTCTGTAGCGGACTCGGAGCGGCGCTGCTTCGCGTTGCTCCATCATGAACACATCAGAGCTTCGATTTCGCAACACATTCTCTCCCTTCGCTCTCATCGTTTATCGCTGCTCCAATATAAACGTACCCTTTGGCGCAAGGTGTCCGATGGGGTAAGGAAACAATAAACGGAGAGAGTGATTCCGGAGAGGTTCATAGTCGGAGTTTTTGGTGAAGAGAAAGGAAGGAGAACGAGGGAAGTGGGTCAGGACGTAGCCGCCGACTTCGCATTCGGGCGGCCCGGGTTCAATCCCCGTGCCGGGCATCCTGAGCGAGGTTTTGGTAGTTTCTCTCCGTCATCCTGGCAAATGCTGGCATTATCCTTCTGAAAGGCCACGACCGCGAAACCGGCGTCCCTAGCCGAATTCGGAAACTATGAGAAGGTTATTTCGAGCGAATTCGAGACAACTAGTTGTTTCGTGGTTGGGAGTCGTTTCCTGGTTGAGTGGCCGACTAGGATCCGCGAGATATAACGGAGCCGATGCCAGTTATTGTCCTCTGCGGGAGATATAATGAATAAATACAAATACTAATAGAAGGAAGATGCGTCTGGAGCTGGGTGACGGGGAAGGGTAATGAAGAGCTGTAAATCGGAGATGGAGACGTCTTCGGCAGTCGACATCGTGCCCATGGAGAAGTAGTCGTCTGATAATTGTGAGCAGGCACGATTGTGATGTGGGGAGCCTGGAAATGATAGGGGAAAGTAGTGAGGGGTAACGCAGCGCGGTACTGAACAGATGATTCAGGAATGGGAAGGCGGGTAGCCGTTAGAGAGGAAGTAGCGGGAGCATTGGAAACCCGATGACGGCAATGAGGGTCAACACCGTTCGTCGACTCTCACCCGAATGAAATTGCAAACACGCGAGGGGTCAGCCATTGGTGTGTTGCAGCGGTGGTATAATAGGATCGAAAAATGCGTCGCACCTGTCTGCTTTCGCTGTATGCGGCGTTGATTCAATGGAGAGCGCACCGGCGAATTCATAATTCCGTGGACGCGTTATTCGAGACCGAGGGCGCCACACCGGATGTAGGCTTCGCTGGCCGGCGGAGAGTTGGAAGGGGCGGGCAGGTTGCATAACACGCTGCTCCTGTTAGCAATCGGTGTAGGCGATGAAACAGAAGCAACGCGATGGGGGATCGGGATAGAACTGCGATGGTAGAGATAAGCCACCTTCGCCAGCGATGCGGATGATAACGCACGGAGGCTGAACCAATGCTGACGCGCGATCCGGAAGTGGTGATGTGCCTGTGTGAATAGCACGTCGGGACACGTGGCCATAGGGAACAAAGCTCCACTAATGAATGGCGGCGGCCAGCACTGTGCATGGCTCGCTCCAAACGGCCTTCCATCGGGAACGGGCTTCCTCCTAAGCCCCGAGAAGGAATTAGCTCGCGCCAGCCGGGGAGGGAGTGTTGTGAGTGTGGTGGTGAACGATAAATACACGTGATGTGTACGTCGATGGGAGTGCAAATGGTCGCCACGATAATACAAATATTATGCATTGCAATACCTCTTTATTTTATAGAAACCTGAATAATGATTCAGAAGGTACTGGAGCTGCAAAGACGAAGGTGACTATTCATTACGGCAATTATTACTGTCCTGTTGGAGAAAAAAATTGTAAGGGTTTATTCTGCTGCATAACTTTAATAATGTCAGGTTTCATTGAATTCAATGTAGTCATGTTCGAACAGATTGCCCAGGATTGTGATACTGTTATACGTTCTCTGTTTACATAGATTTTACGTTAGAATTTCAACGTTTTTACTTCTCTTACACTTCTAGATTTTACGTTTTCTTTGAGCGTAATGTGATTTTTATGGTGGCAATGTCCTTAACGTTAAGGTAATAGATTTGTGCAGATGATTGTAACGATGACAGTCCACAGAGAATGCTTCCGTTAATCTTTTGAACTTGTATGCAGCTATATAGAATAGGTATCTAATGTGATTATTAGTGTAGTGGTAAGGTTACTAGTAGAATGGTAATTATGGATACACACATGCACGTTACGCTTATCTTTTCCCTAGTCTTGTAATTGCACTCAAAAATAAAGAAAATCATTCTCTGTTTGTCAAGTCGTTCCCTGCCCTCTTGTGGTCACGAAGCAAGCACATTACATTCAAAACATGTTTTCTCTGTTGGAAATGCACCCAATACCTTCAACTTAGTGTCTGATTTCAGGACTTAGTTTCATTTCAACGTTTCAAATGTGTAGGTCTGGAAAGTGTTGTCTTCTTACAGTTATCTATGTTAATGAATATACTATATATTTCTACGACAAATATAATTCTTTGTGGAATTATTAAATGCAATTGAAGTGCGGACGCTATCACCAGATGAAGACAGAACAAAAAAAGATTGGAAAAGATAAAATTTCCAAGAGAACACGTACATGAGAAGAGGGGAAATATGAAAATCCTTTAGAAGAAGTCGAGCAAGCGTGAGATCCGTTGCGCCATTGCCTGCTGGGCGTATTGAGCGCCGGTGGGCGTAAGGGCCGCGTGGGCGGGAGGGCAGGCTAAGCGCAATTTGCGGCCGCCGTCGCCCTTGTACCCTCGTCAAGCACGCGCTCTACCTAGAAACGAATGGGTAAATTTGAGGAAGTGCCCAACACTCGGGGGTATAATTGAGAAGGTATAAACGCGGTACAATTGAGAAGGTGAGGAACGTTGAAACGTACCGGCCTAGGTATCTCAGAGCCTCAACTGATGGCACTGCAGAGCGTATGACTAGGAAGTCCTGAGGTTCGAGTCCCTATAGTCGAAGTATATTCGGCACTAGCTAAGTAGCTAGGTCGAATCCAGTTGTTGTCTGGAGGAGAATTTTGATCTATGGTATTCGGGGTTCCTCCGATCAACACCAGGAGAATTCCGGAGTGGTGCCCTAAGAAATGGGTCACAGACCGCGCGATATTTCGTTCCCCTTTCTAGTCCTGTCCTCACTCCTTACACACACACACACACACACTTACATGGACTACACTACCACACATGCTGGAAGACCAGTCGGGAGCTTAGAGGCTGTTCCCGCTGCGGCGGTTTTCTGCTGGTGAGAGATACCTGGATGGGGAAAACCCTGCAAGCTACCGAATAGTTTAGCCCTGATTGCGGCGCCGTCTCCAGCACGGTAAGGTCGCCTCCATCATCCACGTTAAAGCATGCACTACAGTTACGGGACAACGACGTTTGGAATTGATGCGCCTGGAATCACAAATCCGTCAATCAAAACTCGACTCCGTTGTCAATCTGTGTCAACCTGTGCTCCGGGCGTAATGCGGGACACGATCCTGGGAGCTTTGCATGCCGTCACATTCGGCTGCCAGCCTGATGGGGCCTACAAAGTGCTACCCGACGGGGGGCGGGCGGATCAGGCTTAACGCTCGGTGCCCGTTCTGGGGAAAGTAAAACCCCCCCTGCTATTAAACGAAAGTGCACTTGGGAGGCTCGTCACCCTTGAGCATGAAACTATCACAATGCGCTATAGCAGTTTATCAAATTGCAGCAATATACATAACTAAAATGTCGATTGCACGTGATATTCTCATAGAATATACAAGTGTTTTTGAATTTGACTAAAGTTTGAGGAAATAATAATTATTGAGCAAAAGTATTTTGCGTAAAGTGCGTTCACAATTTGCGTTGGCCAAGACCATGACATCATAGACTGTGAAGCAGATTGCCCATCTAATGAGATGCTTTTCCTAAGATGGTTTTACTACCCTTCACTGCTGTCATTTACACACATGTAAACTACAGCACTGGACTGGTTTCAGGTTGCACAGTCTCATCAGATAGGCAATCAACCTACGATGTTATTGTCTTAAAAATTGATTGATGTGGTCACATTCTATCCTGACACACTCAGTACTAACTGGGACTTTGTCAATCAGTGAAGTTGCGACGGCGTTGCACGCAGAAAGAGGCTTCTATCCACACTGCCACTTAATGGCATCTAGCCGTGAAGCAGTTCCAAGGATGTTTAATGTTAATCGCATACGCCAGCGATGCCAAGGTCTCTCACTGGTGGCAGTGGCACTTTTCATGGCACCGTGGCATGCCACGAGCTTGTCAGCGCAACTAGCGCCTTGAAAGGAAACTTGACAGTAGTAAGCCCGCCGTTTTCAAACTTGGTGGAATCGCAGTGTAAAAACGAGATATGTACAGAAAAATGCAAGTAAAAAATATAATTAAAAATGACAAGTGTTCTTAAATTTATTTTTCGTTTAGTGAACTAAATGTGCTCATTAATTCCTTGAAAAATCGTTTATGAAATTAAATTGAAACGTAATCGTGCAATTAAAAGTCCACAACATCCTATTAGGACTCTGAGAACTGATCGAAATCGTTTAATTATTTATCTATAATACAGATATTTCCAGACGGCCATTAAACATGAACAAAAATGTGCTTCACATATTACGTACATCAAAAACATATAACCAATGAAAAAATGAAACAAAATTATAAACGAATAATATTACCACTGCTTAGACAGTTATGTTAATATTTGTAGTACAATAAGTTAAATTAGAAACTATTACCCTACTCATACTTGGCATGAATCATCCTAACTCAGAAGACGCTCTATATTGCACAGATATGTTTATACCTTTTTGAAAGTGACAGCCCAATGACAGCAGTTTGTTTGGCAAAACGCTTTAATTTGTTTGGAAAACCGAGTAAATAGTTTATAATTTAAAATATCGATATTCTCCGTTACACACATCAACATAAACAAGTATGACCATAAGCATGTTAATTTGAAACTAGCTAACTTATGGAAATACATAAAATATTTAACATGAATAAATGTGTTACGAGTAAAAAGTTTGGTCTTACAATATTATAAATTTAAAAAAGGGAATCATCAGTTGTATTTTATCGCTACTACACCAGCAAAACTTCTGAGTCAGAAACTGAATAGCCTTTCTCCTTTCCAAAAGTAACATGTGTTGTTCTCTCATTCATGCCCTTACTTCTCGTACGAAGTAATGGTTTCGTGGCTTTGTCGGCTTCTTCAACCAAAATATGTTAAATAGTTTTCACACGTAATTATCAAAAACAATTATTCTCTAAGACACTAAGGTGATCATAAATATACACTGGAAGGCCTACTAATGTAGATCTTCTTCAGAACCAGTATGACGTTATCAGATACACACCTCTAATGGTAAAAATTTGATTGAATTTCTCATAATTAAAATTATTCATAAATGGAAACGGAAAAAAATATTGAACGTAACATGTGTTTAAAGGGGTATAATTGCAATCATGGTAAATAAAAAAACTCGCTCCAATCGTCGCTCGTTTCCTTGAACACACCATTCATGCAATTATACCCTTCTTTATCATTCGTTTCGTTAATTACTATTATCTAAATCCCGCCTGATCATATTTCATTTTTTTAAAGCGTCAAGGCGACTTTGATTGCCTACTGTTCTTTTGTAGCGCGGTGATCAACTGCTTTGTTGGATTATTTCGCCGTGCAATCAATACCACGGACTCCCACTGGCATACGTGACGTCATTGGCATTGGCAGAAAGTCGGAGCTTCGGCACCAAATTGGGACATGCGTAGTGGACCTTTGAATGCGGCCTAAAAGTGAAGATCGCCAGAAATGGAATTGTTTTGTCCAAATAAAACATATAGGCTGAAATACGTATAGAACAAACAAAGTGATTAATTTTTTAAGAGAATTGCTTTTACTAACTTCGGTCAGATATGAATAATGGCTAAAGTAATAAATTACTGTGGGAACTTTCTATAGAGGGTATTAAATTTGAAAAGTCTCGATTTGAACACCTTCTTGAACAGTTTTCTCTTCATTTAAAGCATATTTTTTGTTACCTCTTCGATCAAAGTTCAAAACGTGTTCGGTGCCTTTATTTTTATTACTCTTCCATACGACCTTTATGTGCTATTGCGCAAAATAATCTTTTACGACTTACTCTCCTCGCAAACGTCGTAGATATCCCCAGATGTTGCTAGTTTATTGCGCTAGCTATTGGTTGCCTTCTTTCACACTTGGTGGAAGGTTTTCTGGACAAGTTGGAAATGCAATCGGACCGTACTATTTGCGGCATCTGGCGGAGAGCTGTTATGTCTCAACTATCACCCTAAGATTTGTTTATGAGAATTCATCCTACGTTTTTAGAATATAATAGAATACTTGTTATTAGGAATAAATTAAAATTTTCCCGGTGGTAGCGATTTGTAAATAGTTAACACAAATACCCAAAATACACAATCAAACGTAATATTTACATATTACATGAAGCAATTTTACAAACAAACATTGTCCTGAGTATGCTAAAGTTGACCTACGAAAATAAAATAACAATATATAATTTAAATTCGTGTTAACATATTCTAAAAAATTACAATTTATTTCATTAACTTTTGAAATTCTTAATATACTTAGGGAAAGTCTCCAGGACTTTTGCGTGTAATTCGTTTCAATTTTGCATTGTTCTGTGTACACATGATAATTTACTCATCTGTTCTAAATTTTTGCCGAATTTTTGAACGACGATTCTTCCGCGCGACGTAGGTGAGGTTTGATAATCTTCTCCCACTTCCCCCTCGGACCATCGCCTCTTATAGATTTGAATAATACACGAAGTCGAGATTTTTCTCTGCATTTTTCCAAAGGTTCCCAGGAGATAAATTCATAATTAGAACGTCCTCTCCTAGCAAATTCTGCAGCAAAGTTTTGTACTTTTTCCAGTTATTTTATTTGTCCTAAGAGATATGAGTGTAACATTGTAAAATGTTCAATGAAAATAAAACATTGTTTTTTGAATTACAATGTAAAGTACAAAGTAGGCTCTTAGTGATTATTGAAAGAAACTGTACAAAGAAGGGTTCTAATGCTACAAAACCACTGGCGCACAAATGGGTTGGGGATGGGCTAAAAGAGATCCAGCATCCTACCCCAGAAGCCAATGATAATGTAGCTTATTAATATATAGCTTTTATTATTTTTTTATACTACAGAAATTCATTCAATTTATTAATTGAGAGTCTCAATGGAACAAGAAGCTACCTCATATATTTTGTGAAATTGAATTACTAGCAGTAAATATAACTTCAATGTTATACTTTTACTGCAATGTGTTATTTAAATCCAGTATGTAGTTATCTGCAATTGTATTATGTTTAAATATTTCATAATGTACCTCAGAAGATTTTAAACGTTAGAGTAAAACCCTTAGTGTCTCAGAACAAGGTCAATGTCGAATAGCCCCTTCCTATAATGAGCCTTTCAATTGTTAACGTGAAAATATTAACATTAAGCCAAAAATTAAAAATACATTTTATATTCAGTATAAATGAAAAATTTAAAAACAAACATCAAGGCGGCTGAAGACTATGCCAGTAGCTCCTCCCCAGGAAAAATCCTGTGTACACCTGTGTACAAACTGTAGTTGGTATGTTTTCTTGTGTGAGCAGCAATGCGCTCGGTCAACGGTGAGACGTACCTGTCCGTGAGATGCGGGCAACGGCGGGGCCCAGCATTCGCCTGGAGAGCGCCTCATTCCAAGCTCGGCTCTGCTGGCTGCGCCCCGGTGCAGCGAGCGCCAGCGACGAGGCTCTCCGCCGCCACTCAGGCGCACGTGCAGCCCTAACCCCTCTCGCTGACCTCTCGCCAGCAACCCACCGCCACTGCCGCTTCCACCCTGCACATTCCGTAACAACGTCCCGCCCCGCGCACGCCCCAAGCGCCCTCCTCCTCTGCCGCCGCCGTTCCGGCTTAGGACACCAACTGATTGACGTCTCTGAAGCGACTCTGGCCTGGACGTCAAAGATTTCGAGTCTCGGCGGTGACAGGGTTTTTGACACAAATTATCTAGTTAGATCGAATTCAGCCGCTGTCTGGAGGGGAGTTGTAGCGAATAGCTGCTCTGATTCTCCGATCAACTTGAGGTGAATTCTGGTGACCATGAGGTGAATTCAATACCCTAACAAACGGGCCATGGACCGCGCGCGTCGGGGGCCTATAGCCTCTCCGCTGAGGCGGAGTCTCGCTAGTGGAATATATCTGGTTAGGAAAGCCCCAGGAAGTCGACGGGTAGGTCCGCGCCGTGTTTCCCTTTCCAGCAGAGGAAGATGACTGTCACCTTCTGCAGTGAAAATATGCGCCGCACTTACGGGACTAATGACCTTAGCAGTTGACGCCCCAGGAATCACAAAACGATCAATCTAAGCGTCCTCAGATCCTCAGTGTCCCACTCCAAGAGGCTTGTCGCTCTATCTCTTCCCCCTCCCCGCTGCCAAGCCGACTCAACCATTCCCGGGCCAACACAGCCCTCGCCTGCCTCGCTGGCTTCCACTTCCCTGACGCTTTCGCCACTTCACCACCCCCTCTGCTGACCTCGCCGCCCCCGCCTCCACCGCCGGCTTCGCCTTCCCCGACGCTTCCGTCACTTCGCCCACCGCGTCCACGCTCCCTCTGCTGACCCCGCCCCCGCCCCCGCCGGTGCGCGCCGAGTGTCTGGCGCAGGCGTCCCTTGCTCTGTTGGCGCCAACGCCAGCGACTCGCCGCTCCGTGCCCCGCTGCCCCGGCCCCACAGCCCTACCCCTCCGAGCGGGCAACGAGCAGTCACAAAGCAGTCCGGCCAAAAACCGATTGCCAAGAGCCCCAGCGTCGCCACTTCAATCTTGGTGTGGGACATTTATTTCTCTTAGCAACGGGTCAGTTGTCAAACAAGTGCATTTTACAAGACGGATGCATTTTAGCAGAAATGTACACTCTTACCCATTCACTCTTTAAATATTTACAGAAATATGAAACGGATAAATAAAAACTGAAAATTTACGAAGTATTGTATGATTGTAATTGTATGAATAATTACTTATTAAATAATTACTAAAGTCGTGCTGCGAATGAAATGACGGAAAGCAATAATGACTATTAATATAATTGCATAACTTTATATGATTAATGTCTGATAGTTAAAATTAAAAAAAATTGTGAAGAGTTAATAATTCTCGTATTTATTGAAAGTATTACTTTTGCTAGTTCTTTGCAGCACGAGGAAATACTGAACCCATTATGACTCAGCATTTGAAAATAATCTGCTAAACATACAGTAGGCGACCGACCTATTTTAATGACCAGTTAGAAGCTAAACGTTCAGATAAAATGTTATGCAATTATATGGACAAATTTACTAATAAATGGACATATTTGAGGTATGTTTTGACCAATATAACCGTTTATAAATTCTGTGTAAAATGTACTTCTAAATTGATTATTGAAATATATTATTTATTTATTACATGTAAAGAGAAATGAGGAACAACTATGCAAATCAACAGTAGAAGCGATGTAGCAGGCAATGTTGGGCAGTATTTAAATACTTCAATATGAAATATATATATTTCATACATATTCTATTTGAAAACGGATTTTTGATGTTTGTGACCTTTATTTTGGAGATATATTAAATTACACCAAATAGTGTTAAAAGATTATTAATTAATTAGAATTAACAATTACAATATATTTTTGCAATAAAATGCTCATAATAAAATTACATTTAATGTATTTTCAGTTTTTCAAGTATTTTAAATACGAATATATTTATCGAATCAAAACCTATTGTATTTTGAGTATGTCTTTACATCCGTATTAATACAGTGTTATGGCGAAACATTTACACACTAAATTAAAAGGATTTTGCCCAACCCTGCCAAGAGGAACGCGTGTTGCCGATTCCCCCGCGTGATATTCGCACCGCGAGGGTCCGGGCATCGACAGCCCATGGACGGCGGGTGTGCCCCTGCGCTGAATATTCCGCAGTGAAACATAGGGCGCCTGAGGGAGAGGACGTGAGCGGCTGGCGGGACGTGCCATCCATACGGCGCTTCAGTCGGGGCAGCCTTGCCCCGCTCCGCCACGTCCCTCGCCCCGCCCCGCACACCGCGCCGCCCCACACCGCGTCTGCAGTGCGGCAGAGGTCTTTTCACGCAAAGCGACAGAGGCGGAATGGCCACGTGTATCAACTATCAGAGCAAGCAGTTGTTACACGCCTGCTGAGCGAGCATACAATTTAGAGCGAATTTCAGGGCATTGTGCTGAGCGAGTATTTATTGTTCTGGGCTCATCAGATACTGAGGTTGTCAGTGTCGTAAGTGTAGTGCACGTTATATCGCCAGTCGGCGATGTTCTTCCCACACTTGAACGTGGGATTCTGCTCTAATTTGAACGTCGGCTTGCGACGTTTCATTTTCCAGGTCAGATACCCCCTGTGGCCACCGCCTCAGCCGAGACTAACTCTAAGCTCCCGACAGATTTCCCGAGATGAATGGACGTTTAGTCCTTGCTAATGTGTGTGTGTATGTTTGAAAGAAGAGAAGAGGTCGAAAGTGAAGAAGGAAAGATTGCGGGGATTTTTAGATGAGATATCTTCAGAAACTTGAGGTTGTAGTAAAATGTCACCACCCTTTTCAGAACTAGTCAATGAACCTGTGATATGTGTAGCAGTGTAGTATCGTAAGTGTGTGTGTGTGTGTGTGTGTGTGTGTGTGAGAGAGAGAGAGAGAGAGAGAGAGAGAGAGTGAGAGGGAGAGAGAGAGAGCGATTGAGCGAGAGAGCGATTGAGCGAGAGAGCGATTGAGCGAGAGAGCGATTGAGCGAGAGAGCGATTGAGCGTGTGTGTGAGAGAGCGATTGAGCGATTGAGCGTGTGTGAGAGAGAGAGAGAGCGATTGAGCGATTGAGCGTGAGACAGGAGAAATGAGGGGTCAAGAATAAGAAAGGAAAGATCGCGTGCGGCTCTTCAGAATACTGATCACGGATTCGCTTGGTGTTGACCGGTGAAACCACTAAAAGCTGCCAATTAGAGCAGTGGTTGCTGAATTCGTCCCAGCTATACAGAAGCAGTTGCCACAGTCGGGCTCGAACCCCAGACTTTCCCAGTCAAAGACACTGCAGTGGCAACGGCGAACCATCTCATCCGCTTTTATTGTATGTAAATAAATACCCTTGAACCCTTACTAGTAGAATGAATCTCTCCTATAGTCTCTTCCTTGAACGCGCGTGTGTGTGTCCGTGTCCGAGTCAGCGTCCGTGTGCATGGCCTTGGGTGCGGTCGGCGTGGGCGGCGTGCGTGAAGGAGGCTGTAAATCTCCGGGGCACCGACGGAACGATACGTGCTCTAACGGCCGAAGCGCACGCGACGAAGATGCGTCTTGATGTCTGTGTGAGTGTGAGGCATGTTCTACAGTGAGGCAATGCAGGAAGATTGTGTGGTGTGGGCGGTGCGATCGGTAGTGCGGGGCGCGGGGATGGGCTTGGGTGTGGGTATGGATGTGGATGCGGATGTGGGTGTGGGAGCTGTGTTTGGGTGTGGATGCGGGTGTGGGTGTGGGGGCTGGGTGTGGGTGTGGGGGCTGGATGTGGGG
>BOPP01000020.1:12889002-12919505 GCA_017312745.1 Gryllus bimaculatus
TATATATATATATATATATGGTATATGGAGGTAGTACGGTACTTGCTATTGCGGTTGCTGCGAGCAAGCTGCCCTAGTCGTTCTGTAACTTGTCAGTCCGTGACCGGTAATTTACGTTGCCGTTATGAAAACTGCAGTGGATTTGGAGGAATATCTTACATTATATTCCTAACGCGTTTTCAGATTGCTGCTTATTTTATGTAATATTTTTTTCTTGGTAAATTAAAAATATGTCGACCTGGATGACTGAGTTGGCTGAGAGCGTGTACCACCTCCGATTTTCGGCTCGAAGGGTCTGGGATTCTAGTCCCGCCTAGGGCATGGTTGTTCGCCCCTTTTCTTTCACGTATTTGTTGTTGCGGAGGGTCTTGCGTTCTGTTGACCCCAGATCAGACGAGTATGCCAGTATGTTGGTGTCTAGTGTATGGTCGAATATGCGTCCTATCGGTACGTAAAGAAAACTGGCTGTCGGCTGGATAAAGCCCTAAGAAAAATAATTCCATACCTAAGTTTTATTCTCTTCTATTCATTGCATCATTTTAAAGTTCGGTAAAAGCAGGGTGACAAATAGTAAATACTCGAAACTTCTAGGACATGTAGAGAGGTTGAAAATGATGACGTTTTACTAATGAACATGTGTTGGGAAATGTCCTGAAGCGGAGTAACACAGACAACATTTTCCCCTGATTGCTACGCAATATGGAACGGACAGGTGTCAGGCAGGTGCAAGAAATTGTCATGAAAGCGTCAGTACGCGATCTACGGAACATCGGTGAACGAGAAGTATCAGTGTTTTTTGTACTAAAAAGCTGTTCGTAATATAATATATATTAATTTATTGCAGCAAATTACCGTTCGCTTGGTGCCAGTTAATCAACAGAGAAAATACAAAAATATAAATTAAGAGAAACACTACACGCAAACATAAAAAAGATAAGCAATACAAACACAAAATAAAAACACAAATTCACAAGAATAGGAAAATACAATACAATACACATGAATGTTGCAAAAGGTAAATAATACAAATAAAAATAAAATAGAAACACAAACAGCCATTTTCCATAAAAATAGTTAAAAAGTGCATTTTGGTAAGTAGGCGGCCAAATTATACCATTCTTTGGAACGAATTAATAGCGAAGAGCGTACATTTGAAACTTATCGCGCCCCTCATAAAACGCCGACTGTTTTTCAGAGAGAAAAATAAGTTATTTACATAAAGAATCTTCTTGAAACTGCTTTAAAAGACAGCCGTGAGAGCGCACCACATTTCAGATGCCGAAGCCCAGTGAGCATGGGCATCCGTGGACATTTTTGAGATTTCTAAGAAAATTAGTTTCTTCCCACGAACTCGCGTTGGGACCACAAATCAGCAACATCGCCTCGCTAGGATAGTGTGAGAGCTAAGTAAGACGCGCATATATTACTTAGTTTTCACACATTTTCATTGGTAGTGAAAGTTGAATTACTCACGTAAAGTTGGTCTTGTATGCGGAAGCTAGATGTTCATAGATTCTCCATGTACCAGAGTGTTGGCGAGTGAACGCCTTGCGATGTTCAGTACACCCGAGATTAACGATACACGATCAGAAAGGAAAACTATAACCTTTGCCCATACACAGATAGCAGTGACAATTTCTTCATTATTCAACGTGTAAAGCAGATTCCAATCCCTAAGGTGTTTTAACTCTTAATACTTGGCGTTTTCAGTATCTTCCCTTATGGCCATATCTCAGAAAGTCTTATAACAGTGTGCCGGTCCAATTTTCTTCAAAAGCTCTCCCAACACTTAAGCTATATTTGCAGCCTTGAGAGTGCACGTATCTACTCTGCTCTATCGCTTTACATATCTTCACTTTATTTCAGTTTTATGTAACCAGTAATTTATATGCACCACTATCACACTTTTGTTGGAGTTTCCTTTTCCTGAATCATGATACTGCACTGCACTAAGATTAGATTTCAACATAAATGGGGCACACCGTTTTCCATTTACAAAACAGTCATCACATTTGGTACACAGGAAGATCAAACGACTTTCTGAACAAAAACATTTAGTGTTTTAAATATTTAAAAAGACACAGCGAATTGTAGCGTTATAGATAGCCCTTGGTAGTGCAACTATGTTTCGTTCACAAAGTTTCTATTGAATCACTAAAAAGACCGTTTTTCATGATCAAATTAATTTCTTTTAAGCAGAATTTTAAAATTCCTCGTCATGTATAAAGAGAATTGTAAATACTAACGAATACGTAAAAAGAGACGCAGTCGGGAGTGGGAGACGAACATTCACAGGAGTAATTAGAGCGAAGATGAATGGTCGATGCCCAGCCGCTGATCAATGCAGACTTTTTGCGCAATGCAGGAGGCCGCGTGAACAGATTCCTGAATCGATGCGAGGCGACTCGACGGTGAATTGGAGCTCGTTGAATCGCGCGCGCGCGATTGAGCGCAGGTGGCGCGGCGTGGCGGTCGCCAACAGAAGGTTCGCCGGTAATTGAAGGACGTAGCCAGCCCAAGGGAAGAGAAAGTCGGCGAGTTGAAAAGATGTGCAGGTTCACCTCGAGGGCGTCATTAGGAACCATAAATTGGGAATGGCGCTGTCCTAAAATCCGTTCAATCAGTTCACTATAGAATTAAATAATTAATGGTGACTTGCTTCAGTTACGTATTATTATTATTATTATTATTATTATTATTATTATTATTAATATTATTTGTATGTACTTGGCGCGTCAGCCCGTGAACGGTCTCCGGCCTACCAGCGACGTCCCTGCCTCGCGGCCATGGGTTAACGGGGTACGTTGTGATTATCACGTGGGCATCCCCACACCGTATTCCGGTCTTCTGTGAAGTGCACTTTCTCGTAGTCACACAGCCCTATATATACTGGGATATTGCAAGGAAAACACACACTAGTTTTGTCTCGACCGAAAAAGGAACCTGGGGCCGCGTAATGGAAAGCGAGCACTATTATTATTATTATTATTATTATTATTATTATTATTATTACTATACTTCACTACTAAAAATATTATGACTTAATTGAAAATAAAATCTACGTTAGTTTGCTTTGAAGCAGCGAAATATTGGGACAACTTATTTGAAGCAATTCTGCCTGGCATCTGCTAAAACGCCTGTTTACACTTAGTCTGGAAACGTTCAAATACATCGACGGTTAGCATTCCCAGCGTAAGAATCATTAAGTGTTAAATGAAGAAAAGTGCTAGTGTTACCTGGTTCTGGCGATCGCGATGAGTTATCCTTACAACGTTTAGTGAGTGGGTACGTACCTTCCCAAGGTCATGACATTGGATGTGACCCGCCTGAAGCTGGGCGCACAGACTCTGCATTCACACACGCACGAATGCGTGTCTCTTTGAACCCTCTGTTTCACTCGGCGGGGTACATCACTGTGATCAAGGTCTTCAACTCATTTTTAATTGACTAAAATGGAATTAATTCTCTGTTTTCCATTTATTTAAATGTAATTAATTGCCATTATTATTGCCATTCCGAGGTGAAGTCACATGCCCTATTTTCTAGACGAACGCTAAGTGCGAGGCGAGAAACGATCCTTCAGCTCTTGCTTTGTGTGTCCCTCACCTGACATCTACCGTGTGATGGCGCGTTTATTCAGCGGCAAACAGCCTTTTGATGGACAGCGTGAAAAAAGTGACCATGTACTCTGATGCTAACTTGGGAGTTCAGTAACGATAAATTTTGAAGTTGCATACTAGTTTGCTACAAATTGAGTATGCGTATTACATTTCTATTCGGCCATTGCAATCGTACTTTAAAAGAGGACTTTGCAATAAATATTTATCCTAAGAGTGCGACGACAGTCGTATTTTTGTGTACTTGGAAATTACACTACAATTAAATAATTAGAATATACTACCTGTCTGTCAGTAGATTCTTATTAATATTAAATCGTATTGTAGTAAATATTTTAAATTTATATGGTGGTACTTAAGCATATATATTCCACTGACACCTAAATAATTTTCTCCCTCTATCTCTCTCCTTCCCTTTCCCCTCTCTCTCCCTCTCTCACCCACTGAACCCCTCGCTCCCCCTTCCTCCGTTACACCCACCCACCGACTCACCTACCCCCCCCCACACACACACTCATCGAAGCAAAATGGTAAGAAACCTACGAACAATAAAACAAACTTCAAATTTTATAACCTGGGAGCAAACGTGCAGCTTTCGTACTTCAGTGGTCGGTGAAGTTCAGAAGTGAGTAAGCAGAATAATTGTAATGAATAATTATGTTAATGACTTAAAATGAATTTGAAATCTGAAAAAGGAAGTTAATGCAAGTGCAAAGTGCACAAAAATATATAGATGTGAAAAAGAGTCATGTTAATATTGACTTAAATCAGAGTTTGAAATCTGAAAGCAGAAACGCTCGTATGGCCTTTACTACAAAGCAAACTTCGGACAGACGATAGCGCTGCTGCCTCCACTCGTCTCGGTTCTGTCCCTTTCCTCATCATTCCTTCCCGCCCCGTCCCTTTTCGCCGCCCCCCGCCCCGCCTCGGCAACTCGATACGGCTCAAGGATGCTCTGGAAACCGCATGAAACTTTCGCGAGACGTATCGTCCTCCGGCGCAAATCTGGAAACTGCGAAAGGAGTTCCTCGGTCAAGAGGTGGTGTAACCACCTGTCAACCTTAATGAAAAACTTCGCATCGCAGCGCTTCAGACTTCGACTTCCCTTCGAAACAAAAAAAGGACGAGCGGAGCTCTCCGATCACTTCCAGAAACTTCCTTTATGAGGTCTCCGGAACGCTCTCATGAACAGACGTTTCAACTTCGCCTCGGAGCCGCCGCGTAGTTTTCGAATTTTCCGGCAGAATCTTTCGCAAACCAGATATCGGTGGCGGTGAAATATTTATTGAACTGAATTGACAACTGCAGAATAGCGCTGGTGTCCCACGTCTCTCCTGCCATTCGATTTACCGGGGTTCTTCTTTCACGACCGTGCGTTTTAACTGTGAACACTCATATAACTCATACAAAATATAACGCGATAAAAGTTACAAAGTTATAACTAGACAGAATTTTTTCAACAAGGTGTCCATAGATATCAGCAATGACAACTACCGTCAATTAGGAAACGCTTTGATGGAACAACAACAAGAAAAGTAGTTATTGCACGTTTTGAAATTTGACCGTTAGCAGTTGACGAACTAGTCTCCATGTCAAATCAAAGTTTAGAACGTAAACTACCATAATGTATCAGAAGGATGAAATTATAATATTATTTTTGTTATTGACTTAATATATTACTGTTGGTTTTGTGTTAGTTTTATAAAATATACTTCATAAATATTAAAGAATGTTGACCAAACGTGAGCTCTGTGGAACAGCTGATCGGGTTCTAAAGAGGAGGCGATTATCTGATTTAAACCGCTCCTAATTTGATAACGATCATTAAAATGGCAATAGAAGAAATGCTACGCCTGAGAGTACATAATGTCAAAGATTCTTGAGAAAAATGCTGTGATTTCGCATGTCCAAAGTTTTCTCTGTAAGATTACACTTGTAATATGAAAAACATAAGAACGTTCACAAATGTTATTGCTAAGGAGACATTAGAATAAAAACGAAATTCAGATGGAAGACGATGAATTGCTCTAATTCCACTGAAATGATCCAGGACTTGACAGTTGCAAGCTTTTCCCAAACTGGGATAAAACTGAAACTTAGTAATTGGACAAAAATTGATCGCATGTAAGGATAAAATTATTTGATGTCATAGGCATTACGCGGCCAGTCACGATATGTTGGTGGAAACGTTGGCACATCAGCCATCGACGCGGCGTCACCCGGACAGCCCAGATCAGGATTAAATATTTTTGCAATAAGTTCTCCCTCCATATTTCTAATACGATCGAAAATCACATATAGACAGGACATGTAGTATAATCAAATAAAGTAGCATCAGCAGCCGTTAGGGTTTAACTACCGATAAACTACCGTCACAGCACCAGTGAGTTTTAAGAAACGTGAGTATTTAAGACATGACAGTTCAAAATATTTAAATCTGGTAGCACATGACAGTATGCACGAGTAATTTTCAATGAAAGAAGTTCATGTAAATGCAGTATAAAGAATCGTAGCCAGGATTTTCACAAAATCAATACTTACTTATCGATCTTGCTGATGTTGCTATCCCTTGAGTTTGGAGAAGCTGTATTGATTCTGGGAGGTTCTTCACATGAAGCCTCAAAGATATTTTCACAAGTTTCTCAAAAATGGCTCTAAATGTTTGACCACACGTTACTACTTAAATCTTTTGGATAAGACAGTAATTGTTACTTTCTTCTGAACTTACTACATCGCATACACAGTTTAGAAAAAGTATTCTCATGATGCGGAAAAAACGATGATTTTTAGACATAAAAATTTACGGGTCTTGGTAAGAAAAAGGGGATAAACTCTGTCCCTATAAGTAGTAAATTATTTTCTCTTACACATAGTGAAGTCAGAATCCCCGTTTTGTTCTTCCTTTGCACCGAAAAATGCCTCTCGGTGTACTATGTCAGTGTCTAAACCATGCACAGATTTCCACCAGAATTGTTATTTTCTGATGGAACTGACTGTCGCGAACTCTTGAATTTGAAACGGATATTTTGATCTTTAAAGAAAGTTGTGAACAATTGTTTATAAATTATGAGTCGTTTTGTGTAATTTTGCGTGAAACAGAAAATTATTAAACACTTATTTTATGAAAAAGTTTACAAATGTGTTGTTTAGTACTTGACGTAGCATGTACCAAAGAACGGTAAAGAAAGTAGTACTTTTGTTGTGTTCGGCAAAATCTCTGCATTTTTGAAAATTGCAAAACAATTAAAACTTCTAAGTAACAATATTAATGACAGATTTATTCTTAAATGAAATCTGCTCAAAAAATGCGAAAAAATCAGGTACACTTTCTGAGATACACTGAGATGAGTTATTTTTGTAATATTGGAAATTGCGCATTCGAATTTCGCGCGCTTTGACGAGACTTTATGTTGTAATTCTAAAATGGCACCATTACGACACGGAAGTTTGAAATTCTCAGATTTATAGTTGTGAGGCACGATAAGAAATTACAGCCAAATTTCATAGTTCAGTTGCCGATTGCTCGAATATTTCTGGAAAACAAATTTTGCTAAAAACGCGCTCGTCACATTTACTCAAAATTCAAATTCGTATGATTTAGGATAATGATTGCGGAGCTCACGAAGATGTCCACAGATTTTATTTCTCCTCCAAACGTCGTACACAAAAGTAGTTTTCAACAATTTTTGACATTTTCCCCGAAAAGGTATATTTTGCCGAAATAAGAATAGTTTTTTCCGTATAATTTCGAAGGAGATTCCTAAAAAATGTGCTCGTTTTTGTGCAACGCAAATACACGTTTTTTGTGTAACACACACACACACATTATGTAAATGTCCTATCTAATCCTTTGTGTAGGATGCATCAACGGTTTATAAAATTGTGGGCAGGAGACCGGTATAATAAAGGCTTTGCCCGTGATCGGTCGCAAAGGCCGCTCTATCTCTCTTGCCGTAGCATGCGCGTGCACTTTGAGAAAAAAAGAAAAAAAAAACGGGATATGAGCTCGCTGCAACCCGCTGGCGGGGTGGTGTGTGGGGCGGCTTTGTGCCCCAAATGCCCCCCCCCTCCCCAACACACACGTGGCGCGCATACGCCGGCCTCACGCCATCGCAAAATGTGTGGCAAATATGCGCACTAATTTAATTACACGTAAAATTTCAGCGATATTTTAAAGCGGATTTTCATTACGATGCCCTTGCATTGTGCTCATATACCTCTTGTGTGTAGGCAGATATCCAGAAATGGAGGATAATCCTGGCAGTTGGCGTGTTTGGTCAATGATATGTAGTCAGCGTTTTGTATTTTTTCACGATGTCGTTTGATTGTCGTGATAGAATTTCCCTTGGCTTACCATTAAATTCAAATGTCTCTGTCGTTGTCACGATTCTCGGTAGACAACGGAAATTGCGAGCACAATCGGAAATGGAATTCAGGATCACGTATTTAGAATTGTATGCCCTAGAATTAATGGACCTATAGACTCTTGTAACTGGATTTATAACGAAGCTAGTATTAAACTAATAGCGTCTAACAGCAGTAAAATACTAATAATTTTTTAAATTTCTATTCAAGAGATTTACAATGCCTCATATTTGTACTAGCATTTCCACGAGTATCTTTTGTAACCATGGGTTTGAAACGTTAGTCCTGCTCCCACATTAGATCTTAGAGATAAGAATATAATCAGGTTGTAGAAGGAAAGGTCGCACACGGTCTGTGGTTCGATGTTTTGGTATTTTTCTGTCATTCACCTGAAATGAATAGATGATTTATTTTGCTACCCAGGAATACTTAGAATATTTCCGGAAGTTGAGTTTTCTAAGTATTTACTACAAATAACACAAACGATAAAAAAATCAATCATTAAAATCCTTGTATATTACTTAATGCAATTTTACAAAATTGTATATTAAACCAATCATGTTTCAGCTAGTATAAAATAACCATAATAATTGAAAAAATATTTTATAATAACATATAAAATTACATTTTATTGAATCTAATTTAAAAATTTTTGATTTTCTGATAGAAAGTCTCTAGCACTGTTGCAGGTAATTCGTTCCAATTTTGTATTCTGTTGTTCTGTTAACAAATGTGAATTTACCTACATCTGTTCTCTGTTTGCTTTGCCAAATTTTGAAGCCATGATCCTTCCGCGTGACGAATGTTGATTTTGATAATCTTGCCTGCAGTTCCTTTCATGGACCTCGTAATGATTTGAATAACTCACAAAGACTTTTCTCTGCGCTTTTCCAAAGGTTCCCCATATATAATTTCTGAATTAGAAGTCCTCTCCTAACAAATTTTGCGGTATAATTTTGTACTTATTCGAGAGATTTTATTTGCCTTAAACGATGTGGGTTCCAACATCTGGAGCCATATTCCAATATCGGCCTTGTTATGTGTACCTTAATTGCCTTGATTTTCCACTTCCTTTCTTAAGCACTCTAATCACAAAGTCTTCCACGCTATTTTCACTACATAATTTACGCGCTCAACTCTCCTCCAGATCCTCATTTAGTACAATTCCCAAATATTTACAGCATTTAGCCCTGAGTTCCCAATTGATATGTATTGTCATCTGTCTTTCTAGAACGCGCGAATCTGATAAACTTGCTAATTTCATATTATTTGTGGTAGCCCATGATTATAGCCTACCTAAATCAGTCTGCAATATTTCTTTATCACTTCTGTCCTTAATTTCCCGATATAATACAGTCATCTGCAATATGTCGTATTTTTGATTCAATACACTGCCAAAATCATTAATATATGCTATAAATCAATTATACATAGGACACTTCCCTGTGGCACTCCGGACGTTACTTCTGCCCTCAAAGAGAAATTCGACCCAATTCGCATCCGTTGAGTTCGCGAGCTGAGAATTCTCGAATACAGTGTGTTAAGCTTGCTTTTTTTTGGATTAATTGGTTATGGGTATCAAACGCTTTGGAAAAGTCTATAATAATTGTGTGAAGGACGGATCCTTCATCGAAAGAATCAGCAATGTCCTGTCTGACAGTGACTTCCTGACTCTCACATGAGTATCTTTTTCTGAAACCGTTTTGCCCTTCGTAAATGACATTATTCTTATTCCAAATTCCGCGTAAGAATTCTGCCACTAAATGTTCAATTTTCTTACATACTACAGACGTAAGACTTACTGGGCGATAATTTTCGACACTTTGACGCGAACCTCTTTTGAAAATGACGTTAATGTCGTCCCAAGACTGCAAAATTAATTAATTTATTATTATCTAAATGAAACACCCAATAACCACTGTGTACGAAGAATCAATTGACATAGAATCATGCGGCAGCATGCTATGATTTTACCGAATACACTGTATTATTATAAATAATAGTGACACTATTACTATTTTATTATTTTTAAAATAAAACGAAAATGCATTAAAAACCTAAATGAAAAAAAAATGGAATAGTCCTCCCGCAAATATTTCACACTATAGATTCTTCCCAGAGTCGATATATATATAAATAAATCCCTGAGATTTTCACTAAGGCTGCCTTGTCTGTTATCTTCCTATGGGCGATTGCTGTAGTGCCGTTGGCCTGTGCCTTTGAGCGCTCTTGGCGTTCCAACTACCTCGGCCTCTACACCCGCCCCCGCCCCCGCGCGGCGACAAAGGCCGCGGGCGACCGTCACACAGGCAAGCGCCGCCCGCCGGAATGAAGGACGGCAGGTGTATGCAGCTCGCACGCGGTGTAATTTCAGACGCCGCGCCAACCGCCCCGTTCCCGCTCCTGACCTCCGCCCCCCCTCCTGACGCCGCCCGCCCGCTTCAGCCGTCGGCCTCGTCTCTGTCACCGTCCCTGCGCCCTTCATTCGGACAAACGAAGCGTCGTCGACCTCGCTCCTCTCGCCATTTGCAACGACCGCACTCCTTCCACTCTGCCCCATCCGCCCCGCTTTTGCGAATTCACTTCACCGATTACGGTGTTCCACGTTTGAGATTCGTCTTTTCCGACCGCGCGTTTCCGACTTTGTTATTCCGTTCCGCAATACCGTGCAACTATTACGTCCGGTATTCCATGTCGGCATGGAATTCCGGTATTTCGTTCCCGTATTTCATTCTAGTATTTCGTTCCAGTATTTCGTTCTGGTATTTCGATCCCGTATTTCGATCCGGCATTTCGTTCCGGTATTTCGTTCCGGCATTTCGTTCCGGTATTTCGTTCCGGTATTTCGTTCCGGTATTTCGTTCCGGTATTTCCTTCCGGTATTCTGTTCCACCATTTCGTTCCGGTATTCAATTGTCCTATTTCGTTCCGGTATTTCGTTCCAGTTTTCCGTTCCGGGTTTTCGTTCCGGCGTTTCCTTTCCGGCGTTTCCTTTCCGGCGTTTCCTTTCCGGCGTTTCCTTTCCGGCGTTTCCTTTCCGGCGTTTGCGTTCCGGCGTTTGCGTTCCGGCGTTTGCGTTCCGGCGTTTGCGTTCCGGCGTTTGCGTTCCGGCTTTTGGTTTTTGAGTTTTTCGTTTCGGTATTATTTCCCCATATTGTGTTAGGTATTCGGTTCTGTTTTTCGGTTCCGGTTTTCGGCATTTGCGTTTCGCTATTGGACTCCACTATTCTTCTTAAACTGCCCGCTTTCTTTATCATGGCACTCTTTTCTGCTTGTTTTCCCTCTCTTCCTTCCGTTAGCTTGTGGCAGAAGCTCCATCAGTCCGGTGTTGGCTGACCTATTCGCTGCCGCGCCACCGCGTTTGAAACGGCGCATCGCACGCGGCGGCATCGCCGATATGAGCGGGCAGCGCTCGTCAAAGGCGACCCCGGCCTCCCACGCCCCCCTCCTCGACTTTGACGCCACTGGGAACCGCTTGCCGGTGGGCCTCCCATCAAATGCGCGACAGGCGCAATATTTGCGTGGCGAGACGCCGGTAGCCCTTTCAGATGGCACAGCTGACGTTGATCCTCTGAGATGGGCATTGGAAACTCACTTGCAGGCACTAGTTGTCCTTGCTATTATTATTATTACTACTACTATTATTATTATTATTATTATTATTATTATTATTATTATTATTAATTCTGCTTTTAATACCTCTATACACCTGCGGAGGCATGGTATGCAGTTTCGTCTAACTGAAATTGCATTGATGCTTAGCTCAAAAGTATCAATTACTCAGTTGGAACTTCTGGCTTACTGGTATTATATTGTTGGCTGTCTTGGGTTGGCTACTCTTGGCTGACATGCCGTATAGGAAGGACATTCACGTTTCGTCATCGTACTACTTTCTTTCTTAGGACAAAATACGGGTTATACTTATCCCGCTAGTGCCGGTAGAACTGCGGCGTAAGATTGGCCAGTTAGAATGAACAGGAATGAAATTCTTCTCTTGAGGATTTCCTTAGTTAGTAGTTTGGAAGAGTGATATCGCATAATATGATCTAGGAAACAGACGTTTTCAGAATAAACATTGTGCAAATGGAGTGTATTTCAATTTAAAAATAAAAAACAAATAAAAAGACATACACAAAAAGAAACATAAAAGATGAAGGGCCAAATGATGGTGTATTTGGAGACAAATAAATGTGAAAAGTATAGTTGCTTTTGTGTAATTTGGGCTTGAAACAAACGTAACATATAAACAAATCTAAAAAAAACACTTAATTTTTTTCCTCTGGTAAAAGAAACTTAAAAATTGGTATTGACGTTTAAGCTTCCGATTGGATGGCTCCGTAATATTTAATCAAACGTGAACGGACGTGACTGTGAAGAAATTGTAGTATAGAGCCAAAATATTAAAATTCATAGAGTAAGTGTAGAAGGAAATATAACATACAAAGAGATTCACTCAGTCGGCCCCTTGCGGGTTTGACAAGTCGTCCTTCGCATTGACTTCTGAATAGTTCCCAGTTTCCGACATTTGTCACCGAAATTTCTCATAACCCTCCCGCACCACATGTGCTGTTTATTGAGAGAGAAGCACTATCGACCCTAGCTGTAGGGAGTCTGAGCATGGTAGTCCTTGATGTGGCTCAAAACAGTCGAGACGCGCCTCGCTAGGGTCAGCAAAAACTAGTGTCATGGAATTAGAAATGTACGGTAATTACGGAATATTGTTGTTTCTAAACATATGGTGTAGAAAGATGTTAAAAATTAAAATGTAAAATCTATTGAAAGGAAATTATTTTGGAACATCATTTCTATTCTTATATTACTGGTAACATAACAATGTATAATTAGATCTTCTAACCCACTGCGTCTTCAGTCATCATGTGAAATTGTTTGAAAAACCTTCCCCAGTGTTAAATAAAATATAATAATATTTATTTCCTGCTTATGAGCTTTCGTTCGGTGGCAGTGCTTATATATATAAAGTCAAAAAGACAAACATGTACGACATATAAAGACATACAAAGACACGTTAAGAAGCATAGTGAATTACTAATAAGTAACTAGGAAGACATAAAACACACACAAATGTTTCCATCGCACGCAATTCTCTAGACGATTTCGGATGCAACGAACACTAGAAGGAAAAGTCGGTGGGTAAAAGGAAAGGGTAAAAGCACCAGTGGTGGCCCATTAAGCATATTATTGTAGTTTTCTACTTCTGGTACAACTTATTGAATGTTGTAAAATATGATGGAGTAAATCAAGCTCCGAAACGTTATGAGGAAGCGAAATATAAGATGTGTATTCAATAACATATATTTGAATAAAATAAATCACTCACTATAATCATCTAAAATCGTTAATGAAGCTATATATATATATATATATATATATATATATATATATATATATATATATAAAAATTATCAGAAGTGTATGAGAAGACCTTTGCAGAAGAACTTTGCATCATTGTTGATACATATGAACCTTTTTTGTATATAAACCGTTTCTTCTATTAATATTTTCTGTCGAAATTTCAAATAAAGTCCAGTTATTGACGTGAAACTCACAAACAGAGAAATGAATAAACACACGAAAGATTTTAATTTGATTTTTGAAAAATTAATTTTTCGAGCGCAGATATCTACACACAGACCATAAATAAAGCAGGAATAGCATCTTTAGCAGAAAAGTAACAAATCATAAATGTTCTTTAGCAAATAGCAAATAGCAAATTTTACCGAGCGTTTAATACTTGCTCGTCTTTTGACCAACCCCTTTATCGTGCGAGTGACGTGAGACGCGGTCTCTGTTGGGTTGTCGGCAACTGGCTGAAGACGGGCGCTGGTAATCGCGTTGCTGCGAGAGCGCGCTCCCATGACGAGTAGTGTGCTCGAGTTCCCGGATTGAAATCTGGCAAGCGCTCGGCGGCGCGTGGGGGGGGGGTAGAGCTTTGAGGCGGAAGCCGTTTTGTCCAACTTGCCGTCTTGTGCTCCCCCCACCCCCTACCCGTCCTTCCTCGTCTCTGACTTGGGCGCGCTCTGCCGGGGCCGCTTTGACAGCGCATGCGGGCATAAACCCGGCGACATGACCGCTCTGCGTCAAAGCAGCCATCAGGCACGCGGACGTTCTACCCCCTTATTAATGATTGCCTTCGGCGTATATTGGAATACTCTACATGGTTGCCACTTTCCTGATGGATGTCTGTTATATTCACCACCTACAGTCCGCCGCTCTACTAACTGAGCTACCAGAGGAACACAAAAATGCCTGTCCTCCGGGCCGCACGGCAGGTTTGTTCCCCTTCAGGGTTTTTTTCCTAAGCCGTACCTTATGGCCCCTTGCCGCGGCTTTGATGCGACGGAGAGACCATTTGGGGTGAATACCAGAATTCGAAAGATTAGAACGCGAAAGGATGTAGGTATTGTAATGGCTTAAAGGTCTTCGGCCTAGCCACATAAGATTAAGTAAGCTAAATTGTTTGTAATAATTACCTATTAAATAAAAAATAATAAATACTCTCCTGATATCATAAATGAAATATTTGTTTGGCGGGGAAAAGTGAGAGATATCATGAATTATTGTTGATGGACAGGTATTTGGTATCGAATTTTATTTATTGTAATTCTATTTTTTAAATAAAAATTCCATCTATGTTAAAGCGTGTTAAATCCTTTTTACTATATTTTTATTTGGTTCTACCAATATAGCGAGGGGTGTTAACACTAGTGTGATCCGAATCAAATATTCTATTTACTGGAACACTACAAACCTGTGTCAAAATGCACCGTTATTTTTTAAGCTTCGTATTCTCGTTGATTGTATTCTCGTTAATTATATGAACATTAATACATTTAATTAAAAATGACACTCAGAAATTGCAATATTCTTATATTACGTAAAGCTTACAGACGCGTGCATATTGTATCCCCACTAGTTTTTCTCAAAGTATTTTACTTGATTACTTAATTAAAAAATATCAAGGGAGATACTCTATTGATTAATTTTCGTCATAACTTTCATCTTCAGGTTTTAAATAATCACAAACATCGCATCCAGTAATCCAAAGGAATCACACTTCTGTCCATAAAATCAATTTTTCACATTTCAATAATGGCATAAAAACTACGTATTGTGTTTGAGCAGATAATGAACAAAATTCGTACGCAAAATGTGGGGTTATGATATTATATCTAACCCGTAACGTCGTAATATGCGCACGTTTTCTTGAGTACACGAATGCCCATTTCCGCTCTTATAATATTATTATTAATTGGGTTAGAAATAAATGACAACGAACGTTGTTACATCTGAAAACAGGACATAATGAAATATAATATATTTACAATAGATAGAACAATTTGAAAAACAAGCAATTGATATCGTGCTCTGTGAAAAATAACGAAATTCTCTAACCCGCACTCTAGAAAACCTTCGCGCATGATGCCTTTGACTTACCGATGACCAAGAGCAATATTATTAAATCAGTTATAAATAAAACCTCGTGGTTTTAAAATATATTAGTATCACAGAGGCCAGAGACAGATAACAGGATAAACTTTAATAAAATATTTAAGTTATACTCTGAATCGTAAAATTAGTACACACACTCTTGGAAATAAAGGTACAACCGCCCTCAAAGTTTTCAAATGAGTTCTTAACCTCTCCTGTCGGTGCTCTGAGAATTAGTCGGCAACAATTTTAGATACTTCGCTCTTGTTATGATGTTAGCATTCAAATTCGTTACATATTTAATATATAATTTAACTTTTTGCACTAGTCATATTTCTGAGATTTGTCTTATGTTTTACTTCGCAAATACTAATATTCTAATATAGTTCTGTGTTCTTTTTCAGGTGAGATAAGCTACCTGTTCGATCTGAGCGAGAAAACGATATCGTAAGTGGAGAATAGTTATTTATAATAGAGTAGTAAAAGTTATATTTCTTCCCCGTCTGCCCCGTCTGGGACTCTTTATTGTCTTGTGCAAAAGAACTTCTTCAAACAGCTTTTGTGATGCTCCATGGATAAGAAGTCTCGTAGTGCCCTCCCGGATCGATCATTTTTTTCCCCAGAGAAAATGTTGCTGTACTCTCGATATACGTTATTCATGCGAACGGGGTCATTTACATGAAAGAAACGCCGGAAAATAAAATAGGAGCTACCTCCAACGACCTCCGAACTTCCATTTGCCTACAGCAGGACCTGAATTTCCTGGACCGACGAGAGTAAATTTCTAGTGAACGCAATGAGGTGGTCTAACGACAGAGAGGTATTTGTGCCACATTTCAAACTTTTTCCTCTTGCGCTTATGATTTTTTTTTGTGGTGGAAAAAAAGTTCCGCAGACCACGTGACTTACAAAACCGAGCTGGATAAATCTGCACTTCAAAAGATGGATCATTCTTAGTGGTGATGGAAGTCAGTATGAATGGCAGGCAGGTGAAATGAATGAATACCAAAATCTCTGCCACATGACTGTTTTGTATCACACACAATCCCCATCGTATGTTCGATTTTCAAAACTCAGATACTAAACTTACGTGTTACATAAGTTACAAATTTCAAAGGCGAACTATATTTATGTGAAACTCTTCTGAAAATTCTTCCCTCGAATATAATATTTATTCACGGAGAATATTTTAAAACTGTACTATTATTCGTTCTTAAATGTCTCTTGTTCTTTGTTAAAAATTCTTTGTTACCGGGGCAAAAATAGACATTTTCGGGGTATATTAGATACATTGAATAATCATTCACATTCCAGTGTTAACTTTGTATCAGATTTATCATTCGGCTCAAGGGCAGCGCACTATTTTCCGGTGGTGCGATCTAGGGTTCAATCGTTAGTCACGGTCAAAATAGAGTTGTAACTTTCCTTGAAAGTTGTCTCGATTTCTATAACTGTGTGACGAAGAAAAGGACGGGCGGGCGGTGTTTGCTAGGCTACGGCAAAGGAAATGCGTCATGTTGCTTATTTTTCTTATGTAGCAAGCGTGAGAATTAAACCAGACCCTGGCATGGATTTGTTAGCTAGGATGCTAAATTGGACAATCTGCCTAAACGCCAAATACAAACATACAGATGGATCCTTGATTATTGATGCTTAGTTCTAAAGAGACGGTAATGTCTCTGTATTGTTTAGTAAACTTTATAATTATCCATCAATCTAACTATCCGCCTATCTAACAGTCCGCCTATCTAACAATCCGCCTATCTAACAATCCACCTATCTAACAGTCCGCCAATATAACAGTCCGCCAATATAACAGTCCGCCAATCTAACAGTCCGCTTATCTAACAGTCCGCCTATCTAACTATGCGCCTATCTCACTATGCGCCTACATAACCTTCCGCCTATCTAACCATCCGCCTACATAACCTTCCGCCTATCTAACCATCCGCCTATCTAACCTTCCGCCTATCTAACCATCCGCCGACCACCGACCGACCGACTGGCTATGTAACCTACCAAACTCCAATACATGATGGGTTGCATACCAATCAGGGGTAAATGTCACATGAGAAATTTTGTTACAAGAACTTTTAGTAGTAAGTGGAATTTATAGAGAGACTTGATTTATGTGCAGAGTGTATACAGAAGATAAGTGTTCTTTGGTCGACTTCAGAAAGAAAACCAAATGTAATGAAAAAAAACAAGAACTTATTGTTGCAGTTGAAGGACTTGCACTATTTTTTACTTAATCACCACTAGTTTTGAAGTATTTACCATACTGTGAGATCAACATTTGTATCTCTGGTGTAAAACTCCCGCCTGGAGTATGCACCAGTTTCACAGCTACCTGATACTCGGCTTCTCTGTAATACGCAGTGTGAAAGCCGGACACGCATTTCTTGGGTTTAATGACGTTCCACATACTTGGTATTTGACGAGTAGCGACCGACAACTCTCCGAATCCCGAAGAGTGTGGAAGGGTTGCTTCCCATTTACAGAGAGTCAAAAATTTCGGTGCTCTCCCTACCCACCACGTGTCGGTCTTTTGGGCACATCAAAGGAAGCATACTTTCCCTGAACACATCAGCTGCTCGAGATTAAGTGAGCAGAAGCGCAGTACTCTGTGAACGCGGATGTGTAGAGTCGTCTCAAGAAAAGATGGAAATCGCTTGGTAGCGTTGACCGAGCGACGTGTAACGTTGTAAAACCACTCAGCAGAACTGCTACTGAATATCAGTTGCAAACTGTGCCGTGTCTGCCTATCTAAGTGGGCCTAGCATTACTGTGCAGAAATATAATGTCTCTTCTGAGCAGCACGCATCGCTTGCACTTCTAGAAATTCCTGCTCTGTCAGCATTACGCGAATCACTGTGATGCGCATTTGCAGGAAGCAATCATTTACATGTACCTATCTCAGGTGGCAGACTTCTACAACACAATGATACATTTTTAATTTCATGGTATGATACAGGTCTCGATTCTGGTTGTAACTAAGAGAACGAATTATGCAACAGAAGCTGTACGAATAATAAAGATATTTAATGAATTGGATGTTTTTTGATGACTTTGAAAAACGTTTCTTCTACATGCGCATTGTATGTATTGCGGCCTCTCTACCTACCGCCTCAAGAAGGAAGCGACGTATCCTAACAACTGCCAAGCCGCATAAACAAAAATAGATCGTTGCAGACCTAGACCTCAAGGGATTTGTTCATTTTTGGCCTTCACGAGTTAACAAATCCGGCTGAAGGTGCCCAAGACAACAAACACACTTTTTTTTAGATGAACACTGCGTTCGCCACAAATTAGAAAAAATATTACTTATTCACAAAAATATCTGTCTTTATTAAAATATTCATAATTTATATCTAACAAATCGCAAACTCTGTAGTGCGTCAACTTGTAGAAGACTGAAGTTTTTGCAGAATAATGTGAGCCACGTGTTCAATAGTTCTATTGCATTTCGTTATTTTACCCTCACCTACAAGAATGTACAGTCTCCATGCGTTAACAGTTCTCAGAATTCATCGATTGATTGTTTTGTTTCCGATCGCGTCAATTTCTATGGCTATTAGTTCTGTAAGTGTAGTGCATGTTATGTCCCGTGAGATTGCTTTGTTTCCCTCTCTGGAACGTGATAACCCGCCGAAACTACATATCACATTGCTGGATTTCTCCTTTCTAGTATGTCCGCTAGCAATTACAGGCCAGGTAGGGCGAGTTCAAAACAATCTCTCGACGCGTGGCATTGTAGGTAAATGCACGTAGGAGAGAGGAGAGAACAATGATGAGGAATGCAAGATCGCGCACGTTCTGCGGTCTGTTTGTTTAAGTAATACTCCGGCATTCACCCGATATTGATGTGAAAAACCTTGGAAAACGTCCGATCAGAGCTAACAGTAGCCATTTCCAACTAGACGGCGTCTGAATTTGGCGTAGCCTTCTACCTAGAGTCGGTTGGGGAGGACTTCTTGTCCAGCGCTAGTGCAGTGGCACCAGTTGTTGGCATCTCTCGCGGTGGAACGCTGCGTTGATGGACACTGCGACGAGGTCGCTGCGCGCGTTGTTTTGCTACGACAATTTGCATGGACGGCCTGGCGCATCTGTGTTTGCGCGCCGGTCGCATCGCGCTGCTTCTTCTGCATAGTCAACGCGCGCGCCCTCGGCGGCTGGAATCAACGCAAACTTCATCAACATGCCTTCTAAAAATACGAGAGCGTGAGAAATATGCGCACTTGGCTTTTGGGGTCATTTCGCTGGCACGAGAGAGCACGACCGAATAAACGTATTTTTCAGATAAAAACATGCTTTTATTTGTGACTAGCGAATTATTTTTAAATTATGCATCATGGAGACGATTTCATTAGTGTCGTAATGTACGACTGAAGTGTGGATTCAGGTATCTGCACTTAGAGGACGACACACGAAGGAAAAGGGTAGAATGAAATGGAATGGGAGAAATTTGGGAGGATGAGTCGCCGAAACGGAGAAGAAAAAAGAGGAAAAAACCAGAAAGAGAGACGAATATGCATAAGAAGAGAAGGTTGAGATAGGTTGAAGAGTGAATTTGTTTGTTCATGTTTTCTCTGCTTACTTTCCTGTCTATGCCGTTAATGACAGATAATCTCAAAGCCAATAACTCGTGCAACATTGCGACAGATTGCATTAGATTCAACTGAGTTAATTTTTGTTTGTCTAATCTTAAACAAATAAAAAGACAAATATATAGCTGTTTATGTAGTTTCTGTACTTTCAGAAGGGGGTAGCCTGGCATTTTAAGCCTTCAATTTACTGCGAAAAGTTTCATTGCGAAGTTTATAATGTTGGCTCAGCTAATGCTCTCGTTAACGACTTCCGCTGTGCTGCGGGAGCATTCCTCCTAAGCTGCAGATTGCACCGTCAGCGGCGGCAGTGTCGAGAAGGAAGGTTGTTGACGCTTCCGCTTTAGGGATGTTTTAATTTTTCCAATTGATTCCCTTCTTGGCGTTTTCATGGCCTATAAAGCGACGTAGTTAAGTCTTGGCGAAAGAGATAAGCCATATTAAGGCCGCCACACGGTCCTCCAACCTCTCCCTCCAACATGATGGTGGGGACGACGGCTCTGTACTGGCTGTGTTTAGCTTTGAGACAGCATTGACAATACCTCTGCAGCGCCTCTGATCCTCTGAGAGGTCCTAATGTGCGAGTCCCGGCGTTGGCGGCATTTCAAAACTATCCTCTTCGCCGAAATACAATTGCAGCGTTCGGTTGCTCTAATAGGCCGAGTCTTCCGGTATTTTCCGATCAATACCACACAAATGTTGGATGAGTACCCAACAACCGAGCCAAGACCACGTATGGTCTTTCCTTCCTCTTCCTTGCCCTGTGTTTTCCCCTTACCCCCCACACTTACATGCACTACACTTTAACACGTATCGGGAGATCAGACAGGAACTTAGAGGGTGTCCCGATAGGGGCAGTTCCCTATTGGTGGGAGACGTCTTGTTGGGGGAAATCCCTACTTGTCTATTTGCATGTCCGCGACGGATATCGCAATCGAGCGGGGGAAATCCAGGCCACCTCCCGCGATAAAAAATAATTACACTGGCGGGATTATTGGCGACGTCGGTGCTGCGTTTCAGCCTCCAGTGGGGAAGAGCAACGTCACTTTCCTACATTAAACATTCACTACACTAGCGGGAGTAACAACCATGGCAGTGGACGTGTTCCTGAACGTCAGTGAATCTGTCAACGGAGCCATTAGAGAGCTGTTGAAGTCTCCCCGTCGCCCGCAGCCGCAAAGTACTTTCCAAGTTTTTTCTTAATGACAGTTTTTCCTGTGCCGTAGATGCCGTAGATGACATAGATGACATGTACCTTCACGAAAAAGACCAATCAACTCTGATACTTTCCGACCACTCTTAAATTTGTCAACGCATACCAAATAAAGAAGTTAAGAAGGAATCCAAATAAAAAATAAAGAGGTAAATGAAGAATCGTAGTACATAAATGGGGAAAAATAGAGGATATACTTTGATTCACAAAATAAATTTTCTGTGAATACTCAATTATAAAATCGCTCATTTAAAATTCCAAAAGTAATTCGGGACTTTTCTATCCTCTTGTTATTGAATGCCGATGAATCACACGAGGTTCTAGAAAATCCGTATTAAACGGCGGTTAGTTTTAAGTACTCTTGCTTTGTCTAACATATGCCGTTACTTCAAAAACTTATGTTATATCATTTGCTTTTACTCGAAATTTCATTGTAATGCTGATATCGGACGTAAAGCTGCCGACACCCCAGCCTTGTCCACTCAGTTTATAATCCATTTAGCAAAAATAGAACTCGTTAAAGAATTGACAAAAATTTTTGTTTACTGAAGAATTGAAATTAAAAGGTTAGAAGAAACACAATTGACTAAAGACCACTAACCGGGGCCCCTATTTCGTGTTTTAATATTTTAAAATACCCTTTTCCGACCAAATAGATCAAAATCATTGCAATGCATATCTTAATTAGTTATGCAACTCTACACTATTTAAAAGGATTGTTCAAGTACTTTAAGAATAAAATATTTCCTAACATTACGTTTTGTGGATTTATAAAAAAGGTGTCCTAATTTGGGCCCCCCGCAAACATTTTAATAAATGAGTGAAAGAAAATGAAATAAAGCTGCAAATAGATTGAACTCAGTATAACTTAGCAGAAAATCGAGTTAAACATCTTATACATAAGAAATTGTCTTATAAGTCTTGCACAGAGTCCGTATATTCAAGGGCAACATATGTAACATACATAAGAAACTGTTTCCGCCCCCGCCCATTCTACGTGACCCTAGATTGAACACATTCGTCACACCACCCATAGTTCCCATACATCTCTCTGAAAATTTACACTGTAAAACATACACTCTGCATGTTCTTCATCTGGCAGAGAAGACATTTTTAATAGAACTTCCAATACGGAAGAGCTAAATGGCATGTCGATCGATTCCTCGCAGAAAATGAAATGTTAGTTTTATTTTCTGTTTAACTGCATAATTTTCTTAAATCTCTCTCTTTTCGACTTTTCTGAGATTAAATTCTAAAATTGTCTTGACCTTTCTATTCTTCCTGCCCTCTCGAACTTATAGGCTTCAGAGCACTCTCTTGTTTTCTATTAGACTCATAAAGTAAGAGGGCCAAATACTTTATTGTTTTCATTTTACAAGACAAAAATTGTTTTTTTGTGTTAGGAAACTTTCTGAGGCTTGGGTTAGGCACCACCGTGTTTATATTTCAAATGACAAAAACATTTTAACATGACAAGTAAGATAATTTACATTACATACATCAATAGCTTGAAAAGCGACCTTTAAAATCGCGTAATGGCTATAAGACAGTGAGGAAGTAGCAAAACCAGGCAATTAAGAATTAGCATTTGAATAATCTTTGCTTTTCACTGTTCCCACTAATGGCTGATAGTTCGGTAGTAAGTGACCGGGGCTCGGGTTTGCAAAGATCTATTATTTTAGTACGTGAGGCCTCATCACTCTGCAGAGCTGTAAATGAAAGGGCGCGCAAATGGAACCGGGCCCGGGTTTGGATACTTTCCTCTATTAACTCTACCATGAGCGGAAGGCAGGCAACACATCGAGCGAAAGGCGTTAATTTTTTACTTCCCCTTTCTTAGAATGATTAACGCCATGTTACTCGAGCTACATCATTATAAAAATAATTGAGAAAAAATAATTCGCAGAACCATACGAGATTTACCTAAGCCTTACCTGAAAACATCAGTACACTTTTATATTTTAACTGCCAGGCAAGTTCTTCGGGAAAATTGTGTCCGATTTTTATTTCCCTGTAAAATTCTTCTTCTGTCGATGCGTTCACCTTCGTTGACAGCGTTGATATAAACCTCATTGAATGAAAACAGTTCATCGATGCCGAATTTGTGTCGTATTATATATTTCTTTGGGGTAATAAAAGTGTTCGCCATTGAGATGGGAGCTGCGAAACGGAGCTGCGCAACGGAGTAAATAATAATAATAATAATAATAATAATAATAATAATAATATTTATTTGGCTACAATTGGCGATTGCCAGGTAGTAGCCACAAACCCTACAGCTTTTACAATATATGAACATTTATAATCAAAAACGATTTACCATAAAAACAATTTACAATACATTCTTTTCGAGCATATACACTCAATATATAAAACATACCACAGACCTGTATACATCTATGGCACATATATACACCATACACACATATATACATACACATGCATACATACATACATACACACTCATTCCTATACATGAATGCTCACTCTCACGTTCACACATAACACGAACACACACACACACACACACACACACACACACCACTTGCCCTACATATTATACATGCCTACATTTAAATGAAAGACATATATTTAGTTACACCTAGTAAACATGCACATATATACATATACATAAAATAAACAGTTACACAATTTGTTTTTTAAATATAAAACACAATGTGGTATTTTAAAGTTAGCTCTTTAAGCATTTAGATTTGTCCCCACCTACTGTCGCACTTCACTTCACTTCACTTCACTACATTACACCTACACTCCACTACACTTTCACTACATCTTTCTTTGGCTATGCCATATAACTAATTAAAGTAGCTTTCCACTGCACTGAACTACACTACACTTTATCATAATAATCTACAAATTGTGTATTCTGAGCTGTGCGGTAAATACAGCCTACAAGTACTTATTAAGTCGTCTTCTAAAAACACCAACAGAACCAGGAAAAGGCTCTACGACCGCTGCAAGGATTTCATTCCAATTTTTAACCGTACGATTTACAAATGAATATTTCCCTACGTCGGATCTCTGACATCTACTTTTTATTTTGCATTTGTGATCGTTTCTCCCAACTCTTTGAGGGGAGTCTAGTCTTTTCGAGTAACTAATATTAGTTTGCGGAAAAAAAACTTTAAATCCGTAGGTTAAAGATCTACCTGTCAGTCATTACAGCACTGAGCAGAAACGCGAAGAATGCAAAACTCGGAAGAGGACAGTCGCCGCTAATAGCGTTGTATTTGCTTGTCTCGTGTCGCATGCACGACCAACGTCGCCTCATGTGCATGTATTGGCGTTAGCAGACGTCGCCTTAGCGCGTCTGACTGGGTCGCCCCTCCATGCACCCCCGCCACCGGCAACCCCGCCGTCCCCCGTGCATCCCCGCCAACCACGCCGACCCTCACCGCGTCGCCCCCCTCCGCCCCTCCCCCACACCGCGCCGCCCCCGCCGCTGCCCCCTACCCCACCTCCGCGCAATCTGCGGCCGAGCGGCGCGACGGCGGCTATCGCCCCGTTGCTAATTAACCCAGCTGCGCGCGACGCCCACGACACGACCCGCCATGCCACAGCCCCCACTCCCTCTCTGTCTCTCCCTTCCGTCTGCGCCCTCCGCCGCCCACGAGGCAATTTTCCGCTTGGGCGCAGGGCGGAGGGTTTTCTTCAGCCGATGCGAGCCCGCGTCCGGCGCCTCGGCGCTTTTTAAAGCCTCACCACACCCCCCACGCGGCGGGCCGTGCCCAAACGGTTGCTCCCCACCGCAATGGGACGAATCATCGCCGACTCGTAGGAGCACGATGTAAAAATTAATATCATACCATGTTTTATATTTCTCTGTTAATTCTCTTGATATAGTATGTTATCTCTGCCCAATTTTTAAAAACGTTTAACTTCATGTGCTTTCTTTCATGATACATTTTTATTACGTAATGATTATTCTAACAAATTGTTAAAACATTCTTTAAAAAATTGTTAAAAGAAACATTATGTAATGAAACATTATTATGAAAGAATGCTTATGATGAATGATTTAATTGTTTTTGAAAACATGCCTGAGACAACATATTATAATATCACATCTGAGAATTTTATAATGTATTCTAAATGCGCCTTTAGTAATTGGTTTTCGATGACAACGATAACATCGAATCACACGTGGTAATTACGTAGTATATTTAATTTGTGGTTAATGGAGCGGTTTGTCTTTTCCAAGAAATTTGGCATTTCATCTTCAATATAAGTTGATTATTATCAAGTAGGTTGATTAATTTAGGCATTTTTTTAAATTTGCTCTAATGCTTCTGGTGTCTTTCCGTAATAACGTTCGCAGTTAAGATTTTTATCAAGCAACGAGACACCTTTGTCCGCGTAGTGTTCTAAAGGATTTGGTTTGGAATCATTTAAGAATTTCTACATTTGATATACTGGCAGAGAAAAATAGAATTTACTATTTTTTTTGTATAGCTGCATTTAGTTGACAGCAAAAGCTTTGACAGTCCGCTAAAGGGCCATGTCAATTTTCGTTCAGTGCGCTTCTTTTATTTTTTTATGTTTTTCCTGTCCAGTGAGTGTTCATGTGTAATTTAAGATATTTTGTAGTTGTAGACTCGAGTTCTTTGTCGATATTTGAGGGTACAAACTGACAGGAAATACACAGTACTGTAAACACACGTTCACAAAATTCTGAAGTAAAAAGAAAATACTAATCGTATTTACTGTTGATACCGCTCTCTTTTGATGTTCTTTACTGTGTATTGCGTCATACAAGCATCTTGAACAAAGACAAATTGCTCAAATAATGAGTACGTGTCCACTCCCATCGCAACCAACATACAACAATATCCATCAATAAATATCTTAATGCAGGTAGGTAATGGCCTTTGAAATCCCCAAATGATCGTGGATAAGCGCACGCTTTGTCTCTTTTATATTCTAATAATTTTCGGAGTAATAACTTGCGAAATGGAACAAATAATAGGGGATAACTTACACGGATCATTTAGTTTCAAACAGCAATCAGAAATATCGTGGCATTACAAGTTTTAAAAGAGAGTTTTAAACGACATAAGTATCTTCTCTAATGCGTTATATCACCCGATGGCTTCCCTTTGGTTAGGAGTTGTCGGAATATGAGACATTTGCGTCTGTAGTATTCTGTATTCGCCGCAGGGAGGAACTGACGGCCGAAGGATGTGAGGTTCCTTGATGGAGGCCTGGAGCGCCCACCCGGTCCCAGGTTACTCAGCGGTACTCACGTCGTTAGTGCCAAAGTGGGTGCAGTGAGGAGGCGGTGCTAAGCTCCAGATTATCGGAATAACCTGGTAACTCAGCCGTTGGGCCTCTCCCCGCTGGTCTTTGGGCACGAGGGACTTATTCCAAGCCCACATAAAAACGTCCGACAGGGGGCACGAATCTTCTGCCAGGTTGCTCTAGGTTCCGACGGCAGTCACGTTGATAGCGTCAAGGTGACTGCACCGAGGAGATGGGTTGGGGCTCCGAGGGTCCTGGACATCGATTTGGGCGAGCCCCAGTTGGGCCCTTGTCACCGTCGTGGCTGTGCCAAAAAATTATAGGCAATTGATTAGGCATTTGTGAGGCGTAATGTGAGTGGTGCTTAATTTGACTCCGGTGGCATCCCGGACAGCTAGTAGCTCTGAGCTTGCAGGCAGACGTAACACAGGCTTAACTGAGGAGTCGCCAAGGTGGGGTACTGCGTTCAGGCCTATCCGGATGCCAGCTCAAAGGAGTACTTGTACGCTTGCGGGGAGCGCGGATAAAAGCTAACGCCTAGGTACCCACGATGTGAAGTAAAATATTTGTATGGAGTAGGAGGCCACGTGGACCTGTGCTGTATGATTTGTAGGCTTTTTCACTTGTTCTTTTTTACGTCGTTTTCTGGCAGTCGGTCATTAGATGATTCTTCTCCCAGAAAAAATTGCGGGCCGCAGTTTTTCTGCCTGTGGAAATGTCATAAAAGAGATACATTTTAGATGCTCTGTCCTTTGCGACCAGGGTGATAGCGCAAAGGAACCATGGTCGTCATTTAGACTGTCAGATGGATAATTTTAATGACTTGAAGACCAGTCATTACAAGTTCAACGTGGACATGTTATTCAGAGTCATCCGTTGGCACATAGAATACTATGACCAAAGTTTGCTGGTGAGGTTTTCGTTGTGTGGTAGAACTGACTTTTTGCTTGGATATTGTGCCGTAGCAAACAAAACTTCTCAATGACCTGACCCATGACTAGAATATATTTTTATTGGATTTGGGATTTGAATAGTTTCTGGATAGTTCTTATTAGATATTTATTATCTTCAGAGCTGTGGATATATAAGAAATTGTGATTAGAGGTAGACTGGTGGGTGACTGAATGGTTTGGGAGGCACCTTTCGTGGTGCCATCGACCCTTATTGAGTCCAAACGGATTTCGGGATATGGTGACTGGGAGAACTTTGTGGACTAGAATTTGTGGTGGGAGATAATTTGAGCTCATGCGATAACATTTTGCTGACTGCTGCCAGGTAATTCTCATCGACAGTTGGTTAAATATATGATCCAACGCGATAGTCAGGTTCCTGGGGCATATGAATGGTTCGCATGCTGGTTTATTGAGTTTCATTTTAAAAGAGGTGGATCTGTGGCGTTTTGTGGTAAAGATACTCGTTATGCACGGCGCTGGTAACACCAACTATGAATTGAGACAATACTGAATGGCAAGGTCTAGCTATGTTGCCATATAATTTCAATCGCAGGAGTTTTAATTATCTATTGTTTTAGAGATGAAAAACTCCTCTGTGTGACACAGTACTTCCACTGCATACGCATTTGATCGTGACGTAGATTTTCTGCAATGCGGCAAAAGGGTTGTAAGTAAGACGAAAGAAAATCAATAGTTGACAAAGAAACAAACTAATTTGGCCACGATTTGGCGCTTATAACAGTGACTCCTACGGTCATGTTACGTAATCATTCACTGCATTCAAATCCGCATTGTCTATTATGATTCAAGATGTGACTGCTCTGTGTAGAGTGTCATAGGAAAGTCACGAACTTGGACACTAAAAATATCGATTATTATTTTTTGCTACCCTTGATACTACGTTCTCCGTGTTCGCATCTATAAACTTCACAAATGTAATAATTACAGGACATATTTGATAATCTAGATAAGATGACAAGGTTTAAACATTTTTCGCAGAACAAGATATTTAAAAGATATTTTATCATATTTATAGATTACTAGGAACAAAAAAACCTTGCATATAGCTTTGTTTCTTCAACATTTTAATGAATATTATTTTTATTACTATTATTATTATTATTATTATTATTATTATTACTGTTATTATTACGATTATTACAATTGGTATACTTTAAAATAAATTCCGTATGACTTGAAAAAATTGAAGAGATTTACTTGTGTAAAAAAGCAATAGAAATCTTGCCAGAGATAACGAATGCTTCGGAGGTTGGTCCTTCCCAGCGACTGGAAGAGCAAATGCTGCGATGTTCGTCACTCAGTCTTCAGCACGTGAGCAATTTTGCTTCCTCTGCTGAGTGGGCGGGCGAGAGAGCCGGGCTTCGCCGAAGCGCTTGTTGGACGCGTGTCGACTCACGTCTCGTCGCTGACTCTCCACCGCCCACTTATTCTCCCTCCCTCCCTCCCTTCCTCCCTGCCTCCCAACCTCCCACCTCCCCACCTTATCGCCCGCTTGCCGTCGCCTCCTTCCCTCTTGCCGCCGCGCCCTCTCGCCGCCCCGTGCGCTCTCCCGCCGCCCGGGAAGCGATTTGACGCGGGGCGCCGCCCTTCACCGCTCCGCGCCGTCCGAATGCCAGCCGGCGACGCGCACGTCGCGCCACCCGCGCCGTTTTGTGGGGCGCGCTCCATTAATTTCGGCGCCTGCGCTGCGCCCCGCAGATAGCGCGGGGAGCTTTATGTCGCCGATCGGCGCGGGCGGCGGGCGGCGAGGCGGGGAAGGGAAGACAGAGGGCGGGAATGGATAGAGGGAGTGTGGGCGGGCTACGGCAAAGGGTGGTGGTGCGCGACGGCGTGACGTGACGGGGTGCGGTGTGACGACCTCGGGCATTTTGACAGGTTGGGTTGGGGCGGGACCTGGCGTGGCCAAACGTGTTGTGATAGGGCGTGACGGGGCCGAGACTTGAGACGCTGTGCGACATGGCTGAGCGTGGTGTGATGGAGCATGTCAAGGATGTTGGAAAGCGCTTCATGGCGGAAGAAGCATGGCGGAGCGACGCACGACGGCGTGGGGCAGACGGGGTTGTGTAGATGCTGTTGGGAGCAGGTGGCAGCGTCCCATACCATGTCTCGTCGTCGGGGAAGGAAAGCGTGGCGGAGCAAGGCGGGTGTATCGGGTATGTCGGAGATTGACAGGAATTGTCGGTGATATCGGGATTGTCGGGGATGTCGGGATTGTCGGAGATGTCGGGATTGTAGGGGATGTCGGGATTGTAGGGGATGTCGGGATTGTCGGGGATGTCGGGATTGTCGGGGATGTCCGGGGTTCGGGGATGTGGTCGGGGAGTGGATGTCGGGATGTGGTTCGGATGTGGGATTGTCGGGGATTGTCGGGATTCGGATCGGGCGATGTCGGGATTGTCGGGATTTCGGATTGTCGGGGATGCGGGATCTGTCGGGCGATGTCGGGATTGTCGGGGATGTCAGATTGTCGGGGATGTCGGGATTGCGGGGATGTGGGATTGTCGTGTGGGATGTCGGGATTGTCGGGGGTATGTCGGGATTGGTCAGGGGATGTCGGGGATTGGTCGGGGATGGTCGGGATGTCGGGGATCGATTGTCGGGATGTCGTTGGGTATTGTCGGGATGTTCGGGATTGTCGGGGTGTCGCGGATTGTCGGTGGATTTGATTCGGGATCGGTTGTCCGGATGTCGATGTCGGGGATCGTCGGGAATGTGGGATCGGATTGGGGATGTCGGGATTGTCGGGGGATGTCGGGATTGTCGGGGATGTCGGGATTGTCGGAGAAGTCGGGATTGTCGGATATTGTTAAGAATGTGGGGATTGATGGGTATATGGGGATTGTCAGGAAGCCGGGATTGTTGTGAGAATGTCAGGATTGTCGGGAATGTCGGGAATATCGGTGACGAGCGGGGCGTGACAAGTCTCATCGGGAGCCCAGCCTGGGTGAGCGGTGGGCAGCAGAGCGAGCGGTGTGGAGCGGGGCGCACGGGAGTAGTCGAGGGGGAGGACCACGCCTCATAA
>BOPP01000020.1:12921315-12932376 GCA_017312745.1 Gryllus bimaculatus
GTCGGTCCGCCCGTCGGTCCGCCCGTCGGTCCGCCCGTCGGTCCGCCCGTCCGAGCACGCCCGCCCGAGCCCTCTCCAAAGCGCGGCTGAAGTGCGCTGTGCAACGTCCGTTGCCACTGCAGGTGCCACTGATGGTGCCAGATCAGCGCCGGCTGCATCGCTAGATCCAAATCAACCGCCGTTCGGAGGAGAATTCTGACGGCAGGCGGCTCTGATCACTAGTTTTCCATTGTTTCTCCAATCACTATCGAGAGAAATTACAGAACAAACACACCACGTACCGCGCGCGAATTTTACTTCCTCTTTTTTGTGCAATCCCCACCCCTTGCTTACAATTACGCTTGCGTGCACTCCCACACATGTCGAGAAACCGGTCGGGAGCTTAGAGCTTGTTTTGGTTGGGACGGCGGTGGGAGATGTCTGATTGGGAAAACCCCGCGAGTGACGTGGAGGTCGGCACCGAATCTCGCCATACAGCAGGGGATGATCAACTCCAGAGATAAAGCACGCACTACACTTACAGAAATGATTACGTTAGCAGTTGACGTGCCCGGTATCACTAATAAATGTGCGCGATGCTTTCTTCCTAATACTTTCTTCTCTCCAATTACACACAAACACACACGCCCACAAACAGGGAAGCCCCCTCCCCCCCACACACGTAAACACCCATGTATTTCGACGGCAGCCCAGTGAGGAGCTTAGAGCTTGAACCGTTTAGGGTTGAGCCACGCCCTCGCGCACGTCTCGACGCACGGGCCCTAGCGCCCACATGTGGCGATCACATGTACGAAAACTTTCGCAGAATCGAGCTATGAATTTGAATTATTTGGAAATTTTACGTCGTAACTAGCTGATACGGATTCGCTCTAACCGAACTTGTAAGCGATAATTAAAAATGTGCAACATACACGTATGTCATGTGCATGAAGTCAAAATACATCTTTCTCCCTTCTTTAAATCTGTGTCTCAGTTAAACTGAATGCGGCAAGACAATTGTAAAAACACGAAAGCGCGTAAGTCTACCGGATTGTCTAATTCAATTGAAAGGCAATATCAATTCCCAGTGTTGAACTAATTTTTGTAAGTAAAGGAAATACTACATATTATTCATATTCTCGTTTTTCATAGAATGAAGAAAATGAAACAATAATAATGTAATGCTTCAAATAAAGTATAAGTTGGGATGTATTTTATTCGGTAAATTATAAGTTTTATCTCAATAGTTTCCTTTTATCTCCGGTAATAAAATTTACTAAACATAAAACGTATTTATCATATAATCTTACTATTTGTATTTAAGAAACTGCCAGAAAATTCTGTGTGGAGCCTCATAATCATTTTTTCCAAACGTATTTGAAATTTTGCGTCACACAGAGCACTGATGTACTGACATTTTCTGTATTTGTACTCGTGTGGTTTTGTTGGTGAATAGTGCAAATTCAAACAGAAACCTTAGCCAAAGAGCAAATTAAAAGATTCTGCCTAAAGGCCGAAATTGGGTTTTAATGAAAGTATATGTATAAATGTGATTTTTGTTGAAACCTTGCAGGTAAAGATAAAAACTATTTTTTAAACTGTGCTCTTGCATTAATACGGAGCAAAAAGTAATGGAAAGTAAAGAAAGAAGGCGAGTGGTAACGTACTGGCACGATTGAGTGCTGCTATCAGACCTTCACCACACATCGAATTAATGTGTTATTTTATGTTCCTATTTCAGATTATTGCAAATTGAAACACATGATAATATATTAATTTCTGATATGGAGTTCTGTACATAGCAAATGCATATGTTATTAATATTTGCTTCATAATATACTTTTGTCACGGCCTTATCGTGCGACTTTATTTCTTTCCCAATGGCTTCCTCAATGTTACTACTTGTTAATGGTATTTTGGGCATTTGAATTGAAGCAATTTTGAGTGCTCTATTCAGCTGATGCTCCTTGTACGTAAAAGTCTAAATACAGTTTAGTTTAGGTACTCAAATGCAACAGTAACTGGTATAAGATTTAAAGAGTGCGTGAAGCTGAGTCTTCTTCCTTTGCTTACTTATCCACACACTTATAAATCACTAGACTACCAGACATGTCGGCGACTTAGAGGATCGGGTCGGAGGATGGGGAAATCCCACTGACCCACGGAGTCGCCAAAGGATCTCACTATTGATTAGGGGATGGACACCACCCAATCCCGTAATAAAACATGCACCACACTTAAGGAACTCTAATTCATTGCAGTTGACGCGTCCGAGAACACGAAACAATCAATCAACCCTTACGAATAAAAAGTAAACACGCAAGAGAGAACAGTATCGCTTTCAGCCGTGCTGTTGCTCGCCGCTACGCCAAAGCCAGGAAGTCGACCATTCCAGCACCAACGCTACTCGCTGAATAATTTCTAGCAATGGGGCTGAATAATTTGCAGCAACGATTAAATTTGCACACCGGGATTCCTCTTTCTTTTATTGCGCTTTGGGGACGTTTTCGGCTTATTTTTTTGTCCCGCGTATTGATTGTCAAAGCTCTGAATTATTGCTAATGTGAGCTCACTCAAATTGGCGCACTGCAACTGGAGATTTTGTAAACTTTGCTTTAATTGTTCAGGCGGTTAATGCAAAATATAATAAATGCTTCCATAGTAAAAACAACCACTCTCATATGCTTCCACAATCACCCCTCTTTGTGTGATAAATTAAACTCCCATTTAATTGTAATTGGCGGAAAGTGCACTATCACGCTGTTTTCTTTCCTTTTATTTGAACGTACCCAGAAGCAGCAGGCATTCGAGATATTACTAAGAATTGCAGTACTCGAATTATGGTATTAGTAAATATTCGTATGACTGTTTTCACTGTCACAATTTTATAATTTTTAAAAATATTTAAAAGGCAGTTATTACACGTATTTGATGTGAAGTAGCTAGATTGAGGGCCTTTAAACCATTACAATACCTATATCCTACCGCGTTCTATCCTTTCGAATTCTGGTATTCACCCCAAATGGTGTCACCATAGCATCAAAACCGCGAGAAAGAGGCCATAAGGTGGATAAAGTGGCTACAAGTCATAGCTCTTGAGGAAAAAACGATGAAAGAGCAAAACCCTGCTGCCAGAAGACGAGAAAATTCTAATTTACCCTACTTTTCCTAAACTATTTATTTTCTGGAGCTGGTCGTCACACATTCTCCTTCCAGTCTTTGGCCTCCTCAGCACCTGAAATCAAACAACAGAAGATCGTTGGCACCATTGCCTCTGCGCTTTCCTTTGGAAAACCAAACTCGTATTCTCCCAATAATGTGCTTATGTAATTATTTCGTGGTTTACTTTTTTTAATGATTTACTTATATATTTACTTATTACTTATGACGTATTCACTTTTCAGTTTACAAACTTAAGTTACTTATTCAATTATTCATTGTTTACTTATTAACTTATTTATTTCCTTTCCAGTCTAGGCAAATTTCGTCCTCATTCATGTAGTCCTTAGTCTTTATTTAGCTAACAAATTTTATCGGTTTACTTCATTAGTATCTTGAATATTTCTTCACTGTTGTTTCGGAGAGTGCGACCTTCTATTTCGGGATCAACTGCAATCAGAGGAGAACAAATTCGAAGTGTAATTTTCAAATAAGTGTATATTATTGATAACTTTTGGGCCTGGGCCATTTATGTATTGTAGGCGGTGTTTCGTTTTTTGTGAGTGTAGGACCTATATTTTTTTGGATTGTGTACATTTTTGGTGTGTGAATTTCAGCCATTTCCTTTCCGATTTTAATTACTTAGAACTATGGCATAGTAGGTTTTAGCTAGCCAGTATAATATTGTCCCTTCTCCCTTTCATACTCAAAATTACATAAATGTCAATAAGAATTTGTTCGGTTTTTATATATACGTATTATGTAGTTAGACAATGAGAAGTGTATCTGTGATAGAAGAGCTGTCACGAGGAGGTCAAGTAAAGGAAATACATCTTATTCATATTCTCGTTTTTCATAGAATGAAGAAAATGAAACAATAATAATGTAATGCTTCAAATAAAGTATAAGTCGGGATGTATTTTATTCGGTAAATTATAAGTTTTATCTCAATAGTTTCCTTTTATCTCCGGTAATACAAATTTACTAAACATAAAACGTACTAGAAGAGATGAGATTACTTCATACAGAAACGCGAAGTTTAATTTTATAACTCTAGTAATTCATTCAGTAAGAATTGCATGCATACAAATATACAGATATCCGTAATCTTGAATCATCACCGATTGTATATCGTTTCAGTTACATTCTAACGCTTTAAAGTGATGTGGAAGGATCGAAAGTGCAGATCTGTGATGATTCTAGCAGTCACGGACGGTTAGTACTGTCCTTTGCGCGATCCAGAAAGACACCATCACTTTCTCTCTTGAATAACATAGAGCGCGATTTGCAAAGTGATTTCAACACGTGAGCTCGTGGTCCATTTTCGCAAGTACCACTTCTGCTGAGTGGCGATTCATTCATTCGTCTGCAGATCTCTGTCTCCCTGGGAGCGGGCGTTCCCATCTTGTCGTTACTTCTCTCTCTCGCTTTCTCGCTCTCTCTCTCTCTCTTCCGCTGCTCGCTCAAAGTGTCCGCGCGTGGAACGAGAATCGCTCCGACATTTCCTGTTGACCTCTTTCACTCATCGGAAGAGGAGTCGGGAATTGTATCTTCGTTCCTGGACGAGCGACAGAAAGTGATGATTTCATCTCCATTCAGAACAGTATCTCCTGAATGATCTTAAGTAGTGTCCATCTAAAGGAGATGTGTCCCATAGAACATGATTTCCATCAAGTCATAGAGATGCTGAAATTGAGAACGCTCACTTGAATTGAATTGGTGCTTTTAAAACGGAAATAAGTCAATTTTTTCGTACAAAGAGTCGAGATTAACATTTTCTGTGTTACTTTTCAAGCTATAGTTCAGTGCAAAAATGAAACTTGTCGAGCTTAAAGTGTGTGTTCCATTGCCAACTCAAAATTCTAATAACTAGGCAGAGAAGTTTAGGACTAGTATCTGATCTTCACGTAGAAGAACTAGTATTATAAGTCAGAAAACGCCTAAATGCCTTATGATAGCAATAGACACTGAGGACATCATAGACTTCTAAACGTGTTCGAATTATTTTAAGAAGACAACTAAGTCACTTGCTCGTCCTGGTAGTGTTCATTGCGAGTATTGCTTGACTCTTTCCAAGTAAAGCAGCTAACATATGATAGAAAATAGTTGTACATGTGAGTACATAAATGGATGGGCTTATCAACTACTCATTCATGTTGGTAGAAAGGAAGGCAGGCCGAAATTTGCCTTTCAAAAGAGATTATGGCTAAGCTGTTCTTCCAATCAAAAGAGAAAAAATAACTGATGTTCAAAACACAGTTAAATACATCCCACATGGATATGTCCATTTCTACCAGAAAGTTTTCGTATACTCAGAGACCCGAGTACAAAACCAATGATGGGTAGATGCTGAAATCATTAATTTAATAAGAGTATTTTTCATGTTCACGTAGCACCATATGTTAATTCACATCATTATATATTTTTGTTCTATAATTATATTGTTTTGGAAGTTCCAAAATAAAGAAATAAAAAATTTTAAAAATTATTTTATAATTATTTTATAAAGGTAATAAGTCCTCGATATAGAAGAAGGTTCTGTACATAACAGAAATGCAAATTTGAAGTTACCAAATAGTCCAAGTAATCAATAATGATTAAGTTCTACAACTTTTATGTAGAAGATAAATGTACCAGATGCGAACAGTGGATGTTATTGTTTTTTTTTAATTTTCTTGGAACTATGAAACAAACGCTTATTTCCCTTTTCAAATCACCGATTCAGTTTTCACAGAAGGGTTCTAGTTTTATGGGACCTGCGCTCTCGAGGAAGTTACTCGGTTTCTAGTTCTGCTCACGCATTGCGAGAATATAAAACAAGTGTTGTGCTTTGTTTAAAATCCTATAACCAGATTTTGAAATGTATTGAAAGACTTCACTTGAGACTCTCTGTTTTTTGTTTTCCGATATATCGAACACCATCCTTCGTCTGGATGATAGGTCATTACTGGGGACCCGTATACTCGTATTCTTGAACAGAACCTTCCTAAATCGTCGGTGTGAAACTTGAGGGGATTTTCAGATATCAAATACTTCATGTGATCAGAAAAGTAGAGTGGAAGCAACGGAAACTTTGTCATTTTCTGGGCTCATTTCTTCCATGGATCTGCTTGGTTGAACATTGTCAGAACCTGTCTTCTTGCGCATTAACGTAAGCATTGCAATCTGGTACAGATAGAAACCTACCGATTAATTTACTGCAACTTCTCATGTTTCTTGTGAATTACTTAAAAGTATTATAAAAGGAGATACGAAGGCCTAACACTCGAAATACGAAGGCCTAACACTCATGATACGAAGACCTGACACTCGAGAAACGAAGGACTAACACTCGAGATACGAACTTTATTATATGAGTGCTTAACATTAATCACATATTAGAAGCTGATATAACTCGCAATTATTGAATATAAAGAAAATTCTAACTAAATTTTTAGAATGTAAATTTAAAACTTGAATTAACTCTTCTGCCAACTGTTTAATTTAACAAGTGTCCAATTTAATAAATGCATTAATTTTAACTTTCCTTTTATTTTAAAAACAATGAAAGGAATACGTACTGAAGCAAAAACTAGCAAATGTTCTGTTTGATACACTTCATATATTAGCTTATGGTATTCCGTGTCCGTCGACACTACTAATTTTTAAATAAACTAATAGTCATTAAGTACTTTTTTCGCAAATGTAGAAAGGCGAATGGCGTTCACGACACGTGCCCTGGCTAACCGTCCTACGCCCCCACCATCTGCGTACGTTTTCTGAGTGGCCGAGTGCTCCGCCAGGGGCGCTGCGAGCGCATTGTCTCGGAGAATGTGTGGACTCTGCGCGCTCACGCGAAGCACGGGGTCATAATTGGATTTCGCGGCGGTTCTGTGGCGCGCGGTCGTTTGTCCTCTGTATCTACCTTCATTTCCTATCTCGACACTCGTTTCACAGATAGAGACTTATTGAAGGTCCGCGCTGTGGTTTATTTGCGCGTTTCGCTTACATCTGTGGCAGATTTATTTGTGATATTTTATATCTGTACTTATCTTGGTCGTATTGTTTGTCGACGGCAAAGCGGGAACCCGACGTTTTTGGGTCTTCATTATGTCTCTTCATGAAAGAAGAAAATAATTCAACGCCAGAAGTGCATTTTTGCTTATAGTTTGAATTGGAAAATAAATGAGGCGTGCTCAGAAGACTGCTGAGAGAAGAGAAAACTAGTTAAGTTTCAGAATGGCTTATACCTTTCCGTACTAGCTTCCTATTCTCTTCATCGTCGTAAACATTACCAGGGCATCTCGCAACAGCTTTAGCGCCTCTGAGATGTAGTGAAGAGCACCCTCACACACACCAATAGTCGCAAAAACATATCTTGCTCCAGCAACTTTATATACTAGCCTATGGTATTCCGTATCCCTACCTCGACAGACGGACATTTGAAAAACACTTTTTTGATATCAGAGAAGGCCTAAACGGAGTATTTCCGCTGAAATCTGGAAAATAATTCTCCGCAGCTTTACGTAACTTTCTCTGTCCTACGTACTTCTTAAGTTTGTACGTACACAAGAAAGTAAAAAAAATCATTTTAGTTTATGTTTGTTCCACTTTCTTCGTAAAATATGAAAGAGGAAACCGCGAAGAGCGCTGCTACTTTCGTGTTTGCTGACCTGGAGTGAGTAGCCGGCGGTGTTTTGATTTGCAGTGTTGATCGTGACGGCACCAGGGAGTTACGCGAATTTAATTGGAGCGCAATTCGGGCATAAATCGTTTGCGTGATAGTGTGCGATGCATTCCGATAAACTGAACACAAATCACTCAACAAAAACAGAACTGTTGTGTTTGACGCGAGGTCTGCGAGTTATTTACTTCAGCTAATATCGAACTAAAATGTATATCTGCAAGTAATTAAGTTGCTATGTAGGGTAACAAAAGTTATATAAGCACATTCAGGTTGTTTTGCACATCGCCTTGTGAGTTAAGTTTCCTCTCGTGTGTTGTGACGACAATAATGGTTTCGTTGCAAAACATTTGAAAATTCACAGGCCTAGTGATCTAAATGTATTCAAACCACGTGTGTTCTCCCATAACTAAGACTCCAACGTTGAAATACTACAAAACATTTGGGAAACAGAGTATGAGATCTGAATTACATGCACTCTTCCCATTACGTGCCTGCACGAGCATGAACAAATTGCGTTGCACGTCAATAGACTCCCCAGGCCCGAGAAGAAAGCACGGTTGGTCTCGACTAACCAGTTGGCGTCATGTTTTCATGCGAAATTTAACAATCGACGATGTCTCTTTCTTGCCGACAAACGTGTTCGTCACATGAGTGTATGATGGTAATCATGAAGATAATGAATACCATGATAACGATGAAGCAGATGATGATGATAATGATGATGGAGAAGATGATGATAATAAACATGACGATGATGATAAAGATGAAGAATATTGATAAGCAACCTCTACGAATAAATACAATATTTTATTTCTCCATTGAAAATTCCTCACAGGTTCTTTGGCTGTCGTGAGAAGAGTATATCACTATAGACTTTTTCGTTTGATTTATTTAAACCTCTCATAAAATGTTATGTCATTTGTGAATACAATGATAAAATTATTTTACCTTTCACATTTTATAGCGTAATTAACACGTCATACGGGCTACAGTTGTAGCTTTCACCAGTTCAAAAGAATGTGGCAAGAACTCTGGAAAGCTTGGAAGCAGACTGGATAGGGAGAAAGACAATTTTTCTGTAGCAACTGACACATCACTAACCTTTGCGGAGGTTGTGCATCTACACAAATCAATTGACTGGGCAGTGTACTCCCATGATGTATTATTAAATACATGTATGGCTAGTTCTAATACACTCTAATGTGCCTCTCGCATCCCAGACTCCATTTCTCCCTATCACTGTAGACTTCATTCTTCAATCCTTCACTATAGTCTCTCTTCACAATTGCCTACTCTACTCTTTCTTCCCATATAATTTTAGGTCTTCATGTTCTTCGATATGCAAATATATTGTATGTATGTGTGGATATATATGTACTATAGATGTATACAGGTTTGGGTATATTTATATAATGGGTGTATTTGCTCGAAATAATTGTATTGTAAATTGTTTTTATATTATAAATTGTTTTTGGATTGTAAATGTACATGCATTGTAAAACTGTAGGGTTATGGCTACCACCTGGCAACCAGCCAATTGTAGCCAAATAAATATTATGTATTATGTTAAATAGTAAAACTTTGCGGTAGTAGCTGTGGCGAACCGCTATTGGATGAGGTGTCTCCCCGGGTGGGCGCAGAGAGCCCGCGGGCGCTGGGTTTCGGGTGCGCCGCCGGAGGCGTAGGCGGGGGCGGCGGGTGGGCCATCGCCGAAATTAACGGACGCTTATTTTGCGAGAGAATCAGATTGAGCCATTAGCCATCGGCCCCGATGAGAAATCAATAGCAGCCCCGAGGCCGATGACGCCCCGGAGGCGGGGGGCGGGGGCGGCGACGGCGGCGAAGATGGAGGAAGAGGACGTGGTGTGTTGGTGGGCAACAGAGAGATGGAATAGGACGTGGAGGTAGAGGCGAAGGAAGGGAGGGCGGGAGATACCTAGGAGGAGGGCGAGAGGGAGAAGAGGAGAGGTTGGCAATGGCCAAGGCGATGGTAACGGACAAGGCGTGCCGAAGAGGCGGAGAAGAAGGAAGTGAGAGCAAAGGAGAACGAGGAAACGGTGGCAGATGGGGAAGAAGAAGAGGATGTAGTGACGAAGAGTGAGCAAAGGCGAAGGGGGAGTGATGGGCGTCGAGGGAGAAGGGCGAGGAGCGGTGAGCGGCGGACGCTGGCAGCCGCGAGCGGACGAGCGCAGTGTGGCTGCCCTTAGCCCAAGGGCGAGGGGTGACGACGCGCTAGCGAACTCGCCACCGGAACGATGGCGGCAGAATGTATTGACCTTGTGCGGCGTTGCGGAGTATCAGAGGTGAACGAACCATTTAAATGGAGTGAACGATTAATTGATGTTTTAGGGCTCGTCAACTCCTATGGTCATTACCTCCGTTCACGTTGTAACTGACTGGGGTGTTGTAGGATTTGGGTTTTCGACGGTGGCAGGATTTATGGCTCCAGCTCCATAGCTAGGGCGAGTTTAGCCGCCTGACGAATGCCTGGGTATTACCTTAAGAAACAAGTTATGGATCGAGCGCCATTTGTACTTTCTTTTCCTTGATCTATTCTCACGCCTTACAATCACAATCTTACCCTTACACGAACTTTACTACCTTACCCTTCGGGAGCTGGCGGTAGCTTAGAGCTTGTCTCTGCATGCCTTGGGCGGTGCTTTCAGGTCGGAGACACCTGGTTGGGGAAAACTCCGCAGCCCGACTTGTCGGTCGGCGTCAGATCTCGTCATCCAGTGAGGGAAGATCACATCAATGTGTCGCTATAAAAACACGCACTACATTTACGGGAGTAGTGCTCTGAGCAATCCAAGTACCCGAACTTACCAATCAAGCGTTTTATACTCATTATATCTCGGGAAGTGGCGGTGTTCCTCACCAGTCAGAACGAGAAATCCAGCGCCGACCTAGGATGGCTTATTAGAGATTCCTCGTGACGTACCGCTCCCAGCGAGTCGCCGCCCCACGCGAGAGCCATAGATAAGAGGGGCGTCAAATGGTGGACCGGATGGAAAATGCCCACTGACGTTCACAACGGCCAGGGTTCCGAAGTAATACTACTATGACGTACACTTCGTGGCCAACCATATAAAATATGATGCAACAACAGTGATGTGAACACGTCATACATTCGTAGGGAACAATATTTGGCAAAATATGTGAGCGAAGCGTTGAGTCGCGCAGTGGCAGAAGCGCCGTGTTCCACAAGGCAACATCTGCTTGCGCCAATGTCGCTCGTCGGGGCCGCGCCCCGCCCC
>BOPP01000020.1:12932401-12951492 GCA_017312745.1 Gryllus bimaculatus
AAAAGAGAGAGATAGGTTTGGGTTAATGTTTATATAATGGGTGTATTTGCTCGAAATAATTGTATTGTAATTGTTTTTATATTATAATTGTTTGGATTGTAAATGTACATGCATTGTAAAACCTGTAAGGGTTATGGCTACCACCTGGCAACCAGCAATTGTAGCCACATAAATATTATGTATTATGTTAAATAGTAAAATTTTGCTGAAGTAGCTTGTTGGCGAGAAACCGCTGATTGGATGAGGTGTCTCCCCGGTGGGGCGCAGAGAGCCGCGGGCGCTGGTTTCGGGTGCGCCGCCGGAGGCATAGGCGGGGGCGGCGGGTGGGCCATCGCCGAAATTAACGGACGCTTTATTTGCGAGAGAATCAGATTGAGCCATTAAGGTGGTCTTACTATATAGACAATATTACAAATTTTTTCACAAGGCAATCACTTCTCAAACGAAGAGCATGGTATGATATAATCTAATGCTTGCTTAGCTCTCCGAGGCCATGTTATAATGGTTTATAGCCCTCCGGTATGGCGTCGAGAAGTGTCAGAGATGCGGAAGGCGTCGACGTTGACTGAAAGGGACCGTCCTGAACAAGAACATAGAAGTGAGGTATTTGATGGTACGTATAGGTTGGTGATCTCGGTCTTGGGTCAACTAACTCACGCAAGATTCATCAAGAATTGGAGGGATGTAATGTGACCTGGTGTGAAGATATGTCAGTTTGTAAGATGGCTTGAGTCAGAAATATCATAGATATTCGATAAGTTGTGAAGGAGGGAGATACCAGCAGAGAAATTAGGTCGAGGGAGGGCTGATAGGGAGGAAGAGGGGAGGGAGGTTTTTGTGGCAAATAATTGGCCAAGGCGATGGTCAAAATCGGAATCTATATAAGCGAGTTTTTGAGCTTATAGAGCTGAACTGTAGTGCGAGAGAGAAGTGAATAGACGGTTGAAGAAGCCAATATAAGGAGAAGATAAGGAGCGGAAAAGCGCGTGTCTTAAAAGGATGGGTCCAAAATGAATAGCTAGGAGGGATAATTTAGACACGCAATGATAGTAGATGCTATAGTTTTAGACAGAATTGGTGAATGTGAGCAATAAGAACACGAAGGGTGGGGAGTCCGAAAAGTTTTACTGGGCGTCCGGAGGAGTTATAGTAGAGTCACGAATGAGATGTCGGTGGTGGTTTAAGAATATATTAAACAAAAGAAAGATTAACGGAAGAAAAATATCTGCTAGGGCTAGGAACAACTTCTAGAGCAGAGACTGGAAGCTCGGAGTGTTGCAGGTTAATACCGGCCATATTAAGCCCATGAGGGCGAGGGTCAGGGTTGACGACGCGCTTACGCGTGAAGTCACGGCCACCAGAACGATGGCGGCAGACACTGGTAAAAACTTGGGCTTCATGTGTGCAACTGGCTATTGTTAATTCAGCTGCTGGGAAAGCAGTACATCCAGAGTGTTTTGGAACTCGCACTCACTTTAACAACTGTGATGTAATTGTATTGATTGGATGTTTTAGGTGTGACATTTGTCAGCTCAAATTCTATGGTTCCAATTCATAATTTACCTAATTGTAAAAATATAATGTTGCATCGTTTAAGCAGTATATGAAAATACCGTTGGGTAAAAACATAAGATCGTTGAGATGGTTTGAGAATGTTGTGCTTTAGAAGTAGTTTTTGTTCCTTGGTGGATTTTATTACATGAATCTGGTCGACTGGCCAGGATTTTATGGCTTCTAAATTCCATAGCTAGGGCGGTCGTTACAATTGTAGGCCTATGCTACCATGGCGAAAGAGATGGTGATCCTGGGTATTAACCCGATTTTAAGAATTTGCATTTTTAAATAAATTAAATTCGTACGGTACTATCAGGTATCTCTCAATTCTCTGTGCTGCAACAATATTTTAATTTGGTTTAGCGCATTTAAGTCACTCCAAATTTTAGCTAGTCACATCTATGGAACATAATAAATCATATAATTATTCTTCGGACGCCCTTTATCAATCGCACATAGATCATAATAACGTCCTCTCTCAGAACAATCCTTTCACTGCTAAAACTGTTTTTTGTCATATCAAATAGTTTCATTCATCCTACTAGAATGTTTTCACACGGAATTGAGTCTGGTGACGGTCTGGAGATGTAACAGAAGCTTTGTGACATATCTGCTATGGCCCTACCAGGCTGTGTAGTAAACTCTTCCAAGTTGGGGGTCATCGTAGACTCAACACATGGGTTATGAGATAGTTTGGCTAATACAACTCCGTTGAGTGTTTGCACGTGAACAGAATTTATATAGTACGGGTTCCACGGTCGTTCCTTTATAGATATTACTCAGTGACTCGTTTGTTTTGCGGCATAGATGGTATTGACATTTAGGCCAAAGAACTCAACATATATAATGTAAATTTTGTTGTTGGGATGACGTCATAAATCAAATTCAACGCACACCAACACTACTAGACTGCGGGAGTATGAAGGTGATGAGGGATTAGAATATGAAAAGATGTAATGATGTAACAGAGTAAGAACCAACCAACAAAAGTTACCTAAATGCAAAATACGCTCGGGGATAGTGTAATAACAAAGTGTACTCTAGATGAATAATTAGATAAATAACCACTGGGAATTAGCGTGCGCTGTGCTAGCATTCAAACATATCAACTCACAACCAACTTCAAACAAAAAGCGTAACAATTTCCAGAGTCCCAAGAACCCTAGGATGGGCTCTTGTTACTTTAAGGTATAAGATTTCCTACGTCAACGTCCGCTAAATATATTCCTAACACGAGTGCGAAAGGTGCGCCTACTCCGCATGAGGCCAGTCACAGGTATTACCTTGAGATATACATGATACACGTAAGCGGAAGTTCAGTTAAATGGTTTTGTCCGCACCTCTTCTTGGCATTTGGGGGAAAAGATTTCTCTTGCTATCTTGGATTCCATGAACAATCAGTTTAGTGAACAGATTTTCACCCACAAGCACACACCTAGTGGCAAGTGGTTCACGAAGTAAAGTCAACATACTAATGTCCTTATCTGATACTAGTATTTAACTCTATCCAGGCTCCATTTGCCCAATATCATACACAAAGCTTAACATGATTGTAGGAAGTTGGCTAGAGTAGACAGAGAAGTGATGTGAAGGAAACGTCAGAATCCAATTTGAACACGACGTAAAATCAGGGTGTAAGTATGACTTATCTTGGTTCTAATTAAATATATTACTACTGTGGAGCGAAGCGTTTTGAAGATTTTCCTATACGTATGTACTTGAAGGCTATGGCAGAGAAAATATGGATGTGCATACAAAAAGCAATTTGTTATTCAGAGAAGTGTACTGTGCTGACCACACAGCCTGGCATCTACAATTCACTCGCACTCTGCGCGCCAATGTCGCTCGTCGGGGCCGCCTGAGCACCACTGTGCCGTCTACCGCCCTAGCACTCTTGACAACTCCATTTGTCCCCCGCCCTGACCTACCACTTCCTTAACCAAATTTGTGTCCCATACGTCAGCCTCGTCTGCGGGTAATATCCACTAGCACTACTACCATTGCCATTAATAGCCATTATAATAGTATCCATTCCAATTCGGAACGCCAGCTGTCATACCCGGATCTCGCTTCTGCCAGAGCATTTGGATCACGGGCGCGGCGGTCTCTCTCCCGTGAAAACGGTGAAGCAGATGACCTCTGCAAATAAAACAACCGGCGCCCGATTGGTCAACTATTAATGGTTACTCGACTGTAGATAATATTATTATATGGTACTCTCGGACCACTACCTGAGACATCCATAAATTGTGATAGCGTGAGGACAGATTCGTAGGAGGAGCCAAATCACAAGTACTATTATTTACACGTTGCGCTTCGAAACGTCCACCCCGACAATCTCGGCACTTTACTCGTCCTTCATATTCCTCACCCAGCAGCCCCACGCCCACCGCATGGTCGCGAGATGGCTGCTACCTTCATGATGACATGGCATACGGCACGCTCGGGCTAAGACCTCTGATCGCAGTGCAGCGCTGGGAGTCTAAGGGCGTCTTAGTGCATCTGGGCTGACCTGGGCCACAGACAGGCACTGGTGAGGCGTGGTGTGCATAGGGATATAAGGACACGCGATCTCGTCGCGACGACCGACGGTGCGCGCCGTGCCGCGCCGGTTGGGTGGCGTCGTGCGCGGGAGGGGAGGCAGCGAGCGGCCGGGCCAAGGGGGCCAAGGAGGGCCAAGGAGGGCAAGGAGGGGCCATGGCGGGCCATGGCGGGCCATGGGGGCCATAAAGCATCCAAGGCTTCAATGAAGGGCCACGATGAGCCTGAAGAGGCCAGGCCTTCAAAATGGCGGGCCATGGAGGGCCCAAGTCAGTGCTGTGGAACGGGTTCAGGCTTCTAAGGCAAGCCCATCGGGGGACCAAGGAGGGCCAGACGGGCCCTGGCGCCAATGAGCGTGAGGCGGGCCATGGCGGGGCAATGCGGCCATAGCGGGCCATAGCGGGCCATAGCGGGCCATAAGCGGGCCATAATCCGGCCATAGCGGTCATGGCGGTCCCATGCGGTCCATGGCAGGCCATGGCGGGCCATGGCGGGCCATGGCGGGCCCATGGCGGGCATGGCCGGGCCAATGGTTGGCCATGGTGGGCTACGGCGGGTAATGGCGGGCCATGGCGGGGCCAGGGCGGATCGAGTGACGAGGTTGGTTTTAGTTGGAAGGATGTGGGCGCTAAGAATGTGCTGAGCCAGATACTGATGAGCAATTGTTTTGCACCTTGCTACACACGCTCTGCATCGGATAGAACAGTTTCTCTCGAGGAAATCGTTTGGAAGCAAGATGTAAATTGTGATGAACCGCCTTTTTGTTATTTGCCTTTCCTTTACACATTTTTGTTACTACAAACTTTTTGGCCTCTTTTGGCCTTAATACTAGTTTTTATTACAATTTCTGACATTCAGATATGAAAACATGAATGAACATATTTAAAAAATTGGAAATATTATGAGAAAACTAAGGGACTAACCTCGTCAGATACCTCGATTTGCAAGATGTTCAGGGAGCCTGTACTTTTGTTGTTGGATACTGGACCTCATTCCCTTATCGAAAATTGATGCGGCAGTCATCTTTGCTTTTCGAACACACTTTCTTCCGGTAAAGTTAATTGACTGATTGGAAAAGATGATAAATATATATTATATATATATATATATATATATATATATATTTATTACTACTTTTCAACGAAGAACTTTAAAAGGTCAATTATCAAGCCTTCGTTGGATGTGGATGTGTGTGTGGAAGAAAAGGGCATTCTGAATGGCAGCAACAATTTGTGTGCATATAATGAAATTTTAATGGGTGTGTTGTGATCAACACAGCATGATTGTCAGCATAATAATACGTTGCGTATAAACTCCTTATGAACTGAACATTTTTCGAAGGTTTTCGAGTTGAAATTCGGATCTCCTATCCGCGAGTATTCGTGCCAGCTGCGCCCCGGATGTTTCGGAATCTCTTCTGTGGTGGATCTTTCGTAGGTACCGCCTGTCTCTTATTGATGTTGACTTGGGCTTGTCTTCGCCGCTTCGTCCTGTGCTTTGTAAGGCACAGAGGCCCTGCCGCGAGCCGAGCGGACTTCTGAGCAAATATACATCGCAACGAATGGCTTGGACGAGAGGGGTGAGTGGGGTGGGTTGTTAGTGTTATATTAAGTGGGTGACGTAATGGGCTAGGAGGCTGTCATATAGTAGTCGCGTGAATGTCTTGAAATGGTCGTCAAGAGGTTGAATGGAATGGGTTGTGGTCGGGTGATTAGGAGGTTGGGCAATGGGTGAGTTGAGTGGTGAGTGATGGGAGGGACGAGTCAAGCTGGACGGTGGGGAGTTTGCCAGCGAGAAGGTGGAACAGGCGGCGTTCGTGCGGGTGGAATGAATGGGTTGGATTTTGGTGGTCTGGCCCGTGACAATGGATGGGTGAATTGGGTGAGCGGCTGAACGCGCTTTGGGTGCGGCGGGAGGACAGACGAATGAGTGTTTCAGTGACCCGGGATAGACTTGGGATGGTGCAGGTTTGGCGTTCGTGTGAATAGCTTTGATTGGATAGAATGGATGTGATGGGCGTAGAATAGGGTAGGTTGGACTTGTAGATTGGCTTTGGGCGTTGCCAGGTGGGTACTTTGCTGCGGCTGAATGAGTTGGCAAGATGGTTGGTTGAGTTGTTGTGGGCGCTAGCTTTCATGGTTGGGTGGGTGGGTGGCTAGATAAGTTGGTGGGCGGGTGTTTGTTGGGATTGTTCGAGGAATGGCCATTTGCTTAGTGTGTCGATGTTGGGAGGGGTAGATAGGGCTAGTGTGGGCGGCTGTTGGTGGACCTCGGGATGCAGACGCTTGCTTACGTGCGAAAAAGGATGGTTTGGGGTGGGGTAGAATAATAGCGTGGCAATGGGCGGCCAGCTGTTGTTTGTGTTGGGATTGTTCGGTGGAATGGCAAACGACGTTGCTTTAGGGAGAGTGGGGTACGGATGTTTGGGGTGGGTAGAATTTGGTGGGTGGGTGTCCTAAGATAAGTTGGGTGGGCGGCCAGTTCCTGTGTTTTTTGTTGCGGATGGGCAGACACTTGGTTAGGTGAATGGTTTGGGGTTGGCGTGGGTGGGTGGTGCGTTAGGTGGAGTGCGTGGCGGCGCAGAGATTGGTGGGGCCGCCGCTGGTCCCTTCGCGTCGTCTCTGTTGTCGCAGGGAATGCGTGCGGCGGCGGTGTGGGCCTTCGGGCCCGCGGGGGGGGGGGCGATGAATAACGCATTGCGTCCTGCGAGCGAGAGGCCCAGGGCGTCACAGTGGCACCGGCCTCTAGCGCCACGAGACGGACGGCCCAGATAACCAGAGTGCAGTAAAGAAGCAGAGTTCTTCTGCAGGGGCTTGTGCCTTACATCTGAGTTGAAAAAATCTCAAGTTGAAACTAGAGTCATCAATATTCATTTGAAGGGTAGGAGTAATAAAAAATAATTTTCAATGGTATTCATTCCCGTTAAGTACTAGGAGGACATACAACATTTCTTAGATAATAATAATGTACCTGCTGAAAGCATATATGTATTAGGTGTATATTATATACTATTATAATATAATTTTTTTTACATTTATTTAGTTTATTCGTTTCAAAGAAGCTAATGATATGTAACCCTTCCACCAAAGTCAACATTTTTATTAATATCCTAAATTCATTTTTATTAATGTGATAATAAAGTTCACGAATTAATTTTTTCTTGCTGTAAATGAGGTCGCAAGTAACCTAGTACTTATGAAGAGACCTAAAATAAATGCATAAGTAAAGCTGTGTCTTAATCAATTCTAAATAGATTGAAGAGGTGCTGAAAAAGTTTATGATTTGAACAATTTATTTATGCCTTGTGGTAATTTTATAAATAATGTTATTGTCATTATGTAATTGATTGTAGTAATATAAAAACCGGTGTATTTACTAACTCTCCTCATCATAATAAATGTTTCTTGCAAAATATCCATCTCTGAGTCAGGAAGATAAGCCATTGATAGAATATGATTTAATGAAAGAAAAATCAGAAAAAAGCTGTGGTTTCCAACATGGAAAAGAGACAATATACTGATCCAGGATATGTCTCTATCTCATTAGATAATAAATAATTTACAACTCGCATTTCTTTCATGTTTTTATATCAAGCACACCTAACTTTAACTTCTGAATTGTCGAAATGTGAATTAATTTAGAGAGTAATACTTTAACAGTAAAAAATGTGAAAGTATTATGTGAGCGATAATTTAGAATATTTAATTAGTTGTATAATTAAGATAATTAAGATTAAGATGAATTTCAAATATTCTCGTATAAAGTTAATGCACAGGAAACAAAACTGTTATTGAGTTCGGAGAAGAACATGTGTATATACAGTTGGTTGCATTCATTAGATTAATTTAAAGCAGAACTTGTGACCTAGTTGAATTATATTCGATAAATTTTGATTTTGTTTATTATTCACTGAAACGTTTATTTCATGAGGTAGCAGACAGTATGACATCAGCTACATAATGGAGTTGTAATAATTTGAGGCAGCGTGAAACTTTTAACAAGTTATTTCAGAAATCAACACAAAAAGTTAAAAACCTAATTTGAACATGCTACATTATTTAAGAATATTTGAAATTAAATTTAATAGCGTCACATGTTAAAGAGTTGAAAATAAGATTACGAAAGTTCCGCTTTACGTACTCAAATGGGACACAACTGAAACACTATGGTCATAAGTTGACGAATCGTGTTACACATTTCTCGAAAACTAAAGTTTGTGTTAAATCAAAGAAGTTCAAAATTGATCGAATGAGATTGAAATTTCTCATCGTGTTTGCTGACCTCAGCCTACTGCGCAGGGGCAAGTGAAGGAAGCAGAGGGAGGCCTTGGAAGTCCTCCAATGCGCCATCACATGGAAGAGGAGGAGGAGGAGGCCGTGTCGACTCCTTCAGCAGCGAGCGACATTCACTTTTCAATATTCTATTGGCCAAACGACCGTGCACCCAACAGACGGGCGTTTTGATACAGCCACTGATATGTGTTCCTATGAAAACATACCATCTTGGTTTTGTTATTACAATTGCCTGAACGAAAACAATTTGACGCACAATAAGTTCAAAAATCTCTGCAATAGTATTATAATAACAAAATAAAATTAGTTGGAATTTGGCAGTAATTTCCACAAATGAGTTTTGAAATATTTTTGATTAATACATTCCTTGTTTTCTAAAGCGATTCCGATAGATTTATTATTCCTGCAGGTAGGTTTATACAATCTGGTGGCAGAACACTACTATTAACATATTATAATTAAGCATATTAATACAATGTAATTTTAAATCATTTTACGGCAATAATAATAATAATAATAATAATAATAATAATAATAATATGATAACGATAAAGACAATAGTATTAACTCTACATTTTATGACTGTCATGCACAGATATTTTAACTAACAGATACACTTCACTTCACTACACTACACTTGTACTTCACTTCTATTTCTACTTCTCTATTGCACCACACTTCACAACACGTCATGACACTCCAATTCAACTTCTACTTTAAATAATATTATGTATGTAATAAAGCAATGCATTTAGTAGTAATTATCAGAATACTAATAAAATAATAACTATTTTAAAAGGCTGAACTTACTAATTATTAAATTTTACAAATTTGTTAGTTAATATACTTTTAAATCTTTGTACATCTAGAGGCAGGTTCCCTGGCTGTCGCAGGCAACTTATTACAATCCATTATTGTCGAGTCGGATGAAAATATCTTTCCAAGCTAGATAACCTACTAGATACACTTCATGCAGGGCACAGAGTATTGCCTTAACCCTCCTGATTTCTAGACTCCCATTCTACTTTTTTCCTATTGCTGCGGAAAGTAAGTTTACATGTTCCTCTCTGTACGCTATTCGAATATTAATGTTGTGAATTACTGTAAGGGTCCCAACAAATCGATCTGTATTCCCGTATTTGTCAATATTGATAGGCACGTGTCAATACAATTTATTTTCTCGCGTTCCACAAGTACTTTACATTTGATAAGGTCTATGAAGTTTATATTATTTTGCTGGATATAAAATATCTTGTTTATTTCTTCATGTTGAGGATACTTAAAATAACGGGCGTGAAAATGAAAATAAAGAAACGTGCCCCTTATGTTTCTCTCGTATAATCAAAGCTTTAGAAAGCAAATACCAAGGCGTCCCGGCCCGGCCGTTAGCAACGTCTGGTCCGGACATCGGCGGCGTGACTGATATCGGCCGGCCTTACTGAACGAAACCGTCAGGACGAGTTGTATAATGAATCGTGTATAGTAAAGAGATGTTGCGATACGAATTTTGAAAAGCGTTTACTCCACTTTGTAAACATTAAATGAACAATAATAATTTTCATTTAAATTTCGCTGTTTAGCCTGCAAAATGTTTCAAAGTGATGTGATAGATTCTATATTAATAACCTTTGTTTTAATATTCCTTTTTGAGCAACTGATCTCAATTTCGTGAAATTTTACTTTAGATGGCCAATCTGAGTAAAGATCAGAATTAACGTGCCAGATGACGAAACGCAACCGGGAGAGGTGTCTGAGAGCATCAACTCATGTCCCTGCAGCGCCTCTGACCGAGAGATTCTAGGTTCGAGTCCCGGCGGTGGCACTAGCTTGTCAGCCAGAACGAATTCAGGCGCTGTGTGGAGAAGAATTCTAGCAGCCAACTGCTTTGATCAGTATTGTTCCATGGTTTCACTAATCAACACCAGGCGAATGCCGGGGCAGTACCCTAAGAATCAGGCCACAGACTGCGCGCGATCTTTCCTACCTCTTCTTTGTGTTATCCTCACCCCTTACTTACACACACACACACACACACACACTCACACACACACACGGACATAAATTACATTACCACACATGCCGGAAGACCGATCGGGATTTAAAACTTGTTCCGGCTGGGGCGGTGCTTCGCTGTTTGGAAGATACCTGGTTGATGAAAACCCCGCTAGTCGACGCTAGGTCTGCGCCGGATCTCACCTTTCCGCGGAAAGACGCATGCACTACACTTACGGAGCTAATGACAGAAGGTGACGCGCCCGGAATCGCAATCAATGAATGAACGGAACGCACCAACCTGTCCTTCGCTATAGTTTTATTGTAAGGCTTTGAAGTACAAAAAAGAAGTTGTGATGCAGGTGTCGCTGGCTAGAGCGAGCGGCCGTGGCAGTCGCTGGTACTGTCGCTTCCGCCGCCGCCTCCCCCGCCAGGACAGAAACCGCACACGCAGTAGCGCCTGCGATCCCAGGCGCATGGGCAGGAGCAGGGGCAGGCAAAGGAGCAGGTGTAAGGGCAGGCGCAGTCGAGGTCCGAGTCCCAGCCCACTGCCGCCGTGGCTGTGGCCGCCGCCGCCGCCGCCACGCGCGCCGCCTCCGCCGCCCCGCAGCTCTTGCTGCGTGCGCGGTCACGTGGACCTCGCGAACGGCGCCGCCCGCCCGGCTCTGCGCAGGACGCACTTCCGGTTAGACCACGGATGGAAAAAAAGCTTCGGTGGCGCTATTGCGCAAACCTATTCAGCTTCAGCCAGTGGGATTCAGGCACCAGGTCGCCTCATAATATTAGCGGGAATTTTAAAGTATCGTAGCAAAATTATCATAGGTGCTTTGGGAATTGTGGGTATATCTCTGTCTCGCCCTGTGACGCTACTTGATTTTGTACATAATGCGAGCGCCCACGTGTAGTCCTCGCGTTGGCCAGTGTGCATTGGCGGCGTGCGTACCCGCTGCGCGTGCGACGGGCGGGGGCGAGGCGGAGTTGGAGGAGGCCGAGGCGGAGGCGGAGGCGCCGCCCTCGCCGCTCGCGCAGAAGCAGCACGCGCACGAGGGCCGCGCGAAGCACCAGCGGCGCTCGCGCTCGCACGCAGAAGAAAAAAAGAGAGATATACTGGTTAGGTATTCTATCATTGAAAGAGGAAATATAAATTTAGGGATATGTTTCTACCTTCTATTTGAAATAAGTAATTATATATATATACGAGTTTAACGGTCTAGGTGTTTTATAATGACAAAATCTCTTTCATTGTTTTTTATAATATCTTCTTTTTACTTTTCCTCTTTTTTATACGTAGTGAAATTGTTGTTAATAAATATGAAACAATATAAATAATTTATTTTATGGACATTAATCTTATTTTTTATAATATAACCAACAGATTAGATGGTGTCGGGGTCTTATGTGAGCGATAATTTGAAATATTTTAATCGCATATTAAGAATGAAATTTCAGAAGATGTAAGGTATTGATAATTGATAAGGTCGAACGGTGTAGATAAAGAAGGATGTAGAGCATTTGGCAGGCGAACGGTAGAGCGTGATCGGAAGAGAGATGTGTATATCAGTTGGTTGCATTCCATTTGATTAATTTAAGGCAAACTAGTGAACCTAGTTGAATTATATTCGATAAATTTTGGTTTTGTTTGTTATTCACTGAACATTTATTTCATGAAGCAGCAGCAGTATGACATCAGCTTTACATACTGGAGTTGTAATAATTTGAGGCAGCGTGAACTTTTAACAAGTTATTTCAGAAATCAACAAAAGTTAAAAACTAATTGAACATGCTACATTATTTAAGAATATTTGAAATTAAATTAATAGTCACATTTAAAGAGTTGAAAATAGATTACGAAAGTTCCGCTTTACGTACTCAAATGGGACACACTGAAACACTATGGTCTAAGTTGAGAGAATCGTGTTAGCACATTTCTCAAACTAAAGTTTGTGTTAAATGAAAAAAGTTCAAATTGATCGAATGAGATTGGAATTACTCCTCGTGTTTTGCTGACGTCAGCCTACTGCGCAGGGGCAAGTGAAGGAAGAGAGGGGAGGCCTTGGAAGTCCTCCAATGCGCCTCACATGGAAGAGGAGGAGGAGCGCGTGTTCGACTCCTTCAGCAGCGAGCGACATTACTTTTTCAATATTCTATTGGCCAAAGACCGTGCACCAAAGACGGGCGTTTTGATACAGCCATGAGTATGTGTTATGAAAACATACCTTTGTTTTGTTATTACAATTGCTGACGAAAACCATTTGAGCACAATAAGTTATAATGTCTGCAATAGTATTATAATAACAAAATAAAATTAGTTGGAATTTCGCGAGTAATTTCCACAAATGAGTTTCGAATATTTTTGATTAATACATTCTTGTTTTCTAAGCGATTTCGATAATTTTATTATTCTGCAGGTAGGTTTGTACAATCTGGTGGCAGCACTCCTATTAACATATTATAATTAAGATCATTAATAAATGTAATTTTTAAATCATTTTACGGCAGTAATATAATAATATATAATAATAATAATATTAATATTATAATAATAATAATAATATTAATAATATAATATGATAACTAATAGACAATAATACAGAAATAGTATTAGACTCTACGTTTTATGACTATCATGCCAATATTTTAACTAATCAATCACTTTTAAATACACTTCACTTCACTACACTACCTTGCTCTTCACTTCTATTTCTTACTTCTCTATTGCACACACTTCACAACACGTCATGACACTTCCAATTCAACTATACTTTTAATATTATGTATTTAATAAGCAATGCTTTAGTAGTAATTATCTATACTAATAAATAATAATATTTAAAAGGTCTGAACTTACTAATTATTAAATTTTAGCAATGTCGTTAGTTAATATCTTTTTAAATCTTTGTACATCTAGAGGAAGGTTCCATGGCTGTCGTCAGGGCAACTTATTCCATCCATTTATTGTGCTATTTGTGAAGGAAATTTTTCCAACATCTGTTTCTTGTAGCCTAAATTGTTTTGTGTTTGTGATCCCCTCTACTAAAGTAAGTGGGATCGAGTCGGATGAAATATCTTTCCAAGCTTAGATACCTATCTGATACTGTTCATGCAGGGCACTGAGTATTGCCTTAAACCCTCCTGATTTCTAGAGACCTTGCTACTTTTTTCCTATTGCTGCGGAAAGTAAGTTTACACGTCTTCTCTGTACGCTATTCAATTATTAATGTTGTGAATTATCTGTAAGGGTCCAAAAAATCGATCTGTTTCCGTATTTGTCAATATGATAGGCACGTGTCAATAAATTTATTTTCTCGCGTTCACAAAGTATTTACATTTTGATAAGGGCTATGAGTTTTATATTATTTTGCTGATATAAAATATCTTGTTTATTTTTCATGTTGAGGATACTAAAATAACGGACGTGAAAATGAAAATAAAGAAACGTGCCCATTATGTTTCTCTCGCATAGTCAAGATTACGAAAGCAATACAACTTTTGGTAGTTTTATCTGGATCCTAGTATTTAAATATATCAATCCATCTGTCGATTTAATTAAAAACGGTTTCTTCTTTGTGAGGTATAGTTGGAATTTGCACACTAATTAATTAAATCAGTTCTTTGCATTATGTCATCAGGCAACTTTATCTTAGCGAAACACCTATCTAAAAAAGTAATTTTCCATATTTCTAGCCTTCTTCCTTAGTCTTTTTTTAAATTCTTTAACTTTCCCCTTATCCATCAATACTCTCTGAATACTTTTACATCATTTTATACTCTCTGATTTTGCATTCTTGCTATATTTTGTATTGAATATTCAGTCTTCTCCTTCCTCTCCAAATCCCCAAAATGTTTTTAATACCACATTTTCTGTTCCCTCATTGCTCTGTTTATTCTTCCATTGGATCCTTCCTATTTCTTTATACCGCATAAATACTGCATCTTGTGGCAAATATTTGCGACTTTCATGAAATGAATAACATTCAACGTTTTCAACGTTGCTCAGGGTGCGTCATATTTTCGCGTATCATACATTCACTTGTCGAATGTGTGTGAGTTACTTTATATTGTAACCACATCTGAGTGGCTGCCCGCACCGACGTGATTACCTGGCTACAGCTTCGCGTTGCCGGCTGCTTCAGTCGTAGACTTTTAAAGGAGCATCCGTGATTGGGATTATTCTCGTTCAAATGCTGCGTTGAAACCATTTGGTATTTTCAAAGGTGGATTTAATATTCTTTTCCGTGAGGTGAAGCCTCCGTTACAAATACTTCTTAAAAACTAGCTTACAACTGACTTATATTGCAAGCGGTCATTCGGGTCAGGCTCGTCCTTTGAAGAAGGGCGGTGGCCTTCGGGGCCATGACTTGTTATGAAAGCGGCGGTTTACCTGGTTTCTGGCGCTGCGCGTGCAGCGGCGGCGCGGTCAAGAGACGAGTGGTCATCTCTGCCGTTAGCAACGCCTGGTCCGGGCTCGGTGGCGTGACTGACATCGGCCTTATGAGAAACTCGTCAGGCCGAGTTGTATAATGATCATAGACATTTTGATAATAAGATAATTGTGAGGTATCATATTTTAATTCACTAATGATCATTTCGTTCGGGTAGCGATCATCTCAGAGCTTGCAGCTTCTGGGCGAAAAAAGTTTGTTTTCGGCAGAACTGCAAGCTTCCTGAGGATGATCGCTACGCGATTGATGATAATTGTGGATTAAAATATTGATACTGACATATATCTTATTTATTTAATAAAAAGGTATCTTTCCACAATCAATTTAATCGAGTCATAGACGTAAACAATGTGTGATACGAATTTCGAAAGCGTTTACCCACTTAGTAAACATAAATTTCGCTGTTTAGCCTGCAAAATGTTTCAAGTGATGTGATAGATTCTATATTAATATTTGTTTTAATTCCTTTTTGAGAAATGATCTCAATTTCGTGAATTTTCTTTAGATGGCTTCTGATAGATAGAATTAACGAGCCAGATGAGAAAGCAACGGGAGAGGTGTTAGGCAAAAAATGTGCAGCGCCTCTGACAGAGAGATTCAGTGGTCTGAGCGGTGGCACTAGCTTGATCAGCGAGAATTCAGGCGCTGTCTGGAGAAGAATTCTAGTAGCCAACTGCTTTGATCAGTATTGTTCCATGGTTTCACTAAATCAACCAGACCGATGCGGGGCAGTACCTAAGAATCAGGCCAAGACTGCGCGCGATCTTTCCTACTCTTCTTTGTGTTATCCTCACGCTTACATTACACACACACACATCAACACACCACATACACAACACACGGACATAAATTACATTACCAACCTGCGGAAGACCGATCGGGATTTAGAACTTGTTTCCGGCTGGGGAGGTGCTTCGCTGTTTGGAAGATCTTGGTTGATGAAAACCCGGCTAGTCGACGTAGGTCTGCGCCGGATCTCACCTTTCGCGGAAAGACGCATGCACTACACTTACGGAGCTATGACGAAAGGTGACGCGCCGGGATGCAATCAATTAATGAACGGACGCACCACCTTTCCTTCGCTATAGTTTTTTGTAAGGCTTTGAAGTACAAAAAAGAAGTTGTGATGCGGTGTCGCTGGCTAGGGAGCGGCGGTGGCAGTTCGCTGGTACTGTCGCTTCCGGCCGCTGCCCGCGGGCAGAAACGACACGCAGTAGCGCTGCGGGTCAGGCGACGGGCAGGGGCAGGCAAAGGAGCAGGTGTAAGGGCAGGCGCAGTCGAGGTCCGAGTCCAGCACCACGCGGTGGTAGTGCCGCCGCCGCCGCGCCAGCGCGCCGCCTCCGCCGCGGCCTTGCTGGCGCGCGGTACGTGGACCTCGCGAACGGCGCGCCGCCCCGGCTCTGCGCAGACGCGCTTTCCGGTTGGACGACGGATGGAAAAAAGTTGGTGGCGCTATTGCGCAACACTATCCAGCTTCAGCCAGTGGGATTCCGGCACCAGGTGCTCATATATTAAGCGAGAATTTTAAAGTATCGTAGAAAATTTCATAGGTGCTTTGGAATTGTGGTATATCCTGTCTCGCCCTGTGACGCTACTTGATTTTTGTACATAATGGAGCGCACGTGTAGTTCTCGGTTGGTAGTGTGCATTGGCGGCGTGCGGTAACCGCTGCGCTGCGACGGGCGGGGGCGAAGCGGAGTTGGAGGAGGCGAGGCGGAGGCGGAGGCGCCGCCCTCGCCGCTGCGCAGAAGCAGCACGCGCCGAGGGCCGCGCGAAGCACCAGCGGCGCTCGCGCTCGGCACGCGCACGGTCGCACCGCCGCCACTCGTCCTGCGCGCCGCGCGCTGCGCACCGGCTCGCTCAGCCAGACGCCCGCGTCAACTGCCCTTGGCCCGTCGGCAATCGTAGGTCCTCGCCAATCACCCACGAACCCGTCACTGCCTTGGCCCCGCGGCCGTTAGCCTGTCACTCTCGTTAGTCCCTCGGACTTTAGGTTCCACCCGTCAGCTCTTTGGCCCGGCGCTTCATTCGCTCGCCGGCTCGTTAGCTGCGTCGGCCAGTCAGCCCGACCCCCGTCCGTCACTTTGGCTTCGTCAGCTCCGTTAGCCCATCATCCATCATCAGCCTCTTCGGCTCTCCTTAACATCCTCGCCCATGTTACTCCGTGAGTAAATTCCGTGAATCAAAATAGTATGAAGGATAGTATATTTTGACATATATGAATTGAATATGACATATATGAATTCATATGACATATATGAATTGAAATAGCGCAAGAAATTAATGTATTAAATAGGAAACTTCAATAGCTATTAGTGTTGCAGTAGGTCTTATGCTGTTACTTGGAGTAGCTCTTTCTGCTTAGTTGCAATATGTTACGCGCTATTATAACGGAGCTCCAATGAGAAGCGCCGAGCTTACCCACCCAGGCAACGTCCAGCACTAAACTTGAGAAAGGAGTAATCGTAATTCGCACCGATATGGGCGCGGCAAGCATAGCTAACTTGAAAATGGGCTTTCTAGTGGCTACTATTAGAACAGTGTTGAGCTGGAGCAGGCGTTGATACGTCTCCGTGGTTTGGGGCGGGAATTGCGCACTAAGCCACTGCAGCGTCACAGCGCGGCTGGATAAACTTCTTTAAAGAATGTTCCGCCTAAACGGGCCACCGGAGCGCTGCTAAGTGCCGGTGTAGAACTTGTACGTTACTTGATGTGTGTATTTGGCATTTATGGCGATTGTTGGACTTTCCCGCTAGCAACGGTGTTCGCCATGCCTGAAACTAGTTTATTTCCAGACTTGGGGTTAGAGGCGGAACTGCGGGAGGGGTTTGTAAACATGAGTATTCCTTCAAGCAACTAACTCCGCGGACATTAACTTTTTTTGACACGCAGATACAGAAATTAAGGCGGTTTTAAGGAAGCTCCAGTTCTATTTTTGGTTCGACGGGAATCGAAACCGGAACCACTCAAGGAAGTTAGTAACTGTCATAATCACCTTCACAGCGACTACCTAAGTCCGCCTGCATTATTTTTTCTGACACGCAGCAACAGAATTAAGACGATTTTAAGGATAGCTCTGCTCTTTTTTTGGTTCCTCCAGGAAATCGACCGACGACAACGCTACAGGAGGAGAGTAGTATCAAATTCTTGCTATCCGGAGAGCGCGTCGTTGGCTGTGAGGCCGGCGACGCGGGTCTCCGGATAGCCAAGAATTTGTGGAATCGAGCCGGGAGGTTACGTGTGCTACGTTATTGCACTGCCCATGAGTCATCTGAGAACTCGGAACATCGATGTTGTGCTTGAAACGGTTTATTTTCAATTGTTAGAATGCCTAAGCGTTTCGGCGTTTGCGAAGTTGGCGCGGCGCGGCGCGGACCACGCTTCGTGCACGGCGGGCGCGTCGAGCAGGCGCAGGCGCAGGGCGGCGCGCGGGCGGGGGCGGGGGCGGAGGCGGCGGCGGCGGGGCGGCAGACGGCGAGCGCTCCGCGGCGCGCCGCACGAACACTGCACGTGCAAGGGCGGGGACCCTGCGCGGCACATGCATGTCATGCGCTTTCGGCAGCGCCTCGCGCACGTAACAGCGATATCTATTCATTTCGTGGCCATAATAATTTTTTGGTTGGGATTGATTGATTCAATTCGGCGTCTCAACCATAATGTCATTAGTCCTCTAACTGTAAGGCTAGTGCGCGGGGCGTCGCCCAGTACGACGAATTCTAAAAAGAGGAAAAAATATACCGATTTCACTAATGCTTTTCAAGATTCAAATCTGAGTGGATAATACATTTTCGAAGCATCGCAAGGATAAGAAATTCGTAGCCATTATTCCGGATGGCTTTGTGGAATCAAGATTGCCAAGAAGAAAATGCTTCTTACACGTCAAGTGCTAAAGAAATTTTAAGAGTTGGAATAAAATTGTTTCGTCTTTAGCTATTAATTATTTTTACAATAACTCCATTTAATGTTATTTTTCTTTATTTACATGACTTTTTGCATCCCTGTTTTAGCTTTTATTTGAGCAAAAAATGACTTTCTATACGCATGTGTTATTTTTTGCATGCGTAATTGAGGGGGAATAAACGTCTGAGCGTGGTTATAGGTCAAGGGCGGTAAGGTAGCTGGGCGAGACTGGCTGGCGGGCGGGGCGCAGTAGCGGCGCGCGTTGAGTGGCAGCCAGCGTCGTGGCAGGGGCGCTGGGGCGGGGGCGGGGCGGGGGGTGGCGGGGCGGGCAGGGCGGGCGCGGCGCGCGGGGCGGAGGCGGTGGGGGGCG
>BOPP01000020.1:12951517-12967825 GCA_017312745.1 Gryllus bimaculatus
TCGCACCGCACGGCCTCCGCACGCGCCGCCACTCGTCTGGCGCGCCGCGCGCTCGCACCGCACCGCCTTCGCCCCTCAGCCCACGACCGCCCGTCAACTGCCCTTGCCGCCGTCGGCAATCGTAGGCTCCTCGCCACAGTTCACCACGACACCCGTCACTGCCCTTGGCCGCCGGCACGTTAGCCTCGTCCCATCGTTAGCTCCCTGGACTCACTTAGGTTCCACCCCCCGTCAGCTCCCTTGGCCCGGACGCTTCATTCGCTCGCCGCTCTTCGTTAGCTCCGTCGGCCAGTCAGCCCGACCACCCGTCCGCTCACTTTGGCTTCGTCAGCTCCGTTAGCCCCATCATCCATCATCAGCCTCTTCGGCTCCCTTAACATCCTCGGCCCATGTTACTCCGTGAGTAAATCTCGTGAATCAAAATAGTATGAAGGATAGTATATTTCGACATATATGAATTGAATATGACATATATGAATTCATATGACATATATGAATTGAAATAGCGCAAGAAATTAATGTATTAAATAGGAAACTTCAATAGCTATTAGTGTTGCAGTAGGTCTTATGCTGTTACTTGCGATAGCTCTTTCTGCTTAGTTGGCAATATGTTACGCGCTATTATAACGGAGCTCCATGAGAAGCGCCGAGCTTCACCCACCCAGGCACCGTCCAGCCCACTAAACTTGAGAAAGGAGTAATCGTAATTCGCACCGATATGGGCGCCGGCAAGCATAGCTAAACTTGAAAATGGGCTTTCTAGTGGCTACTATTAAACAGTGTTGAGCTGGAGCAGGCGTTGATACGTCTCCGCGTGTTTGGGCGGGAATTGCGCCACTAAGCCCACTGCAGCGTCACAGCGCGGCTGGATAAACTTCTTTAAAGCAATGTTCCGCCTAAACGGCCACCGGAGCGCTGCTAAGTGCCGGTGTAGAACTTGTACGTTACTTGATGTATGTATTTGGCATTTATGGCGATTGTTGGACTTTCCCGCTAGCTAACGGTGTCGCCATGCCTGAAACTAGTTTATTTCCAGACTTGGGGTTAGAGGCGGAACTGCGGGAGGGGTTTGTAAACATGAGTATTCCTTCACAGCAACTAACTCCGCGTACATAACTTTTTTTGACACGCAGATACAGAAATTAAGGCGGTTTTAAAGGAAGCTCCAGTTCTGTTTTTGGTTCGACGGGAATCGAAACCGGAACCACATCAAGGAAGTTAGTAACTGGTCATAATCACCTTCACAGCGACTACCTAAGATCCGCTGCATTATTTTTTCTGACACGCAGCAACAGAATTAAGACGATTTTAAGGATAGGCTCTGCTCTTTTTTTGGTTCCACCAGGAAATCGACCGAAACGCAGAGTCACAGGAAGTAGTAACTACAAATTCTTGCTATCCGGAGACGCGCGTCGTTGGCTGTGAGGCCGGCGACGCGGCGTCTCCGGATAGCCAAGAATTTGTGGAATCGAGCCGCGGAAGGTTACGTGTGCTCACGTTATTGCACTGCCCATGAGTCATCTGAGACTCGGAACATCGATGTTGTGCTTGAAACGGTTTATTTTCAATTGTTAGAATGCCTAAGCGTTTCGGCGTTTGCGAAGTTGGCGCGGCGCGGCGCGGCACGCACCGCTTCGTGCACGGCGGGCGCGTCGAGCAGGCGCAGGCGCGAGGGGCGGCGCGCGGGCGGGGGCGGGGGCGGAGGCGGGCGGCGGCGGGGCGGCAGACGGCGAGCGCTCCCGCGGCGCGCCCGCACGAAACAGTGCACGTGCAAGGGCCGGGCCCTGCGCCGGCACATGCATGTCATCGCTTTCGGCAGCGCCTCCGCGCACGTAACAGCGATATCTATTCATTTCGTGGCCATAATAAATTTTTGGTTGGGATTGATTGATTCATTCGGCGTCTCAACCATAATGTCATTAGTCCTCCTAACTGTAAGGCTAGTGCGCGGGGCGTCGCCACAGTCACGACGAATTCTAAAAAGAGGAAAAATATATACCGATTTCACTAATGCTTTTCAAGATTCAAATCTGAGTGGATAATAACATTTCGAAGCATCGCAAGGATAAGAAATTCGTAGCCATTATTCCGGATGGCTTTGTGAATCAAGATTGCCAAGAAGAAATGCTTCCTTACACGTCAAGTGCTAAAGAAATTTTAAGAGTTGGAATAAAATTGTTTCGTCTTTAGCTATTAATTATTTTTACAATAACTCCATTTAATGTTATTTTTCTTTATTTACATGACTTTTTGGCATCCCTGTTTTAGCTTTTATTTGAGCAAAAAATGACTTTCTATACGCATGTGTGTTATTTTTTGCATGCGTAAATTGAGGGGGAATAAACGTCTGAGCGTGGTTATAGGTCAAGGGGTAAGTGGTGGGCGAGACCTGGCTGGGGCGCGGGCGCTGGCACGGGGGCGGGGTCGTGCACGGACACGGGCAGGGCTCCTCCGACGTCGCCGACGACTCGGTCGAGTCGGCAGGCGTGTACACCTCCACAGCCACACAAGGGCATCGGCCGTCGGCCATTCCCGCTCGCGTTAATAGTGGCGCCGCACGAAGACGCTCTCCTCCACGTAGGGCGCACACCACGTGGGGCGGTGCCGCCTGCGCGGGGAGCGCCTCCGGCCCTTGCGCGCGCCCTACGAGCACGCCACGCCCCCTTTCCACTGCACTTGGCACTTGTCACGCGGGTTTTAACATCTTCAACTTAATGGCTGACGGCCCACCACAGCCCGCACGCGGTTGACGACACGCGAGTGAAGCGACACGAGTGGACGATGTTTGAGATACGGCTTAAAAGAAGCAAATAATTAAATAAAATAATAATTAAATAAAAATAGCTGAGCAATTTGAGAGAGAAAATCGCATTATTCATCATTGAGAGAGAAAATCGCGCACTCTAGCGGAAAATAGAAGTGCAGTGCATAAAATTAATGAAAGGGCTTAAACCAATTAAAAGGATTAAATAGGAAAATATAATTTCTTTGTTCTTTCTCTTGATCACGGTGGACGGTGACACTCTCTTGCACTTTCCTCCGCAAAGAGAATTCTGAAACCAACTGGCCCACGCAGTATTGATATGGGTTATAGTTACTTTTGCAGGGAGTTCTCACATTCCATAATATCGCTGTATAATTGTCAACGCAATCTGGATTGGAATACTGTGATGCGGCGTAACAAGAAATTACATCCACCACATATTGAAATATTTGTTTTCTTATTGTGGACAAGGAGATTCTATTCATTAATGGAGCGACGAATAGAAATCGTGTTGAGTTATTTGTAACAATTGTTATTGCATTTTTTATTTTAATGTGGGAACCAAGTTTTCAAATATTGAATAAACACAAAATTTTTTCCCTCCGGAGAGTTTTTTTTAGTTTTATTGCTTTAATGGACGATGCTTGTTTGATGGTTTACATTTAGGACGATACCAAAGTGTTTATACTAGATTCTTACGAATTGGTATTTTATTTTGATGGATATAGTGGAAATGACGTTGAATTTTGAGGAGCTCATCACAGGAACAATCGCACGATTTCTCATACTGTAATAGTTGAGGTGTAGACGCGAGCAGAACTACGATGTCCTCTTCAATTAATCGCTTGTAAACGAATATTCAGTTTTGAACAAATGTATCTAATGACCAATTATATGAATAAAAATGCTTTAATGAGCGGGGACGCTAGCACGGTTGTGGGTAATTACGTGATTTCGTGGATAGTGAGAGAAACAAGATAACTGTAATTCAATAAAATATATATTTTTTAATATATGAAAATAATCCGTGCGAAAGTATTCCTTTCCATTTGTTAATTATTATTGTCTGGTCTTCAACTTTGACAAATGCTACCTCCTAAAATAGAATTTAGAAAATAAAACCTTGTGGCAATGACACAACGATAAAGAGATCTTCATTGCATTGCTTCATTCGTTGCTCGAGTCAAAAGTTTGGCAGCCCAACTTGTACTTGATGTCAGAACGATACGTTGTTTTGCAACAAGAATATTCAAGACAAATCTGTTCTATCGTTTATTTTCATTGAAATAACTGCTCCTTCTCAATGATTAACTGTTGGAATCCAAAGGCAAAATGTTATGACGTTCACTTTTTCAATGAAAGAGCAGAAATATAAGCAAGAAATTTCCACTTCAATACTTCCTTTTCAAACCATCTGATTTCATCGTGCTATTTAGCAAATCTCGTAACTTCATTTCTCATCCTTAATTTTCTCTTTACTCGAGTACAATTATGAAAGAATAGTTGTAAATAAAACTAAAGATTTAATCGAGCATCATAAAAGACTAAGTCCTCTAGAACGTTTAGTTCAACGATAATGAGAATTAATATTTAAGAAAACGCTATAAGTTTTACTGTCTCGAGTACTTAGTACTTAAGTAGTAAAGTGAAGAGAGTTCTGTAAGATTGTTATGCTGCAGTAAAAAGTGGCTTTTTTCCACTGAAAAGTCTATTGTGAGGACCTGATATCAAGAACGTAATATTATTTTTACATACACTAAATTTCTTCCTCTCACGTGATACTTCAACAAAATACAATTTTTGTTGGTCCTTGGTTAGTGGCAATACTCCTGCTCGTCAGTGGTCAACACTCCCGCCTAAACGTCAGACGATTTTCGTCAAAACCGATATTTCCGATCGATCTGTCCAAACTCAAAACTCTGGGAATTTGAAACTGATATTTTGATTTTTTTGTGTAAGTACTTAACAGAAAAACGTGACTTTTTCAACAAACGTTTCTTAAAGATGTTCAAAATTTTTTGATTATTTTTCTCTCGGAGATAAGAACGGTTAAAAACATGGGTCATATGCCATATTGATTCAACTTTATGAATTTTTGAATATTACAAATAAACATATAACCCGAAAAAGAATATGCTGTTGCGGCATACCTAGTTTTTATGTATGTACAATCATGAATTCTTAATTCTTTGCATTTACTTCTGTCAAAATAGTATTTATTATAAATCCAAACCATAAATTAATTAATAAACTGTATTTAATCCTTTCATACTAAAATATATAATCATAAGTTGAGGTATAATCCAACCGGGCTTACATCGGCCCAAACTCATGTATGTTTGTATATAGCACTTGGGCTCGATTGTCTGATTTTTCCTGCTCGCTATAGGTGTCTCTCATGCGTAGGCCTAGTTAGTTTCCACCCTCGGGGGTAAGAGAGATATGTGGCGAATATTACCTTCTCCGTAAAAATCAAACTCCGTTTGTCAAACTCCAAACTGTGCTTTTCCTCGTCACACAGCTGAGACATTTTTTAAGGAGAGCTACATCGTGTTTATGCCTCGACCGAAATTCAAGCCCGAGTTTGCACAGAGGTCCGCCAGCACGTAGCCCGTGAGCCATCCTAGGACTTGGAAGCCATAAGCTGCTTCTCTCTCTTAGTTCCACCGCTCTGTTCGCCGGCTGCCCACCTGTGCGCACTTGCAGGTGCAGGGGCAGGGGCAGGGGGCAGGGGCGGGCGCGGGGGCGGGGGCGGGGCGCGGTGGCAGGCGCAGGTGCAGGGCGCGGGGGCGGGCACGGGGGGGCGGGCACGGCGGGCAGTGCGGGGCCGGCGAGCGGCGGTGGCGCGCGCAGGAGCGGAAGAAGCAGGGCGGCGGTGCGCAGGCGCGGGGCGGGCGACGCGGGCGGGGCGGCGTAGCACACGTAGGGGCAGACGCAGGGCGCGGGCGCGGGCCCGGCGCCTCCTCCTCGGTGGAGTCGAGAGGCCGGGAAGGAGGCGCGCGCGGAGCGACGCAGGGAGTCGGCCAGCGTGCGCCGCGACCCCCACAGCCGCCCGTCGGGCAGCGAGCTGGCGCGCTGTCGCCCGCCCGCGCCCTGCGCACGCCCACGTCACCAACTCTCGGCACTCAGCTGCCGCTCGCTCCATCCCCAACAGATTATGTGTTCGGCTGGGTCTCTTTGATGTGTCCTAAACACTGACCGCGGAGGGTTGGGCGAATTCCGAATGTTCGGCGCTGGGCGAATCGCAAGCAACCCACCCACACTACTCGGGATTCAGCGCGCGGTTGCTCGAGGTGTTTGGTGCCGCCTTCAGGCGACACACGCGCGATACTTAACAAGGTTCTTGCAGGGAATGGAGTGAGCATAGAGTACACTAACTACTTAGGTGTTGGGAAAACCCTGCTTTCTAGCAACAGGTGTCAATGTTTCGGCCGCCATTCAGTGACCTTCCTCCATGCGCAAGCGCAATGTTATTTCGCCCTGAGGAAGGTCTCAGAATGGAACCTATGCCAAGGACGCGAGGGCTCTCTGACAGTTTGCTAAGCTCTCCAAGTAGATAATGGCTCCGGCTAATTGGTAGTAGAAGTTGCCAATTATGGTTAGAACATAATTTTTAATTATATTACGTAATTATGGATCGTCAGTAAGGATAATTGTATTCCACTACAGGGTTGTTTCCCAATATTTTGGATAATAAATTTCCAGCAGCAGAGAAGCAACATAGAACCGCAGCAACATGTTCTTGAAAAAAGAGACACTCTCCGAGATGTGAGAGTGCAAAAAACACACTTCACCAACCATTGTACATGAATACTAGTGGCTAACGTTCGTAGCGATGGGTGCGCGCGCATGCGTACCACGCCGTGCACGGCGGCGGCGATGGCGGAGAGGGCGCGTCGCTCGCGCTCGGAGAAGCGCGTGGAGGCGCGCGACGCCCGCGGCTCGTCCAGGCCCTGCAGCGCGGCGCGGATCACCGACAGCGCGCGCCGCTCCTCCGTGGTCGGGCGGCGCGCCAGCGACGCGCTCATCCTGCGCACGCCCCCGCACGCGTCGCACTCGCGCCCGCGCAGGCACGCCCTCAGACGCGTCCGCTGACACGGCCTTGGACACGGCCTTGGACACGTCCTTGGACACGTTCTTGGACATGTCCTTGGACACGGCCTCGGACACGTCCTTGGACACGTCCTTGGACACGGCCTCGGACACGTCCTCGGACACGTCCTCGGGCACGTCCTCGGGCACGTCCTCGGACATGTCCTTGGACACGTCCTTGGACACGTCCTCGGACACGTCCTCGGACACGTCCTCGGACACGTCCTTGGACACGTCCTTGGACACGTCCTCGGACACGTCCTCGGACACGTCCTCGGACACGTCCTCGGACACGTCCTCGGACACGTCCTCGGGCACGTCCTCGGGCACGTCCTTGGACATGTCCTTGGACACGTCCTTGGACATGTCCTTGGACACGTCCTTGGACACGTCCTTGGACACGTCCTTGGATACGCCCGTACCGAGACGCCCGCTCACGCTCACATGTACTCTCCCGTTTGTACGCGGACGCCAGTACATACCGGCTTGTGCACACACGCTCATTAACGTTCACGCACACCTAACGCACTCTTGCCAAACACGCTGATGCCCGCATACCCGCACCCAAAACGCGGGGAGTATGCGTACGCTCCGTGTGTACCTAAGAACAGGTTCTCTCACGATCGCACATCTCTCTCTCACGCCACCCTCTTGTAGTAGGTTTCAACACATAGTTTTGAACTGTTTCGAAGAAAGGATAACATGTTCCACTAGGTCTGAGCCATGTGTCACTGTCTACCAAGTACTGTTCTATGATTTCCCCAGTTGTGGGTAGCTTATGTGAAAGAAAAATATAAGAACTTGTTCTACGATAAGTGTTTTGAGGGCAGGTGTGAGCTGACCGAAGGAGTAGTTGCACGGTCTAGTTGCACGGTCTAGTTGCACGGCCTATTTGCACGGTCTAGATGCACGGTCTAGTTGCACGGTCTAGTAGCACCGACTAGTTGCACTGATTATTGACTAAGGAGTGGTAATACAAGAGGGATGTAATACGAACTACGAGAAGAGATCGGGGGAAGAGGTGCAGAAGAATTCAGAAGTACGAGTAATGTGAATGCGGGATGTCTGTGGAGGAGGCGGTGGGGAGAGAGTTAAGTACCTGGAGGAGAGGTCGGAGGAGGAGGCGGAGGGCGGCGCGAGCGCGGAGGCGACGAGGTCGAGCGTGCGGCGGTCGCGCGCCGAGGAGCGGCGCGGGCGCAGGGAGGCGCTGAGCTCGGAGAAGGACGCGCGCAGCGAGCGGCGGCGCGGCGCCGAGGCGGACGCGGAGGTGCGGCGCGGCGCCGCGCGGCTGCGGTCGGGCCCCTCGTCGCCCTCCCGCTCCGCCGGCAGCAGCACCGAACGCCGCTCCAGCGTCGCCCTGCCACAGGCGCTCTCGCATCATCATCAAACATTTTCTTTTATAGACGCCAATAAAAACGATTTGTTCTTGAAGCTAACATCTTCACAAAATTCTGTCAAGAAATTCGCACTCCTCAACTGACGACCACCGATCGTCCATCCTTTTTGTTTCCATTAAAATTTTTTTTCTCAAGATGCCAGTGCTATATCGCTCTTGACCCGGAAACCCCAAAAAATCGTCCCAATCAGTATCTGGCTCCCACATTATCATAGGGCGTTTTTGCGCTAACTTAATCTTTTCAGCTTGTAGGTGGCTCAGGGTGTCAATTGATGTCTCTGCAGTGCCTCTAGACGGGAGGTCTTTGGGTTTGAGTTCTGACGGAGGCGGGGTTTTCGGTACCAAATTGAGTTCAGTCGCTGTCGGGAGGAGAATTATAGCGGCCGGCAGATCCTATCTGCAGTTTCCCGTGGTTTTCCAATCAACTGCGGGCTAGTACAATAAAAAACGGGCCACGGATTACTACTATTGTCAGTACAATTTCGCCTGCAATATACACGAAAGACTTGCCTGTTTTTATAGTTCCTCCCACGCATTATCATTTCGAACATGGGGTTTCTCCTGTACCTATGTTATGCATAGCTTCACGCTGCCCATAAGTGTTTGTCTTGTCTTACGCGAGGGATTTATTCTACATTCGTCATTGTCGTTTTCTGGCTGCCTACCTGCCTTGGTCGTTGACGGCGTTGGAGGAGGGGAGATAAAAACAGATAGACTAAGAACGTAACAAGAGGCTTTTGGGTAAAGTTGTTTTCGGGGCTCTACCCGTTCTGTTCGTTTACAGGGTTGGCGGAGAGGAATCATAAACAATGAGGTGAACATCGCATGAGGGTAACGTAGGACGAGGGAATTTTGTGGGGTCGTACCGGCCGCGTTCGTCGTCGGGGCTAGCGGACGGCAGCGAATCCTGGTCCTCCAAGTACGTGACGTGCCTGCTGGCCCGCGCGGGCTGCTCGTCGCCGTCGCGCTGCGGCACCAGCGACGACGCCCGCCGCCCGCTCGCCCACTCGGGCCGCTCGGGGAAGTTGAGCCCCACGTCCACGTGCGAGGGCGGCGCGGGCGGCGCGCTGGCTGTCAGATCCACCGTCGGGCGATAGCCCGTGAAGCGCGACGGCAGCGGCTCCTCCGCCGGCACGTACGCCACGGGCCGCCCCGCCACCGCCGACGCCAGCAGCGACATGGCGCGGCGCTCGCGCGGAGACGGCCCCGCGCCGCGCTCGCCCTCCACCACCGACGCGATCAGGTCCAGCGCCTCCAGCTCGTCCTGCGCGCCACGCCCAGTCAACCACCACGCCCCGACACATGTCTCAAAGGGAACTTTCCAACATGGATCTCGGGTGGAACATATTGCCTCACATTACTCCTACATACTCCTCTTCAACATCACACCTTCACTTGCTTCTCAAAGAGAATTCATTCGCATACAATACATCTCTACTTGCCTTTAAGTGGTCGCTTTTGCCCTACATCCCCCATCCCCAATGCCACTACGCGAGAACTTACTCGCCAACAACACATCACCACAGGTCTCGCAACGAAGTTGGTGACCGGAGCCGCCGGAGCCGCCGGATGGGCGCGAGTGGCGCGAGGGGCGCGAGGGGCGCGAGGGGCGCGAGGGGCGCGAGGGGCGCGAGGGGCGCGAGGGGCGCGAGGCGCGAAAGAGGCGCACCTGCGTGGGGACGCGGCTGCGCCCCGCTGGGAAGGCGGCGTCCTCGTCGTCGGGGGGCGGCCAGTCCTCGTCGGCCTCCAGCAGCGACGCGCGCTCCCCCAGCGAAGACCGCCGCTCGCCGCCCCACGACGACGCCAGAGAGCTCCGGCGCAGGCTGTCCCGAAGGCTGTCCCGCACCTGTGCACCGCCATTCACCCCCTGCGACGCGGAGCCTCTTCCCCCCTCCCCGCAGGTTGGACACGTTGGGGAGGAAGGCTAGAATCCTCTCGGGGCCCTCAGAGGGCTGTCTCCAATGCAGGAAGTGAGATCAGAGTTGCATTTGGAATAGGACTCGTCAGGGCGAATACAGACTGGATGAAGGCTGGAGGAAGACTGGATGAAGGCTGGAGGAAGACTGGAGGAAGGATGGAGGAAGACTGGAGGAAGGATGGAGGAAGACTGGAGGAAAACTGGAGGGAGAGTGGTAGAAGGCTGGAGGATGGCTGGAGGATGGCTGGAGGATGGCTGGAGGATGGCTGGAGGATGGCTGGAGGATGGCTGGAGGATGGCTGGAGGAAGGCTGGAGGAAGAAACACTGCGCATTTTCTGATAGGGTCACCCAATAATTGAATCCTCCGGTCCGCTGAAAAACTTCTTCAGATAATCTAAAAATCTGGTTCGGCGTTACTGCATTCACTATGTGCTTTTGTGGCAACTCATCATATAACAATATGAACGAATGAATCCTATTTCATTATCTCTTGGTCACTCTCGCTGTTGGATTTTGTCTAAACAATTTTTTGTATTTGCTTCAAGGCGCTTCTATTTTATCTCGGGAATGTCTATCGTGATTACTAATCACACATTAGAGATTACTATACACATTTTTTTGTAGTTGAACTGGCTAAGGTGACAGAGAACTAAAAGAACAATGAAATGCACTTTTGTACTAATTTCACGTGCAAAAGATATTCTGAAACAAGATTAATATATTTCAAATGAAGTACACATTACCGCACGAAGGACGTTAAGAGCGAGATTGGTAATTCTTATGAAAGAAAGTGAGTGAAACATTATAAACGAATTGAATACATTATTTTTGTATTGCAGTGCTTTATTTATTAAAGGTAGCGTAGTTAATTTGGATGTTAACTTGTAAATCAGACCAATGTTATGACGCCATTCGTGATTCCTCAGCAACGAATTTGTTTAGAAATGGTAATTAGCTTAAAAGAAATTACTCTATTTTACACTATTTAAATCGTGTGTTGAGTGACCAATCTGAACTAAGAATTCACGCTCCACGTTGACAAGAATTTAATATAATTTTATTCCAAAATACTTTCTTATAAAACTTTTTAATTTACTTCCTTTGCCCATCAATCTCAAGACATACAATCATACTATGTTGAAATTGTCTTGAAAATTTCAACGTATTGACTGATCTTGCGTGAAGAATATATGCGTAGTACAATGGAAAAGTGCGTATGTCTGTCGCACATAGAGGCTCGTTAATGATTATTTGCATTTATGCTAACTCAAGAGACCCTGAATATATTGGCAGGAAGGAATAGGCAACCCGCCGCATCGTCAAGTATTGAAGCGTGTCTTCTTTGCATATTCAGCCCCTGCGATTGTGAAATGTAGAGAGGAATGTTACTTGAACGTAATCTGGGACAAGTAAATCAAATTTCTTGAAGAGTGTGTCATAGCGAATTGATGTCCAAACATGATTAACGTTTTAACAATAGGATACTCGACAACCAGGTCAAAAGCAGTACAAAGAATAAACCCATACTTGTGAGAACGTCTTTCATGTATTAAAATGTTTGCAGAGCATAGCGCAAAAACGTGATTAACGATCACGTGACGAGTAAAACATTGCAATAGCGAAGCATCGCCGGGCTCACTAGCAAATAAATGAAAATCTCACTGCGGAGGAGCGCCGCCGGCTGCCGAAGGACGAGGCGCGCTCGTAGATGTCGCTGAGGTGCGACAGCAGCGTCGAGCGAAGCGCGGCCTCGTCCACGGAGGGGGCGACGGGGGCTGGCGGCGGGACGGGCGCCGCGGGCGGTACGGGGGCGGGGCAAGGCCCCATGCACGCCACGGGCACAGGCACGGGCACGGCGCACGGCGGCACGGCGCACGGCGGCAGCCCATGGCACGCGGGCGGCGGCGGCGGGGGCGGCGACGACAGGAAGGGCGGTGCGCACGGCGCGCACGGCGCCCAGCACGGCACGCACTGCACGGGCGGCTCGGGGCAGAAGCACGGGCACCACGGCGGCCCCTGCACAGTGCCACAACGCCTTGGCACTGAGCATGCAGGAGCACGACCTCTGCCCCGCTTTGTCCTGCCGAGCACGGCACACACTGCACCACGGCGGTCCCTGCACAACGCCTTGGCCCTGAGCACTGGAGGAGCACGACCTTTGCCCTGCTCTGTCCTGCCCAGCACGGCAGGCACTGCACGGGCACCACGGCGGCCCCAACACAACGCCTTGGCCCTGAGTAGTGGAGGAGCACGACCTTTGCTCTGCTCTGCCCTGCCCAGCACGGCAGGTCACGCACTGCACGGGCGGCGCGGGGCAGAAGCACGTGCACCACGGCGGGCCCTGCACAGTGCCACAGCGCCTTAGTTCTGAGCGCTAAAAGAGCACGACCTCTGCCCTGCTCTGTCCTGCCCAGCACGGCATGCACTGCACGGGAACCACGGCGGCCCCAACACGTCTTGGCCCTGAGTAGTGGAGGAGCCCACCGCATGCCCTGCTCTGCGTGGCACATGTTCAGCTTTACGTTACACAACATTACTGTAGATCTGCGAGGCAAGGGGGTGTAGGTAGGCGTGATACATCCATACTGTGTGAAAGGCCATGTGGGGATTGAAGTTTTGGGCAAGAGATGAGAGCCGAATCTGCAAGACACGTGCGAGGGCCTGTACCAGAACAAATGGGTTGGGATGGGAACGTGAGGAGTGAGTGCTCCCCGCATGGCGTGTTACCTGCGGCGCGCGCGCGCACGCGCGAGGGAGGGCGCAGGCGGGCGGCCACTCGCAGTCGCAGGCGCAGTCGCAGGCGCAGTGGGCGGGGCCCGAGGCGTCGCTGGCCTCGTCCTTGGCGGCGAAGGACCACTCCATGGGGCCGTCGTCGTCGGGGCGCAGCCAGTAGACGTAGTTGCTGGCGGCGCAGCAGGGCGCGCAGGCGGGGCCGTCGGCCGCCGGGGACATCATGGCCCCCACCCCCCCGCGCGGGCCCTGCGGCCCAGCCCTCGCCTGCGCCTCGAGGGCGCCTCTGAGGGCCCCGCGCGTTGCCACGCGCCCTCAACAGCGCGCCCGAAGCCCTTTGTTGCTGGCGCTCTGTGCGCGAGCGAAAGAATATTACGCCTCAAGGGCGTGAGATAGCTCATAATACAAAATAAAATAAATCACCACAAAAAATTAAAATAGTTAATATTCTTATAAATAAAATTCTTGAATTTCCAGCTATAAAAATTAATGCAAAACCACCTCTTCTCCGAACACCAGCGATGTCAAGGTGGCAGTGGCACGCTTCATAGCACCGTGGCATGCCACGATCTTCTCAGCGCCACTAGCGTCGGGAAAGGAAACTATCAGTAGCAACCCTGCTGTTTCCCGATAGTAATGGCGTAGATGTAAAATATAAATAAAATAACAAACTTTTTTAAATTTACTTATCTAAATTCCGCCTAATTGTACTTCATGTGTAAAGTGTAAAAACGTCCAGGGTGTATTTGCTCTATTGCGGCGTGGTGATAAACTGCGTGAATGGGTGATTTCGTCGTGCTACAAATTGCCACGGACGTCCGCTGGTGGCGTCGACTACCCTACACTCTACTTTTCTGTAACAGCCTTGCTAACCGTACTTTGAGAAAGATATTTCACTGTTGTTAGAAGATATCTCATCGACTTATGTAGCTCAGGGCACCAATTAATATCACTCCAGTGCCATTGACTAGGAAGGTGTAGGGTTCGAGTCGCTACAGCTGAAGTACATTCGACACTGGCTAGTTCGAATTCAGTCGGTGCCTGATGGTGAATTTTAGCGGCCGGCTGCTCTGATCGATAGTAGTCCGTGGTTTCTCGGATCGACAACATGCGAATAACGGAGCACTACAAAAACAAATTTGCCCCGGACCGCGCACGAACTTTCCTTTATCTTCTTTGTCCTATCTTCGCCTATTACACACACACACACACACACACACACTTCCATGCACTACATTGCCACACATACCGGAAGACCAGTTGAGAGCTTAGAGCTTGTTCCATCCTGCTGGCGCGGTGCTCCGCTGGTAGGAGATACATGGTTAGAGAAAATTCCGCAAGTCGACGTTTTGGGCGGCGGCGAAACTGAACATCCAGCTGGGGAGGATCAACGTGATACATTGCGATACAATCCAGGACTATACTTCGTGGACAAATGATAGTTGATGTGTCTAGCACCACAAGTTAGTCTGTCAGTAAAATCAATCAAAAGTTATCACATGCTGCCAGAACTGCACGTTTCTTACCTTTCTACCCTAGTCTCTAGGGTACCTAGGGTACCTACTACCCCCCCTCTAGGTCGTTGTTGTTGTTATTATTATTATTATTATTATTATTATTATTATTATTATTATTATTATTGTTTTATTATTATTATTGTTTTATTATTATTATTATTATTTTTATTATTATTTTTATTATAATCCTTAGTTATTTTTATTAAATACCAATTCAAGATTAAAGGTTTCCCGAAATAAACTTGGATTTAAATTCGCTACTAATATTCAACAAACATGAGAGGTCGGGATGTTGAAGTTGCGTCATGAATAACCCTAAATTGGAGTTGCGAGTCGCGTTTCACGTTTTCACGCTGGCGCTTCAGTTACGCAGCTGCGTTGCAGTGAATGCTCTTCGCACAAGGCTGTCCCCCGACGCCCGCCCCATGACAAGTAGCTGCTCCTCCCAGTGGAAAGCCCCACAGTGGGCAGAAAATTAAATAAACGTGCGCAATAGCAAGAACATAAATGTATATATAAATGAAAGGGAATGTGTGTATGTATGCCTAGACGCAAAAACTAGTCGACCGATTTCTCTGAAACTTTCACGCTTTGTTATTATTAGTATGAGTATTTAAAGAATGGTTTGAATTAAATCAGACAGATGGGGTCGTTGTTTTGGAAAGTTAATGGACGAAGTGAGCTCTACGCCATGCCCAAAGGACTTTTGTTTAAGTGCGATCTATGGATATCTTTTTAAACTGCAGGCGTCGCTTCGACTTGTAATATCAAATACAAACATCGAGTATGAAACCAAATGCAGGCGGTGCACAATAGTATTCTAATATTTGATTTTTAAAGTTTAGTTTTGTGTAGTTATAGTGTAGTAAATACGTACCTAATCTTAATCGATTAAATTTATATTCAACATGAATTGTATTTATTTAATACACGGTAATATCGATGCATTGACAGGTCTACTAATATAGACGGTCCGGCAAAAATACCTTCCGTATTTCAAAGTCAGCTACGAACAAACTGAGAAAGATACAAGAAACATACTTATAATATTGAAAAACAAATATTATGACATTTTAAATTACTCGGTTTTAAAAATTTTGTCAGGTAAATGAGGTTTTCCGTTCTTGACACACTGACCAAGCTTTTCTCGGAATTTTTTCATTGTTCTTCGTAGAAAGAAGTCTGCTTCCAACACGACGAAGCCACAAACATCGCCACACATCTATGCCAGTACTCAAGAAGACAATTTCCTGGGAAGTTACTGTCATTCGATCGGAAATGACCCAAGGAAATATGGAAAACTTTTGGGAAAGTATCCGTTTATGTGCTCTATATACGAGTATACTATTTCATTGCAGTATTTGTGAGGGCTGAATTTGTTAAATTATTTAATTTAGAATAGGGTTATAAGAGAATTTTATTTCTTCTTCTCGAATAGTGTGGGTACTACTTGTGGAAAAACAATTTGATGTCGTTTTGTTCAGCAGCATTCTTATTACTGTAGGACACTATTACAGTCATGTTTGCATAATCCGTTAAACGAAATTATAACAGACGCCATTATGAATCGTACCGGCTGCGCTAGCTATTTCTAGGGAAACTTTTGTATTATTGTGCATTTGATAACATACATAATTGTAAATTCCAAAGTGTGTTTTACAAGTAAAGTTAACTTTTATTTAAATTAAACATGATTGGTAAATTGAGATTGAATATGATTTTTTCCCATTAAGTAATTTTAAAGCTGTAATTTTAAAAACGATATTTTGCTTCAATTATATTAATTTCGAGTTGTTTTTTCAATTTATTTATTGAATTTGTATTAAATTTTATTATTTATTTATTTATTTATTTATTTATTTATTTATTTATTTATTTATTTATTTATTT
>BOPP01000020.1:12967850-12982842 GCA_017312745.1 Gryllus bimaculatus
CCTTTTATTGGTATTTATTTATTTATTTATTTATTTAATTTATTTATTATTTATTTATTTATTTATTTAATTTATTTATTTTTTATTTATTTATTTATATTTATTTATTTATTTATTTAACTTTTAGTTTATTATTTATTTATTTATTTATATTATTATATTTATTTTATTTATTTATTTATTTATTTATTTATTTATCTTATCTTATTTATTTATTTAATCGGCTGGAGGCGTTTAGGCCTGTGCAAGGACCAGTGAGCCGACCCGCGAACGCAAAGACAAGCCACGCGCTCTAATTGGATTTGGCCGGAGGAGCCCGACGGGGCGCGGCGGTCCGCCGCCGGAGAGCACGGAGGGGAGCGCCAGCAGCAGGCCGACGCAGAGGACCTGGCGGTGGGAATCCAATTATCCCGGGAATTCTTCACTGGTTTTACAAAAAGTTGAAGGCGAACTGTGTCGAGGTAGTATTTATAGAACAAAAGATATAGTGAGCTTGACAGTCATTGAAGAATCTAAGGAGACCCAAAGACTGAAGTACGAAATAGCATGAGTTGGGTAAGTGAGTAGATGAAATTATTGATAAAATTAAATGTTTAAAACATTATTATTATAGGTGATTATTATTATTATTTATTATTATTATTATTTATCATCATTATTTCAAATATTATTTTTTTAAATTAGCTGTTATAATAGTAAATACATTCATAGAAGGAAGATGTTTCTTGTCAAAATCAGGTGGTTCTGACTCAATATTATAAACTTTCAATGTCTACTCCAACAAGAGTATTGCACAATAGTCAACAGTTGAAACACCGACTAATATGACACAACAGCACCCTATTAATAATTGTGACCATAAAATAATTTATTGACTCTTAAGATTTAAAATGTTATTTATTTTTTAACTCGAGTAAGAAATCCAGATACTATTCCAGCTCAAAAGCGAACAATGCGAGTGAGTGACATCCGATAAGGCCGAGCACAAGCAACGCCTGAGCGCGATACGCGTGTCGGGTAGCGTAGCGGTGGCAGCAGAAGAAGGGAGGTGGCGGCGGCGCCAGGGCCGGGGCTGGGGCGGCTGCAGGGCTCCCTGGCGGCTCGCTTGGCGCCGGAAGCCGAGTTTGCGAGTTTCGAAAATGCTGCCCTCCCCCTCCCCCTCGGCCTGGACGTCACTGCCAGTTTCCCCGCGTTCCAGCGCGTCCTGTTTGTAGAAATTTCTACCGAGCCGTCGCCGCGGCGATGTCCAGGTCTGTGTGGAGGAGACGGGCATAGGAGGGCTGGTAGTGTGAAGTGGGCGAGAGGGAGGAATGTGGAGGGGCGGTCGACTGGTGATTCGCAGGGGTTGGATGGCGAAAAGAAGTGGGCGGGGCGGGCGGAGCTGGTGCGGGCCAATGTAATGTCGTTTGTTGTCGGTGGAACCTCTGGTCACTTGCTGCTGACTGCTCGGGTGCGTGTGACGAGGGTTGCAAGAGTCGGTTGCCAGTCAGCTCCGCGAAACTCTCCTTTGTCTTCGTTTGTCGAGCTGCAGAAAGTCAACGCAGTTGCGCCAGTCTTCCTTCGCCATCAAAAACTCTTGTTCTTCCAATTTTTGGACTGCGTGGATATAAAAATCGCGCTGCCTCTAAAAGTCTTTTACCGCCACTTTTAATATTTGTAATAAAAAAAATATTTCAGTATTGACAGTAATTGCTTCTTTAAGATTATCCTTATCACAACAATTGAAATTATTTTTGTAATTTTATATTGAAAACATCAAACATATGAGATGAAACCTTGAACAGAAAAAGTAAGAATACGAAGACGTCTTCATCTCAAAACTACTTTTTATGGGAGGCGTCCCCTTTTCAATAAACAACTTTAATGTGAGGCTTGTACCCCTTCATGTTCTGCGCCTTTTAAAGTTTTTGAAAAAAATTAATTATATTCATCTTTTTTTATCATTTTTATTTTCTATTACGTTTTTACTCATCAACTTCTCTGCCTGTCTATTTCTATCTAAGTGACATCGCCTGGCCTGCCAAAATTATTAGGAAACTCAGTACAGTTCCTGGCGAATATACTGCAGTATGTACAATTTCCATGCTATGTAAATGACTGTGCGGCTTTTGCTGTCACTTGAGTTATTTCTATGAATGTGCCAGTCTTTGTGAGAGTGGTATGTTATACCCATTGCTTCCCTCCCCAGGTGCGCCGCTGGTTTATTAACCAATTTCACATCATTTTTTCTTACGGAACCCGATAGTTTTTTATATACAAAGAAAAATTATCTATATAAAACGTTCAACCCTTTTAGGCGAATTACAGCACAAACCGTGTATGACTCCCATCATTTGAGCTAAAAATACTGTACTTAGTATTCAAGAAATATATTTTCGCATTTTCCGCCATGAAATAAATAATTTGAAAATAGGCTAACATATTTCCAATTGTTAGTATTAATCAGCTGTCGCAAATGTGGGAAATATAACTTTCAACATTTTCACTAATGCTCAGTTGTGTTTAGTTTAATTACAACTTCTTAATTACTATTCAATAAGCATAGCAAATATAATTGGAATTACAAAAGTAATGTATTTAGTTTGCGTGAGCTATCACGAGATGACTAGAAACAGAAGTACTGTGAAAAATATTAGTACACCTTAGTATACCTTAATATTTTCTACGGTACTGCTTTACGCCGTATAAAGTATTAAATGTTGCAAAAAACGGCGATTTTTGCGACAGAATAACTCATATTGCAGGGCCCTGGTAGCGAAAAGTGAATAAATCTTATCATTTTTAGCGTAGGGGAAGATAGATTATTTAAGTATTTAAATTTGATTCTTGTTATAAGTTAATTTTGCTACGTTACTGATATCTTTTATCCTCTGGTAAATTCCTCACGATTTTCGAGTTGTCATTACATAACGAATACTGTTGTTATGTGCATTGGAAAAATTTTCTTATACATTTTCGTTTAAAAACCGTAAGATGTATAGTACAGCACAGTTTTAACTTGTTTTTTGACGTTAAATAAATAAATCATAAGAAAAATTATAGGACTGCTTTGTAGAACCTGCGACTGAAGTGCCGCTTACCCTTCATGTGCTCGGGAGCAGCAGCCACTTCTGCAAAAAATATTGTAATAGTTCTGCGAAGGGGCGCATGCGAGAGCGTGAATATATTGATCTTTGGCTGTGCGGCCAAACGGCCATTGAAAATCGTTCTTGAGTGGCCTCTGCTTGTGCCGAACGCTCCAGTTAGTTCTTCGTCCCTTCGCTCTCGCCCTCGCCCTCGTCTCCTTTCTTGCGACTGCTTCCCCGAGCGAGAACGCCCTCGCCCTAGGGGTTCGCATGAAGGGCACAGGCCGTGGAAGGCACGGTCTTCGTGTGCCTGTGTCTGTGGTTTATCGGTCGATTACGACCAAGTATTTTTATCACTCACGAGAGTGCATGCCATTATTCCACCATAGATAGAAGAATTCTAGCCGCTGTACTTGGTCGACGTCCCCCTGTCGAAGATAGAATTAGTATTAGAATGACAATGTCAGTGAACCTTTATTTCAAAACAACAGAGAAACTTGTAATTAATGATAGACAACTAGATTGCCTGGAGTGATTGTGGCGCAGTGCGTGTTCGTTTTGGTTATATTAATATATTGTGCCAATTTGTTTTCCAACTCTTTTTTTCTGCCCGAATCCAGGTACATTTTGACAAGCACGATTTTCTTCTGTTTCAGACCCCCCACTCTGCTTCGTGCTTCTCGTCCAGCCCCGACGGAGTCTCCTGTCTCCCCAGAGTGAGTTGCTTGTTCATTCTGGAGAAAACATAAGAAAAAGCTACTTCAGCCACTGAGTCTCACCATTTCGTTAAATGCTAATATCTAGTTTGTAAGATAGACAATGTCGCTAGTCGGTTACTGTGGTATGTTTTATTTACGTGTGTGAAAGACCTGGGCAAGTTATAATACGATTTATTCAAAAGTAAATACAAGATTACTAACAAGCGCAGGGGTCCGTCTGTGGGTGATTTAGGCTGATCTTGTTAGTGCTCTAAGAAAGAAGCGCATTGTGCTTTATGGTTTAGTTTTGTTTGTTAGTTTCGAGGTTTTGCCTTCCATATGTATGTGCAGTGTGTGTGAAGAGTGAATTTAAAACTAGTGGAATTACACTTATTATGAAATTTTGTAAAAATTGTGGTTTTTTGTATAATATTTTTTTAACATGAGTAGGTTGAATTTTAGTGTTGAGCATTGAACCTAACGTTACCGGCAAACGTCAGCGTAGGGGTGATGTGAATCTTCTGACTACGTTAAAAACAGTTATGGAACTGATGTTCTGCATACATCCAAAAAATGTCTTTGTGTTTTATAGAAACAATAGAATAAGAACAGAGAGCAGTTTCGTCCCCATGACGCGTATTAGCACACTATTACACTATTATACGTAGTACAAGGAAAAGAGCTTACATGTGAATACGACTGTTGTTGACGGCAGGGTAACGTTCAATAGCAAAAGAGTTTGTATTTATAAGGTGGTCCACGTGAACGGGTATTGCAGCAGTGGATACGGAGGACCGTACAAATGGAACAAATAACTCTGAGATACAAACACATCTTCATTCACAAAACTCACTTTTATACATAAGACCATTCCTGCTTCACCACAAGACTATAAGGGATTGTACAGCACATTGAGAACTAGTTGTTGATGACTTGTCGGATATATTTAATGTTTATCTGCAATCATAGTGGTGTATGTATGTAACGTTATATGGCACATACAGCTCTTACGAGCTAAAAATCATTAATGTATGTAAAAATGTGGAATTGTAATAGCTAAGTTATATGGCGAGTTATTTGTTAATTTTCGTATCTTGTGGCTAAACATCCTATCTGCAGCATGCACAAAGATAGCTCACGTAGGTACTTACTCGATTCGATGCCCCTGCTGCAGGCACTGTAAAATTACTTTTTAGATCCAAGATGTCAGAATAAAATGATTTTTAACACTAACTGTACTAATATGTCAGATTTAATATGTATTTTTAATAATGCAACTTCAAACTACTTGCATTTCTTATGTGAGAGTCTATTCATTTGGTGATATTCAATAATGAGTGTGTATTTCTAATTATAACTATTTCATACAATTATAATATTTAAGTTTATTAAACCAATAATTTTAAAAATGTTAAGTTTTTCGTTGAAATTATAGCTTATATTCTTTCTCGGTGCTTAGGTATTTTTTCAGAAAGATTTTATAAATTATTGGTGTGGGATTCAATTATCCATTAACATTTATGTTTGGCTGATCGAACAATTCTTCGAAAAGATTAATTACTCACTTCCTATTTTATATTTTTTCTTTTTCGAAAAAAAACTTGACGGATACGTAAATTTCTCAAGTCTACTTAATTTACTTACGTTTTGACAATGAAGTTTCCAGAAATTATGACATTTTTGAAAATTTAAAGCTGTTAATATTGTGGACCTAATAATAGGGTATAAGTAAAGTGTATTTAATGGTAAAAAGTACATGCATGCATGCACAAGAATTAACTCGTACGGGATTGCAAACTGTCAGTACACTGAAGAGTGCGGATGGTTCCGAAGAAAAATTTTTTTAGAAATAACGATATCTTTCGGCAATACTGAACTTCTATAGACTGAGAAAAAAATTAGTGTTGAGTTTGGGAAGAGAGCTCCGATTTTAACGGCTTTGTGGACTTCAACTGCGTTCCAGAAACATTGGGGTATTGGCCTATCATTTTATCGAAGTGCCATGCGTCACCAATGTTCAGAGTCTATGGCCGCATTTCCATTTTCTCCTCCTCCATCCCGCTTTATTCTGCTTTTTCCATTTCTCTGATAACTTCCTACATTTACCGCACACAAATGCATTCCGTTGGTCATTTAAAATGTAAGACAGATTTATATTTTTCATTCAGTGTATTTTCATTATTCCTTGATTTGTTTTGTTTTATGAGTCAATCGTGTTTAGCAGCAATAATTTGTAGAAAGAATACTGTCTTTCTCGTCTAAAAAATTACGAGAAGAATAAAAAAGTCAGGTCATATAATTAAGATATCTTATTATCTTTTCTATATTGATATAAAGTGAGCAAATTATAATTCTGCGAACCCGTTACAAATAAAGCTAAAGGCAATTTACGAAATAAATCGTTGTAATAAAACAATACTTCGTCTAGTTTTAGAGACAGAATATTTAGGCCTTGCATGAGAAATTCAATCCAGTTGGATAGTAATCCGTATGGCGTCGTCCTGAAAATGTGTTTGCGTCTCAAAGTCATTAATTAATTACTGTTGATATTTCTCGATATATAGCATTACGATAGGTAATTCATTACTATTAAAATAATAATTACCATCGTATTGCATCAAAAGTAATTGTCACGGAATTAATAATTTAGAGACACGTCTGAAAGTGGAAAAAGAAATATTATATAAAGTGATAGTAAGCGAAGTGAATATAGCAGTATAATAAGGAGCGGAAGTATAAGAATAAGCAGTATAAAGGAGCGGTAATAAGATAATCATAGTAGGAAAGGTATAGCACTTGTTATTAAAATAAAAGACTGGATTAAAGTGAGATGAGAAATTAAAAGCGTGAGTATATATAAGGAGAGACTCAGCGAACAAAAAACGTCGTTAGAGTATTGAGCGTTACGGGAAGTATATACAGACTATGGAGCGCGGCATGCAAATGGAAGCTCGGACGAGAGGGAATGCAAAGTGAAGGCCACAAGCTTGACGTCCTTTACAGAGAGATTTCACCTTTAGCTCCTGTTCAATTTGTTGGTCACCAGCCACTAATGAGCAGCGGTCTCCAGAACGAGTATAAGGACTAAGAAATTAGCGAGAACTATAGTAAGCGTTACTGAGAGAAATTAGCGGACTCGAACTGGAAAAGATCTGCTCTCCAGAATTTTGACACTAGATAATGCGGTATGAATCCATAGGTCGTTGAGAGCGAATGGAGTCTGAGGTGCTTTTACAATCCCACATGTGTTCGTCGATAGGCTAGACACTTGAATTACTCATGTGCGAAAGAGGGAATAAGGAGAATAAAGCAAACAGGAATTTACTGAGCGGGAAATTTGAAGTCGAGGTACTAACAGAACGCGCGGGCTTCCGGTCAATACCGGCGGCGTGGATAGAGACCGCGCAAACCAACATTGAATATTAACAATTACAAAAAAAAACAGGCCATTTATGATTGATTTTCAAGAATAAGTCATATCTTATGAACGACGACAGCTGACTATTAAGTAAAGATTGATTTAAATATTTGTAATAAATACATAAAACAGTCACGTAGAACAAGCCACGACTCTCTCTCTTCCACTGCACAAAATGCCATAATATAAAAATAAAATAACACAAAAATAAGTCTATAAACACCAATTATGACCCGTAGTAGGACGTAGAAATGGTTAGAAACGAAAGTCTATAAAGAAAAAAATAAATGGTTTTATATTGAATCATTCTTTTGGAACTAAAATACTTTGTATGTAGTTCAACAGAGATTTCCAGATGCACTTTAAATTTTAATAAAAGGAGACATTAAAATGCTGAGTGAGTTCCTGGAAGTATAGAAAATGCCGACAGGGGAAATCATGCCACGGAGCATTTAAGGGGCGATGTTGTAAGGGCGGGCGGGCAATGAGGTCGTTTGTTGTCGGTGGAACCTCTGGCACTTGCGTGACTGCTCGGGTGCGGTGAGCGAGGGTTGCAAGTCGGTTGCCAGTCAGCTCCAAACTCTCCTTGTCTCGTGCGAGCTGCAGAAAGCAGTTGCGCCAGTCCTTTCCGCGGCCATCAAAAACTCTTGTCTTCAATTTGACTGCGTGGATATAAAAATCGCGCTGGCTCTAAAAGTTTTTACCGCCACTTTTAATATTTGTAATAAAAAAATTCAGATTGACATAATTGCTTCTTTAAGATTATCCTTAAATCACAACAATTTGAAATATTTGTAATTTATATGAAAACATCAAACATTGAGATGACTGAAATAAGAATTACGAACGTCTCATCTCAAACTTGACTTTTTTGGGACTCGAGCTTTTCAATAAACAACTTAATTACTGTACCCCTTCATGTCTTGGCCTTTTAAGTTTTTGAAAAAAATAATTTATTCATCTTTTTTTATCATTTTTTATTTTCTCATACGTTTTTACTCATCTCTCTGCCTGTCTATTCATCTACGTGACCATCCGCCTGCCTGCCAAAATATTAGAAATAGTACTGTTCCTGCAATATACTGCAGTATGTACAATTTCCATGCTATTGTAATGACTGTCAGCTTTGCGTCACCTTGAGTATTTCTATGAATGTGCCAGTCTTTTGTGGAAGAGGGATGTTATACCCATTGCTCCCTCCCCAGGGTGCGCCGCTGTTTATTACAATTTCATCACATTTTTTCTACGAACCCCGATAGTTTTTTATACAAAGAAAATCTTCAAACGTCAACCCTTTAGGCGAATTAACTCACAAACCGTGATGACTCCCATCATTTTGAGCTAAACTGTACTTAGTATTCAAGAAATATATTTTCGCATTTTCCATGAATAAATAATTTGAAAATAGCTAACAGATTTCCAATTTGTTAAGAATTAATCAGCGGTGCAAAATGTGGGAAATATAACTTTCAACATTTTCACTAATGTAGTGATTGTTTATTAATTACAACTCTTAATTACTATTTCAATAGCATAGCAAATATAATGGAATTACAAAATAATGTATTTAGTTGTGAGCTATCACGAGATGACTAGAAAACCAGAGACTGTGAAAAATATTCAGTACACATATATACCTTAAATATTTTCTAGGTACTGCTTACGCCGTATAAAGTATTTAAATGTTGCAAAAAACGGCGAATTTTTGGACAGAATAACTCATATTGCAGGGCCCTGGTAGCGAAAAAGTGAATAAATCTTCATTTTTAGTAGGTAGTATTGTGCTTTTAATTGAATTCTATAGTATTTTGCTACGTCTGATATTTATCCTCTACATTCCTCCGATTTTCATTGTCATTTACATAACGAATACGTTTATGTGATTGGAAAAATTTCTGTATACATTTTCGTAAACCGTAAGATGTATAGTACACACAGTTTTTAACTGTGTTTGACGTAAATAAATAAATTTAAGAAAAATATAGACTGCTTTGTCGACCTGCGACTGAAGTCCGCTACCCTTCAGTGCTCGGAGCAGCAGCCACTTCTGCAAAGAAATATTTGAATAGTCGCGAAAGGGCGCATGCGAGTGCGTGAATATTTGATCTTTGGCTGTGCGGCCCAAACGGCATTGAAAATCGTCTTGAGTGGCCTCTGCTTGTGCCGTAACGCTCCATTAGACCCTTCGCCCTCCGCCCTCTGTCTGCCTTCTTGCGACTGCTCCCCGAATGAGGCGCCCTTGCCCTAGGGGTTTCGCATGAAGGGCACACGCCGTGGAAGGGCACGATCTTCGTGTGCCTGTGTGTTACGGTCGATTACGACCAAGTATTTTAATCACTCACGAGACTGCATGCCTGATTGCACCATAGCTAAAGAATTCTGGTGTACTTGGTCGAAGTCTTCGGTAGGAATAATAGTATAGAATGAATGTAGTGTAGTGGTGTTTTAAGAGAAACATGTGATAACGAATCACAATAGATTGCTGAGTCTTGTGGCGCAACGCGGTTCGTGGTGAGAATAAGGTGGCCATTTGTTTTCCAACTCTTCTTCTGCCGAATCCAGGTCCACTTTGACAGCACCGATTTTCTTCTGTTTCAGATCCCCCACTCTACTTCTTGCTTCTCGTCCAGCGCCCGACGGAGTCTCCCGTCTCGCCAGGTGAGTGGTTATTTATCTGGAGAACGTACGGCAGAAACACAAGGAACGCTACTTCAGCCCCTCTAGTCTCACCATTTCGTGAACGTTAATATCTAGTTTGTAGTGACAATATGACTAGTCGTGTTACTATATGTGTTTTGTTTACGTTTGTGAAAGGCTTGGTGCAATATAATACGATATTCAAAAGTAAATAGAAGATTTACAAACAGCGAGGGACATTTGCATCTGATTGTTAGTCATCGTCTTCTATACTGTCGTCATATATTGCAGGTCACGTTCGGACGCAATCAAAGGGGTTTCCTGTTTATGCTCAACACCGGTGCATGAGGGGTTGTCTAGCTGTCAGGCGCGAGTATCTGGCCCGTAACTCTGTTTTATGAAATTCAGCTCCATATCCTCTTTGGCAAAAGTAACACTATTCGATATTCTGTGATCCGGAAATTGTAAAATTTATTTTGAAATTATGAAATAATGTTTATCTGCAACTATAGCACCTGATTGAAGTTACTCCCTTGATTTGTGTCGGGTGTACCTCCGAAGCGCGTTTGAAGACCAAGAGGCCACGAAACAGTTGGAGGAAATTTACTCTGCCGCAATAGGTATAATTCAAACTAAAACTGACGATTATTCGGAGATGTAATATTTAAAAACGTGTAAATAGTTGAAGAAATTTGACGTTGCTCGACAATCCTTGCGTTGAATTCTTAGGATTCAGAAATAATGTGGAGACAAAGCCGGAAAGACAAGTATACCAACACACACCCACACAACGTGTCCACCTGTATTGCCCCTCCTGTCAATTCTACTTCGAAGGGAATAGACCCAACGTGTAAAGCAAATGAGGCCGCTGCGTATATTGAGTGAGCCCGATTTGACTGTTTGTTCCCCACAATCTGTTTCGAGTTCACCATCACAGGTTTTTGATAAAATAATTTATGTTGGTTAGAATGGGAATTAATAATGTGCGTTGTATTTTTAGAATCATTACTTTTTTATTCATAACTTCTAGGTCGTCGTTTATTGCTAGCAGTGGGCTTAAAAATTTAAAATAATACACGTAAGGTCATCTGGAGCTTTGGCCTCTAAGGATCTAAAAATTATTGTTATAAAAATGTGGAATGTAATATGATAACTTATTGGATGTTATTGAAATTTTCGTATTCTAGTGTTTAAACATGTTCTGCTGCATGCACAAAATGCTCACGTAGTCTACTGTGATTATGACCTCCCTTGCAGCGTATAGAAAATTTTTAGATCCAAGATGTCAGAATCAAAATAATTTTTACACTTCACGGAACTAGATAATGTTAATTAATATGTATTTCAATAATTCCAAATCTAACTACTAGCATTTTTTTGCAAACTGCCATTTTATTTTCAAATTAAAGTGTATAAAAATTTTATAACGTTTTTGGATTAGCTTTGTTCTCTCCCTCTGCTATATATTTCCAGAAATTATTTATAAATATTGGTGTATTAATTATCATTAACATATATTTTGGGTGATCGAAGAATTCTTGAAGATCATTACGCACTCCTATTTTATATTGTCTGTTTTTCGATAAAACTTGACGATTAGGAAAGTTCTCAAGAACTCTACTTATTTACTTACGTTTTAGACAATGAAATTTTAGGAATTATGACTTTTTTTGGAAAATACCTTGTTTGGATATCTGTGTGGTATGGATGGTGTGGTATGGATGGTGTGGTGTGGATATTTGTGTGGTTGGGTAGTGTGGTTTGTATGGTATTGCAAATTTAATTTTTATTGAGAAAGTACTCGCATGCTCAAGAATTACTCGTACAGGGCAAACTGTCAGTACACTGAAAAAGTATGGATGGTTCTGCAAGGAGAAGTTTTTTTAGAAATAACCATATCTTCGGCGAATACTGATATTCTATGACGTGAAAAGAATTTGTATTTGGGAAGAGCTTCCGATTAACGGCTTGTGACTTTCAACTGCGTTCCAGAACATTGGGTATCGGCCGTATCATTTTATCGAGTGCCTCGTCGCTTCGGATTCTCTCCGCATTTTCCATTCTCCTCCTCCACCCGCTTTATTCTGCTTTTTTCCATTTCCGATAACTTCCTACATTTACCGCTTCAGAACACAAATGCATTCCTTGGTCATTTAAAATAAGATGAGATTATTTTTTCATTCATTATGGCATTATTTCCTTGATTTGTTTTGTTTTATGAGTCAATCGTAGCAGCAATAATTTGAAAAATACTGTCTTCTCGGTCTAAAAATCACGAGAAAATAAAAAAGTATTCATAATATTAAGTACTATTTTCTTTCTATTTGATATGAAGTAGCAAATATATTTCTGCGAAGAGTTCACAAATAAGCAAAGCAATTTACGAAATAAATCGTAAATAAAACAATACTTCGTAGTTTAGAAGACAGAAAATATTTAGGCCTTGCATGAATTCAATCCAGTTGGATAATCGTATGGATCGTCCTGAAAATGTTTGCGCTCAAAGGCATAATTAATTTCTGTTGTATTTCGATATACAGCATTTCGATTGTAATTCATTACTATTAAAATAATAACTACCTTCGTATTGCATCAAAAGTATTTTCAGAATTTATTTAACATTTTGGAAAAAGAAATATTAAGAAATATTATATATATATATATATATATATATATATATATATATATATATATATATATATCATTGTTATTAAAGAAATATTAATATTATATATGAATACACAACTGTTAGTGATAAGGAGGTCAAAGTATGCTGCATCAAAGTCACGGATGTCAAAGTGAAGGCACAAGCTTCACGTCCTATAGAGAGATTTCACTTTATCTCTCTGGTCAATTGTGTAACTGCACTAAATTTTTCGTAACGGTAAAATGCAAACTGGTTACTAAGGAATTACGATCAACTGGAAAGTTGAGTTCAAATTTTGACAACTTTGACCAATTTTTAAACTTGAGGGTCTTTTACAATCCATATTTGTACGTCGTGGTCAGACATTTTGCTTCTCTTCTGAAGGAATAAGGAGATTAACGGATTTCCGGGATTTAGTACTTGCAACCGGGCTTTCGGTCATCCGGGCTTAGACCCACCAACATTGATATTACAATTACACACACAGTCATTTCTGTTGATTTTCAGAATAATATCTTGGAGACGACAGCTGTATTTGTACAAGATTGTTTTAAATTTGTATAATTGACATAAAAGTCACATGTACACGACTCTCTCTTCACTGCACAAATGATATATAAATAAATAACACAAAAATAAGTCTATAACACCATTTGACCCGTAGTAGGACGTAAATGTAGAACTAAAGATCTAAGAAAATAAATGGTTTTATATTGTTCAGTTATTTGGACACTAATACTTTGTATTTTCAAAGAGATCCAATTCACTTTAATTTTAATAAAAGGAGACTAAAATGCTGAGTGAGTTCCTGGTATAGAATGCAAAGGATCATGCCGGCTTTAAGGGATGTTGTAAAATCCAGGCATCCCCCAATCGAGCCAGAGGCTTAAGGCCAATCACGTACACCGCTGAAAGGCAATTTAGCCCTGGCCGACACCTCCTGCATACACAATACGCTGAAAAGTAGACACAGTTCTTCCCGAACTCTTGTATATTACCGTGAAAGAGTAACACAAATCCGATTCAGAAAGAAAGAAAAATCATACTGGTGTTAATATTCATCATGTTTCTTGGGTGCCAGAAATAGAACAAAGGCAGAAACGCAATGCTGTGTATATTTCTTTGTGTTCTACTATACTGGTAGTTACGTAGGTAATTTTCTTTCTTTTTCTGTGCCGTTCTTCGCGGCTTGAAAGAAGGCTTCTTGATTGTCCGCGTGAGCCAGTTCCTTGCCTCCATTCTCACCTGCCTTTTCGCCATTCGCATAACCCCTACCCTATCCGCGCCCGAGCCAAAACCCAGGACTATCTCTTCCTTTTCCTCCCGCCTTCTTCGTCCGCTCGTTTGCTTTCGCTCTCGCAGTCGCCTCCTCTTGCTCTTGGCACTCGTCGTCGTCGTGTTCGCCCGCGCTTTCGCGTTTGTTCTTCGTGCTCTCGCTTTCGCCCCCCCCCCCCGCTGTCACCTTCTCACCGCTCTTTCTCTCGCCCTCCCACTGCCGCCCGCGCGCGGCGCCGTACCGTGTGAACGCCATCTCCGCGAGGGGCCGCGCGAGAGAGCCGCGGAGAGCGAGGCCAGAGGTTGGGGGGCGCGACTGGCGGCCGAGGCGGAAGTATTGGCTCGTACGTCTCCCGCGCCGGGGGATGATGGAGTCGGGAGCGACGGAGCCAGGTGGCGGGGGAGGAGAGATGAAGGTTCCGCCCTGCTTTTCCGACTCATCCTGCTTCGCTGCCACGCCGCCTGCCTTCTTCTCTTTCAAAGCCCCGCCCCCCTCCGTTCCACTCCTTCCTCTCCGCCCGCTAAATCTGTCGCCGTTGTGCTCTCGCCGCACCGCCTTGGTTTCCCCGCCCCGCATCCACCGCCCCTGTCACGCGCTCCTGCCTCCACCTCATGCCTCCCCGTCCCTGCTTCCCCACCTCTACTTTCCTCCGTCCTACTCGCCACTGCCACCACCACACCGCCTCTGGTTTCCCGCCTTCCTTACCTCCTCCCCGCCTCCCGCTTGCTCAACCTCCTGCTGCTTCTGACTGCTTCTGACATGCCACAACCTCCTCTGCTAAGATGTCTCATCTACAGCTTCTGTCTTCGCAGCCTCCCCCCAACCGCCCCTCCTCTAACCTCTAACCGTCTCCTTCCCCAACCATAGCTCTCGCCTCCGCTGAAGCGTCTCCATCGCCGGCTGCCCGGCCCCGCCTCTGATGTCTTCGCCACTACCGGTTTTTACCCGACGTTTCTCCTCTCCCTGCGTGACCCCGCCTTTTTCGGCCGTTCCGCTCCTCTCCCCCTCTCCTGCTAACCCCATTCAACCCACCTTTCCAATCACCACCTCGCTCCTCCTGTGTTGAGACTTTGTTCCGCTTCCACGTACGGCAGCTCTATCATGTCTCCTCGACGGCGTTTGTCATCACCTCAGTACGAGTCTCCTTCGCCGCGCCTCGCTCAGCTTCACCCTACGTCTTCGCTATGCTCCGTGGCACGGTCCCGCTGCTGTCGCAACCTCTACCCTCACCACCGCCTCTCCCCCCTGTTG
>BOPP01000020.1:12984831-13003038 GCA_017312745.1 Gryllus bimaculatus
GGCGTGGGTGGTGGGCGTGGACGATGGACGTGGACGATCAACGTGGGCGATGGGAGATGGACAGTGGGCGTTGGGCATTGGGCGATGGTCGTGAGTAATTGGCATGGGTGATGGGCGATAGGTGTGGACGTTGGACGTGGGCGATGGGTGTGGGTGATGGGCGTGGGCTATGGGGCGATAAGCGATGGCCGTGAGCAGGTATTGTGGGCGTCGGGGCCGTCTTTGGTTCTGTCTTTGGGCCTGAGCAGCGGTCACGGGCGAGGAGCGGGTGTGCGATAGCTGGGAGTTGGGCGTGGGCGATGGACGTAGGCAATGGGCGTGCGTGATTGGCGTGGGCAGCGAGCGTGGGCGTCGGGGCCGTCGTTCAATCTGTCTGCGAGCCTGAGAGGTGGTCGCGGGCGACGGGCGCGTCTGCAAGCGTTGGTGTTTGGGCGTGGGCGATGGATGCAGGCGTGGGCGTCGGTGCGGTCGTTTTCCGCGCCGCCCGTCTTCCTCCACGGCCTGATGGGGCGCCCTAAGCGAGCGGCGGGCGCCGGAGGCGGGGTGGGCGGTTATGGGGCGGCCATTAGCCCCGGCGCACTTTGGCGTAATCTGGCCATCGCTCATGGCGGATGCGGGGCGACACGACGCGACGCGACGCGACGCCGCTCAGGAGACACAAAATGCCTCAAGGACCTTCACCTCCACAAGCGCTCGCTCCCTCCATCAATTTTTAAGCCCGCTGCTGCGCGAGGCACATTAAGGCCGGGGCCTCAGAAATAAGTAGGCAGCAATCAGAATAAATTGGAAAATTAGTTTTTTTGTAAAATGTAAGCGAGGCGAACTCTGCTTCGTTCAAATGACTATATGAGTATGGATATTTGTCGATGTCGCAACAGCCCGACTTCAAATACGTGATAGACGAACAACTTTTCATGAATCTTACGAATTTTTTAAATCTGTGCTCTTCACAATAATGTTTTTAAACTCAATCCAATGCCAATATCTTCCATCTGCGACCCTTATTACATACATATTATTCACAATTATAGACGTTTGGGTCGGTTGCAGAGGAAATGGGTAACGGTTTTTATTGACATTCTTAAACACGCCTTACTCCCAGTGATTTTCGAGATCACGGAATACAAGCCAAATGGGGATTGGAGTAAAGGAAGGGGATAGTGGAGAAGGACTTGCGTGCCCTCTAAACCACATATTTACGTTATTGCTTCAACATCCATATGGAATTAATTGGAAAAACAAAGGCAAGTCAGTGCGAATCTATGGAATCTATATTACAATATGTTCATTCATCATGCATTCATTTACCAGTTCACCTATTCACTCGTCAACTTTTCAGTATTTCATGAAGTGAATCTTTGATTTTCATCGTGTGAACAGAGTTACTGTAAGAATTGTGACTTCATACGCAAAGGTGAAGTTTCCAGCCATACTTTATAATTAAGGGATAAGGAAATGCTGAGGAACAAGTATCTCAGAATGGTGAAAGATTTGTGTTCAATTGTGCTTCTCTACGAAATGAAACCAATAAATCAACAAACAGTGCAGAAAATCTTTACACAAAATCTTTGTTAATGGCGTCTTATCGTTGCCTGTAATCTTACTAGATTGGACGACGAAACCAACAGAAACGACAAAAACATAAACAGTTGCTCGAGAGGTGTACGTGCTGGTTTTAGGCTGATTCGGATCTCTGATGAATTGATGCTCTTCTGATCGATTACTGTTGGGTGTCGCTCGACACATGCCGCCAGCCGCAGGAATCACAGAAGTGGTCATGTGGCATTCGAGCAATTGGGGGTAATGTCCGTGGAGCCGAATTTAGGCCAGATGCCTTGGCAGGAACAGCGTTTCTAAATGCTCTCCGCGCTCCAAATTCATGAACACAGCTCGAAGTAGCCGCCTGACGTCTCTAATCGCAGGTGTTGAGTCTTTAGACGCTTCAAGTACAGTTGTCTCTTCAGGCATTTTTCGCATTAACTTGACATGTTTTCAGTATACGTAAGCTTCCGCGGCTCGAATCCATGAATTCTCGGCCAGCCAACGACGCGGCGTCTCCCGGATAGCCGAGAATTCATGTTTTCAGTATGTGATTGTGGCAAGGATGTCAGCCTATATCACTATGCATCAATTCTGAAGAGTTACTTCATTTCTATATTTACCGCAGTGAGGTTAACCGATATCAGAGCGTACAAACTGCCTTGGATCGGTGGCAGGGATGAGGCGAATATGTGCTTGGCTGACGTAGCTCTGTGTGGCACAGGAACGTTCCTATGTTCCCTTCCAAATGTTTTCTTCGATACCACTTCGGAGAGGATAAATGGTCATGGGAATTTGAAGGAAGAAAAGTCAATTTAAAATATAATTAATAGATTATAATTGAGGGTTTACGTCGTCTTTACCAACGTATTTATTCACGAGTTGAGTAACGTTTGAAGGATAATCATCTATCTCCATCTAGGCGCGTGCAAGTGAGTATTTTTCTTACTTGAACAACATAATTTCACGTGTGTATCATGATCAGTAAACTCGTTCCATGAGTGTGGTGTTTATTACGTACAAATCAAATGAAAATCAATAACTGATTTATTTGAATAATTCATACATTTTGTGAATGAATTACAAATTGCCTTCCATTTGTTTTCTATTATAAACTTTATTTAAAGTTATTTTCATTGCGTCAATTGGAAAAAAAGGAGAAAACTTTTCATATTTACACGACAGGATATAGAGCGAGCTCTTTCAGTTGATGACGGGTTTCTTTATTTAGGCTCATTCAATAGTAGCCGAACGTCTATAGAGCAGTTTGGTCTCTCGACATGGGATTTTACTCTCTGTGTTTGTGCGCGGCGCGTAAACAGAATCGCAGGCGATGGAACTCGAAGTGGTTTAGGACGCGCTCGGCAGGGCTCAAAAGGGCGAAGGGAGCGAGCGCGTAGCTTTTTGCCCAACGGGAGGGCTGTGGCCCTTTGCCAATGCAGACCTCGTTTGAGGGCGAACTATGCAAATGGCCCTGCAGTGCAAATGACCGCATTAGCATGCGCCTACCGACACGCGGCGATCGGGCTATGCAAATTGATTTAATCATTATAACGCGGAGTCAATGCGCTCAGCCGCTGGCCGAGAAGAATCGCTGCCATGATGCGCCTGCCGCAGATCGTAATTTTGTGGCGCGCGGGAATATTAGTTTTGTGGAGGGACACATCGCCATGTTCATTCAGTCAAAAATATCTTTATCGTTTGGCAGAGAAATGATATATTCGCAACCATAATTGTCGCATTTACTTGTGTAATGCAATGCGTTGTAAAAATGTGGCAGGCGTGGGCACATATGTGGACAAAAAGAGAAAGATTCAAAAGTTACAGCAAGAGAAATTTTCACCAGCCCCTACAAAACGCAGTGTCACATTGTTGGTGTGAATGCTAACAAGTTATGTTGGTAGCAGTGGTTGCAAAAAAAAAGAAAATATTCATTGCGTACTCACCACATGTGACATGTGCTGTAAGTGTAGGCCCCTTCACTTGTTTCCCAGTGATCTGGTTTCTAACAACATAAATACAATTTTTAATAGAAGGTCCTGTTTTTGCTCAGCGCGGAGAGACTTTTCTGATGCACTTTACACTGAAGGAAGCGAACACGTTTTTTTAATCAGGATTTATTCATTCCGGATTACAATGACATATTCATAGTCGCGCGGAGAGTTATGGCGAGTAATAGAGTTCTCGTTGTGTGGCAAGAAAAATGTTAAGTTTCCAAATCGTTTTCTTCTAGTCAAACATTAAATTCTCTTGAAGTATTTACATTACCGTAATCATTCAAAGCAGGAATGTCTTAGGTCTTTATATTAATTTATAGGTATTTAAAAACATTTAACAGACTTATGCGAACAAGGATTTACTACTTTCCTTCATTCAAGTACTTCAGTGTCTCTTTTTCTTTGTATTTAACATTGATACCGTCCATTGTTCTCTATCACTAAATCTAAAAGAAACAAGCCTAAATAATTCAATGACAGAATTAATATAACAATAGATTAAACATGATAGGGCAGAAGCTTTTTTCTAAGGGTTTGATTTGACTTTTTATTTGAATTTTTTAATCTAAAAGATAAAAGTCCGGGTGTTTGAGAAAGTTTACCTAGAAGAAATACTGGTTAGACAATATGAATATGTTTTCAAGTATTGGGCTTCTTAATATTGTCATTAGTGAGATTTAGATCAAATAACGGTTTTCATTGAAGTTTTTAATCCGAGACAATAGCAAAAGTTATATAGGTTTATAACCAACCAAGTTTGTTATTTACATTGTCTTACCCTAGTGCCAACTTTTATGTAAAAATATATAAATAAGATTTATATTGGCGAAATAGTATTTTGCTACCAAATAGAATATTGGTAACTAACTGAACAAATCCCTTAACGGCGATCTGCTGTTAAGAGTGGTCTTTTATTCCTCTTTTGGTTGGATTATGCAGATACAAGAGTGAACGTTTACGAAATCACTGGTTATTAATTTTCTCTGTAATTTTGAGTACTTCGTTTATTAATATTAATTCTGCTCGCGTAGTATTTGTTTAGAAGAAAAATATATATCTAAAATTGTTGATTACCATTGAACCAGCAAATGCGCTCAGTTGAATATATAAAAATATTCTTCACCAGGATGAAATTCCCATGACCTTTCAAGCATAATTTGACTGTAGTTGTGCATTTTACCTTCTTCCGACAACAAGAAAAACACTTCCTTTCACGTTTCTCGGCATTTATTGATTCTAAAAGCAGTTGAAAACAGTTATTTTTACGTAACATGTAGCTGAGAAATGAAATCTGTGCATGTTTTCTCAAAATCTGGAATCTCTACTCTTGCTCTTAAACGAAGAAGAATTAAGAAAAAAGGTGGCAACCAATTTCTTTTTGTAAAACTTGATAACGAGAAACATTCACTGCCTTGAAATAGTATGTATTTGCACCATCAGTCGAGGCTCGTATTTGACTATTATCCCTTATCATGACCAAGAGAAGAAATAAGTAACTCGCTGCCGCAAGAACATGGAGTACAATTATTTAATGGTAATGTTCACAAAACAATCTCCACTATCAGACTAAACCGATGAACGTAGGAAGTGAAATTACGTTTATTTTGTGAAGTAAACCGTCCTGAGGATATAGAATTTCAATGGATTAATGCCCGAAAAACCTGCCGAAAAGTGTGACTATTCTACTCCAGTGCAACACGCATTCTTTGTCAATTTACTTTTAAAAAGAAACATTTAAATGGAGTATCTGCACTGTTATAGCATATGATTATTAAAGAATTATATATTTAATATGTATATATATATATATATATATAATTTGAAAATAAGTCCTAAGTCCTGTTAATTTGCAAGTCTTCAATGGTTTGAACAAATGTGGTTAAACATTTAGTTCCAAAGAAATTTTTAGTATAACCTTTATAGATAAAATAAAAAATTAAATAGATTTTTCTTGTTCAAAATTATGTTTCTTATACCTTGCCCACAAATTTTACATTTCTATTCTTATATATCCATTAATAAACAAGACAATAATCCGCGTTATACTTCGTTTCAAAAAGCATTGATTTTAAAAGCCCGTTGTTTCTTCACATCCCCAAAATTTTTCATACAAAAGACTTTCCAGTACGGAATATTTAGCTGAGAGATCTGAACTTGCGCGACATTTCGAACAGCCTCCGATTTTGTACTGTTATACTACTAATCCCACACTAGACAGCGCGCCTACTTCCCGCATAGATTTCCCTAAGAACCCATGGAATCCCCCGCTGGCGGAACCCTCCGCACAGGAGCTGCGACTAAACGCGTGGTGAAATATGGACCGCGCGGGCGGGCGGAGCCGACCTCATTTGGGCGACCCGGCGCGCGGTAGTTACTTTTCTATCCGCTCGCGCGCTCGCTCCACAAATTACGCGCACTGGCGCCGTGCGTTATGAACATTCCACATGCACCGGCCAGGCGGCGGCTGCTGCAACGGGAGCAGCAAAAAGGAGCGGAAATATTGCGTGGGGAGGGGGGCGTGGCGCCGTGACGGGGGTGGGGGCAGGCGCGCGTTCACTCATCGGGTGGTAAACAAGGCCCTTAAAGAGGATGGCACGCGCCCCGGTGCGAGACCTGTTGATCGCCCGCCGCCAGACGAGGGGCGACGGGCAGCCGACTCCGAGCCCGCTCTCTGCTTAGCCCTAGCTCATGAGCATGTAGTCCGGTCGAGAGGTTCTACGTTTTCCCAGGAAGAACTTCTTTGTAAACCAGTATTACACGCCGAAGTAAACAACTTTTTTCTCTTGCAAGAAACAGTTCACAATCGTCCCGACGAGCGACGGTCAGCCGTCTCGCCCCGACCACGAGCCCGCTCTCTGCTTAGCCCTAGCTCACGAGCAAGTAGTCCGGTCGAGAGGTTCTACGTTTTCCCAGGAAGAACTTCTTTGTAGACCAGTATTACATGACAAAGTAAACAACCTGTTTCTCTTGCAAGAAGCAGTTCACAATCGTCCCGACGAGGGGCGACGGGCAGCCGTCTCGCCCCGACCACGAGATCGCTGTCTGCTTAGCCCTAGCTCACGTGCAAGTAGTCCGGTCAAGAGGTTCTACGTTTTCTCAGGAAGAACTTCTTTGTAGATCAGTATTACACGACAAAATAAACAACTTGTTTCTCTTGCAAGAAACAGTTCACAATCGTCCCGACGAGGGGCGACGGGCAGCCGTCTCGCCCCGATCCCGAGCCCGCTCTCTGCTTAGCCCTAGCTCACGAGCAAGTAGTCCGGTCGAGAGGTTCTACCTTTTCCCAGGAAGAACTTCTTTGTAGACCAGTATTACATGACAAAGAAAACAATGTCAGAAGAGCGATGTTTCGCAATATTAAGTTTGATTCTCTTATAAATTTATAATGCTGTTGAACAAAAAATGCAACTTGTTTATAATGTTGTTTTAATGTATTCTATAAATTTGAAAACGATTCGTAAAAAATCGCTCGTTTGCAAAACGTATACTCGTGCAGTAAAGCTTAACATTATAAACTAATTGCATAAATCACTCTTTGTTTGGCTATGCTGGATGTACTCAGGCTGTACTTAAAACCTCAAGTGTTCGACCTCCCACATTCTGTACTAACTCAGAGAGAGCCGACAACTAGCGTATTTGGTTTCAGTTTTTTCTATATAACTGTTAAAATTTAAGTTCTGGAGAAAAACAATTAATTTACTTTTGAATAAAATAAAATATTCTACAACTTTTGTATGAACAATTTTTTTTAAATCAATTACTAAGCGAGCTACTATCAGTAGCCACCGACTGATCCTAAGTGGTCGGACAGGTTGCGATCACCACAGAACGTGGTGACTCGGTGGCAGCATTACGGTTAGAAATGGGGAGGCGTAGGGTTCGAGTCCCGACGGTAATGAACTTCCGACTCTACCTACAAAGCTGGTTGGAGTTCAGTCGCAGTCTGTAGGAGATTCAGGCTGCCTGCAGCTCTTATCGGTCGTTATTCGTGGTTTCTTCCATCAACACGAGGCGAACCCTGGAGTAGTAGCCTATCAAACGGGCCATGGGCCGCGTGCGATCATTTCTAATATTTCCTTGTCCTAATCTGTCATCTTACACCCCCCCACACTTACACACACTTCACATCGCAATAATTAATCAACCGTCCTCAACTACTGTGACTGGGGTTGAAATCCCGGTTGATTCACGAGTAATTTATGGTAGACAATGCAGATTAAAGATAAGCTTTCTCGTGGTTTGCCCATATCTCCTACCTCGCATCCTACCGTTGCTTCATTTATCTTCGTTGAACGATTAGTTATCATACATCACCCATTGTATGAAGTCGTAGACTTCCGCGGCCAGAGTCATGTGGGGGATCTGGGCTGTCCGGGTGACGCCGCGTCGAAGGCTGAGTTGCCGACGTTTCGACTATCCTGTCGTGGTCTTTCTCATACCAGCCCTGAGGAAGACTACGACAGGATGGTCGAAACGTCGGCAACTCAGCCTTCAACGCGGCGTCACCCGGACAGCCCAGATCACCCACATCACCCATTGTATGTGCTTTTATATTATAGCGCCGACTTATTGTGTTAAACTTTGTAGAAATGACGATGAACTAAAAAGTATTAAAAAATTGATATTTTTAAGGGTTTAGAATTATATCCAAAATGTTAATATCAATAAAAATGCGAAATGAATGAGTTTCTTTTAACCTTACATCAAAACTTTAAACTTGATCTGAAAAAAACAGATTAATTTTTTGAATGTATTTTCATGCTTTATACAATGGAGCGAAAGTGTTTTCTAAACAACGAATTGAAAAGACCGATATTCTCCAACAAAGCAGGAATGTATCCTCTTAATGGGACTAAATGAATGTGGGCATTTCGAATGCGTCAGTTTTGCTGACAAAACAATGCTTAATGTTTCTTTTGTTTTCATTGTGTAACTCTCGCCTGAAAATTACACATTTGAGAGTTACACATTTACACCTTACTACTATACAGAATACGCTCCAGATCATTTTGGACGCCGTACTTCGCTAATCTGTCATATTGAAAAGCCAAACAGGTGTCTTATTTTATTCCTCTCAATTCGAAAAATTCTCTATTTTGAACCCTGCGGTTTAGGAAAAGCTCATTCATTTCTCACCAACGGTCAAAGGCTCTTCGAGGCAGAAGGATATTATTTTTGCTATTCATGTACACCATGTGCTTCATTTCATAAAAATATGCCACCTAAAATTGAAATTAGAATATGGTCACAGCAGCGGATGTTAAAATACAACAGCGGACTTCAAAATTATTGGAACTGAATTTTGGGTTTAGGTTTTAGCTTTTCCATTAAAATGTTGAACAGCAACTTTCCGTATACTTCTAAACCAATTTACTTCGAAAACTGGTTCAGGGGTTCATTTATTGCGTAATTCAATAAGACAACAAACGTGATGACTTAACTGCCATTGATTGCACGTTTAATTGTTTTACATTTTATTATTTAAGGGCATCCTCATTAGCTGATGACATGTGGGTAACCCGAAGGCCTTTTAAGACATTACAATTCTTCCAGCATACGGTATTGTAACCTTTCGAATTCTGGTGTTCTCTCCATTTGATCCATAAAATACACTCCATTTCATCAAAGCCGCTGAAAATAAACCTTGCGGTACTGGAGAAACTCTCTATTCTATCAAGCTCTTTGTGAAATATTTATTGCCAGGCGTTGACGTCACATTTTCCTTCTAGATTTCGGCCTCTCTGAAATCACTATTATAATATATTTATTTATACCTAGTTTCTTTTTTGGTGTACTTAAGGCTGCAGCAACTACTAGGTCATTAGAGGCCACCTTGTTGCTTTCAACGTTAGGGTAAATCCGTAAGGGAAACGGTCTGTTGTGAAGAGGATCGCCAGATACCCTCTCCGCGTACACGCGCTCCGGCGTCATTGCGGTCAGAATTGCCAGCCCCAAGGAACGCGAAGGATTCTTGACCGGTGATAAAAACCATCGACCAAATCCCTATTCGTATTACTGATGAGTACTCCTCTGGGGTGCATTAATTTTAACACGAAAAAACATAAAACGTTCGCAGATTGCGGAAATTACGCGCGTATGCAACCCGCAACATACAATTTAACAACATTTTAATGTCGATTATCACACTAAATTGGAGCGTCTTAGGGTCTTAAAACACCTTTTGTAATTAAGAGACACATGATGTACGTTTGTGTGTCGTAGTCAACTCAATTAGAACCTTTTTGATATTCTATTCCACTTTTTGGAAGGTTACCCCACACCATAACACGGGATATCCAAAATATTTAAGATATTAGAAGTTGAATTTCAATTTAATGTGTGAACAATACGTGAAGCTATATTAACTTTTAGAACAATGATTTAAAAAGTAGAAAGTAATGTTTTTGAAATTTCATTGTTTTGCAAAACACCTTTGTGTGCCTTCTATTCATATTCTATTAATATTTTCGGGGTTTCTGCTCTTCTATCCCCGGTATCTATTCTGAACTTTCCATTTCTCCTGGAAAACGGACGGCAGCCTCTGGACTATTCGCCGACATAATGTTTATAATATTATTTTTCAACAACAAAAAACGTAAATTATTTTTTGAATTTGTAGTTTAATATGCAGAATTACATGTTCAAGGAAATGCTGTGAACATGTGTGGAACATATAGAACAGTACAGGGGATAAAAGGAGGAATATAGGAGAGAATATGCGGAGAACACTCCCTAAGAATAGAACATTCAAAGCACCAAGAGAAGTAATGGCCGTGGCACTTTATGTGCCCGGAAACAACTACACGATCAATAAACCCAGGCAATTGTTGGTGATCGCGCAAACTAAACATTATTGGCCTTTAGAACCTCGCTAACGAGAATTTAAATTTGACCGCTATTTGGAAGAATACTACAATTTCAACTGTCAGACAGTAGTACACCTGAGTAGAAACCGAAACGCTAGTGGTGCTTTGCACGTATGGCTCGTTTCTGCGCGCTGTCGGCGCACCATAGCACTCGCCGACCACACTGTTGGGGAACTCCACTTTCTTGCAGACATTAGCAAGCGCCATGCTTCGTGCAGAAACAGTCGCAAACCGCAACATCCTTCGTCGCAAACAGAAACACGCAATCACCAAACACGTGAAGCAGAAGGATGTCAGCGCAGGAATTAAGCGTAAAGATGTGCATAGTGTATGTTTGTATTAAATAGTGCGTAAAAGTGTATGTGTGTGTGTGTGTGTGTGTGAGGTACGTTTTTGTTAGGTTGTCAGTACTTTGCAACTGCCAGCAGGTGCAAATATATCTGAGTTTAACGAAAACAAAGTTCTCTCATGAAATAAAAAAAACGGGAAATAGAAGCATCGCGCTTTTATGTTACCCTCCTCGACAATCCATCGGTTTTTTGTTGGTGAGCGGGTGGAAAGTTGCATACACGTGTGCCCCCGTCTCTCTCTGAAACAACGAACTCCGCCGGAAACATCGCGCAAAACACAAAGCGCGCACGCGATCAGCTGCGCGATGGCGGCGCGGAGCAAAACGCCGGCGACAGCTGAAGCCGCGTGCAGCGCTTCCTAGCGGCGCCGCGCGAGGACAGATGCGGCGGCGACGGCGGAGAATTAACGCGCTCGAGTTGCGTGGCAACCGCTGCCTCCGCAGATCACAGAGGCCCCGCGAGGGTTACGTCAAAGGACGCTGTTCTCGCTGAAAATCGCCACGGATCGGGTGGAGCTGCGATAGGGCCAGGGGCGGTGGCGGTGACTGTAGCAACGGAGGTGACTCTGGCGGCGGCGACGGAGGGAGGTCTGGCTGTGGCGGTGGTGGCGGCTGTGGCTGTGGCTGTGGCTGTGCTTGTGGCAGTGGAGGAGCCTCTGGCGCTACTAATAAACACATTTGCCAGCAGTAGGAAATTAATCACTGAAAGTGAAATACAAATCATGGCAAGCAGACCTAGTTTAATGCGTCATACGGCGGGCCAGCAAATGAGAATTTCTACTATTCAAAGAAAATTTGTAGTCGCACGTCGCAGTAAAATAGAAAACTTTCGTGTTTTTAATTCTCAGATTCCATTGCAACATTTAATCAAGCAAAGTGTCACCCAAACATTTCTTACAAACTTTGCAAGATGCGATTACACTCCACAGACAGCTGGCAAATTCATCAAAAACATTCCGTCTCCAACAAAAGAAGAGCGCACTGTTTTGAATTACTTCAATCTTATTATGCTCCGAATTGATATAATACTATTAACAAAGAACATTTACCTCCTCTTCAGAAAGATGAATATTCTTGCAAAATTCCGAATCGAGCTCCCAGGAGCGCGGAAGACCCTGACCGAAGAAAAATCCCCGCCGAGTGACGGGCGAAGAAAACAGGAAGCAGAAGAAAAGAAACGGAATTATTCTCGCTCGCGTGATGGATTGCGTTTCATAAACTTGTGACCAAAGCCGCCGGGAATGAGATTACGGCCGGGGCGGACGGCGAGCGCGCAAGGGCCTGGAATGCGTCTCCTTGCCGCCAGACGTCGCGCAGGGCGGGGCGCAGCGACAGCACCGCCGCCTCTGGACAAGGGACTCGGTAAGTAATAACACCGGGCTCCGGCGGATCACGCACCTGGCACACTTTCTCGAAGACGCCCAGCCATGTTGCCGCATTTTAATTGAATCACATCTCCAACGCGACAACTCGTCGTGGATTTCGGCATGAGATTTTGTCATTGTCTCAAATTTTAATATCATTTATTTTTTAAGGGATGCGGTATTGAGGCGATCTATAAAATGCCGAGTTATCTGTGGGAATTTGGGCGTTAAATATTAAACTGAGCATATTACCCTTAATTACTCGCCACTTGGCCGACTTTGTCGCCACTGGAATTGTTATTGTCGTAGGTGTCAGATAACATCAGCGCGGCTTCTGAACATTTGACATAACTCGAAGAAGCATTCAGTTGCATCCTTCTCGATTATTCATGTAGCGTAAGATTTACAGCTGTGTTCTAGGACGATTGTATTTTCCGTTTAAAGACGGTTTCGTTGCCGCGCGCGCACCAATGTGAATTTTTCATTTCTTTCAATTATTACACGAGTGTTTAATTAAACTAATATATTTTGTTTAAAACATTAGAACAAAACAAAGAAGAATAATTTACCGGAAAAGCAGATCTGTGAACTATACGTGAGAATCGCTAGAAGACGAAATTTTGCGATGCTGCCTAGTGATTCTCAGGAAGAAGTTGTTAGTGGCGAGAGGGAACATGGACAAGTGTTCTGAGCTATGATTTTTGTTTAGTGATTATTCAAGTACTGAGAGTGTAGAGATGTTTCCAATGGCAAAGGACAAGATTACAAAGTGGAATCCAAGAGTTGCGCTTGTCAGCAAATGTACAAAACCTGGAAGTCGTGATGATCAAGAGATAACCACCAACGAAAGTAAGAAATCACTGTCCATTTTCGGAAGAGCAAAAAACTACACTTCTCTAGTAACTAGTGCAAAACATTTTTGTATGCATCGATTATATTCTTAAAGCAATCGAATTGAAAAAATTCTGAAGACTAATATGCTAATTTATTATTACAACTATCATTTAAAATATATTAGTATACATTCGAATAAAACTAAATATAATTTATATCGCAAATATTATTCAATCTTGCAGAGTTGCGGAGTACGTCTCGGGGTACTTCTGATCAATAACAGGTGAGTAAATAAGGGATATTTTTTATCCTATTATTATGTATAATCCAGGAAGTGGTAGATGTTGAATGATTGGATTGATTGATTGATTGATTCACTAGTGATTTCGTGCCCGTACAACTGCTGAAGTGAATAGTTTCGTAAGTGTTCTGCATGGTTTTTGCTCGGGAGGTTGCGATTACTTGCCAAGCAGGATGGTTCAGCATCTGGCGGCCGACCCACCCTCCTGCGCCGACCCAGCTAGCGGGGTTCTCTAACAAGGTATCTCTCACCACCTGCGTACTGGCCCATCAGGGACATGCTCTACGCTCCCGACCTTCTCCCGCATATGGTAGTGTAGTGCGTGTGTGGGCCAGTGTGTATAAGGGGTAAGGATAGGACAAAGAAGGCGGGAAGACTGCGTGCGATTCGTGGCCCGTTTGATTGGCTCTACTCCGGGCTGTCCCTGGTGTTGATCGGAGAAGGCCACGGAAAGTACCGTTCAGAGCAGCCGTCCGCTAGAATTCTCCTCCGCGACAGTAGTGAACTCGACCTAGCTCTCTAACTTGTAATGGAAAACCCGTGGAACGTCGGCACTCGCATCCTTGAACCTCTCGTTCAGAGACACTGCGTGACATCAGTTGATGTCCTGAGTCCCTTTCCTGGAAAGTGGCAGTGTTCCCTTATCTGTTGGAAACGTTAACTATCGCGCTGCTACTACACATCTGTTTTATTCAGGCATTTCCCCAAGTGAGACACGCCGCAACCGACGGAAGCGCTTGCCATCGGATGAGTGGAAAGTTAGAGTGAGGAGTGGAAGGGCACAGAGGGAATTAGAAATAAGGAATGGAAAACTGCCGCGGTTCCATTCCCGGTTTTTTAGGGCACTGCTCGGGCAATCGCCTGAACTGATCGGAGGGAAAATGGAAAAACTACTATCAGGATAAACGTATCGTTTAATTTTTTGGACTAGACCGTGATTCAAATCCACCCAGCTATGTAGCGAGTGTTCGAAAATTCGCTGCCTTCGAGTCTCAAATCCTAAAAATATCCCTATTAAAAATTCTGCATTACATTGATATATCTCTCCTGCATGTTCCAATTACACCCAAGTCGAATACATAAAGAAAACGTTATGAAGTAAAATTTTGAGTCAAAGAATGGTTCGAATAAATATTCACTCATAATTACTCGTACGTATTTTATACATATTTTTTTAGCAACTGATGGTTAGAGAAACAAACAATACCGTTATTTTAAATACCTGTTGGCTTTCTAATTAGATCCGAATAGAGAGGTGTAAATTAAAAACATGACCTGATGGATTCGTCTTAGTTGTTAAATTAAGAGGTGCAAAATAAAAGCTTCACCTCATTACTTTGTGGACGATGCTCAAGAGGAGGGGGTTAAGTGCTGGTTTACGTGACGACAGTAGCGCAGAGAAGAGCTTTCGAGGTCGTGAAGTAGGCATCGGAGAAACTTTTTTTAAATAAATTAAAACTAAAACAGAACGCTCTGCTTTGCTCTACTTACTCTCTCTCTCTCTCTCTGCAGACGTCGGTTCACGTTCCACGTCGGAAAAAAGGGAATGCAATTTGAGTTTGCAGGGTTCGTTTAGAAGAAGCGACACTGACATACGTTTGTTTCTCAGCGAAGTAAAAAGCTTAGAGAGTTTAATGTAGTATATGATAGAGAATTTAAACACGAGATTATAATATTTAAAAAGTATTTTTATATGGTTCTTCAAATAATATGTAAGCCTCTATCACATCACTAGGTTGAACTCCAGGAGAATACTTTTTTAATCAAACTTACTTATAATAGAGATAGTTTCCAATTATCCTTTACAGACTAAAGAGTAAGATAAGGCTAGAACGTCTGTCGTGCCTTCATGAGGAGGTAGTTATTTTTCACGGGGCTGAATGACGAAATCCGAAGCCCGACCTACACGCTTACTAGCTCTGTCCCAGTTGTCCCCCACTGGGAACGTCGCTTCAACCGGGATAAGCTCTAAGCTCCGGATAATGTTCGGGTAGTGATGTAAGTGTGTATCAGTAAGAGCAGAGGATAGGGCAAAGAAGAGAAGGAAAGATCGCGCCGCGGTCCATGATACGTTCGTTAGAATTACTGCACCAAGATTGCCTGATGTTAACAGGAGAGGACACGGAAAACTACCGACTCAAAGCAAGCCGCCGCGAGAATTCTCTTCCAGACAGCGGTTAAAATCAACCACGATGTGTATATGGTGTTGGATATCCTATTCGACGGAGGTACCTAAGACCTTCTGGCATTCACAGGCCATTATCAGAAGAAAATTTGCATTTTTTGGAAAAATAGATTTATTGATCCGGAAAGTACATATGTTGTTAAAAATTCTTCAAAATACTTCTCCCTTGCATTATTAGTATTAATTACTCTAATTGTAAGATGAATTGTAGTGCTCTGCCTCCAGGTTGCAAATACATACTTGAGGAAATAATAAAATATCTATTCCAAAACACTTGCAGTGGACATGTCGTTACGCTCCTGGAACGCGCCCTGAAGTCCTCGAACGGAAGTGTCTCTCATCTTTGTATATGCTTTGCCCATGTTTTCACGGTTTTCTACCAAGCTTTCCTTTCAAGCTCTCTTCTTATAACTCACCAATAAACATTACAATTTTTGCACGGGGAAACAAAGTTTACACGGAAGCCAATCCGGACAGAACGAGCGGTAGGGACAACCGGGTGTTGTTCCGGGCCAGGAAGTTTGGTAAAAATGGGTCGTGTGGCTTGAGGGCATTGTTATGTGGAGCTTGACCGATATTTGATACAAGCCCTCACTCGCGCGACCCGAAGTTTCAAAACCCTTCAGCACCTCCAGCGTAAAAAGGCTCTCAGTTGATATTTTCTCCTGCAGTACCAGACTCAAAGAATGGCGCGGTTCCTCGGGCGGCAGAAAAAGACAATGAGATTCATTTGATGCGAGACTTGCTCATTCGCGCTTTCTTGAGGGAGGGGGGGATTTTGTGTGCCACTCGCTCTTTGAATAGCAACCTGTAATGATTGGGTTGGCATTATTTTCAAGCTCACAACAAAAACGTATGGGATCACTGTTCAAGTCCAACCGCCCATTCGCCACCCGGGTTACAGATTCGGAAGAAACACGTCACGCTGAAAACTTCTTTTTCCGTTCACCACTGTCAGAGCAAAATAGACAACCGTATCTGCAGGAAAGGGTAGGCCCTCCACCCCATTTTCTGGGACGTTTGTTCCGCCGCTGTGTTCTGATAGATAGTCGGAACACAATAAATCATGCGCATTACTTTCAAATGGATCCTGTAGCACTGCGGATGACCATTAATGCCCTGAGTCAGCCCTTGAGATGGTACCACTAGGGAAGAGAATTCATTAACTTGTTAAATATTTGCGAAGTAAACGTTATTCAACATGCGTTTACAGTCACAAGTGTAATATATTTAATATTTTTATATTAAATATATATATAGTATTTTGTGTTTTACTATTTATGAGCATGAAATGACTAGAAGTCTTAAATCTGGAAGGCATTTTCCCCCTCAGGACAACAAATAAAACAAAACACACTGCACACTGCACCACTTCGTGGTAAAAATGTCTAGACGAAAATATATAATTATTACTCCTCCGAATTTGGGTAAACCGTGGTCACAATTATTTCCATTGCTCCTTCAAGCCCCTTTTTCTCTCTTCCTTAATACAAAATTGCCTTCCTTCATATAATATATGCACTATGTATTGTTGTCAAATTGTCACTGAGCAAACCAATTGTTCCCTTAATATGAGAGGTGTTAAATATGAATTGCATAATAATGTGATATTAATGCATAATCCAGTTCAATATGTTCCTCAGTTTGATGTAATATCCGGTTGTGAATGACTGGTGAGTAGAGTGCTAAAGTATCCGACATAAGTACTACGAGTTCGCGTATGGCAAAGGGAGCGTTCGCATGTTTCTTCAAATAATATATTTTCAAATATATTTATTATCAATTTATGTCTTATTAGAATCAATATATAGATTTCTAATAAGGTGTTACCTTTTTATGAAATTGGCTGTATGTGTTGCTAGCATGTTATTTTGGTTCACCAGATTTTAAAGATGAAAATAAAGGAGTAAGTTGTCATTAGCCTTTCGTATGTGAGAGGAGAGAGAGAAGGAGGAGAGGAGAGAATGATGGATGAGAGAGAGATAGAGAGAGAGATAGACGATGACAGAGAGAAAGACGGAAAGGACAGACAGACAGAGAAAGAAAAAGAGAAGCGACGAGATTAAATAGTGGGGTATAAAGTTATAACTCTAAAGACCTTCAAATATAGCTTTAAAGACCTCGAAGTTTCGTTATTACATTTTACGATGGATCTTTTTAAGTATAAAAAACGCCACTTACACCATGGCTTACAGCGGTTTGGCAGCGCTCGTGTCATTTCAATACCCGAAAAGGAAAGAACTTCTAATGGGCCGCATTGAGTACACATTTAAAAAAAAACACGAAAATACGTTATCTTCCTAGTCCCTACAGACATATGTAGTATTAATACGAAATTCTGTAACTACGCGTAGGCCCCTATCTGAATAAGTGTGATTTATTAGGAAATTGATCATAACAATAATTGAAGCAATAGTTGAATCAGAGGCCAAGTTAATTCAGAGAAATCCGCCTTTGTTCCGTCACAAACCATTTAGCTTTGATCGAATGGCATTTGAGCCCTTGATACCCGGAGGTGCAAAGCTTTTGGTGTTCGGACCATTACACCACAGGCCGCTCAAAGAGACATGTGGTTCTACTTATGATCAGCGGTAGAATGGAGATGGATTTGATTGATTGGTGATCGTGATGAGATTGCGCAATGAAGACGCAGTGGATACAAATGTGATAGAATAATCATTGTTCAAAGGAAAATTTTCTCGCCAGCCACGCCGCCCAGCCACCGCCAAAAAAGGCAGCACCACATCTAAGCCCACAGCTTCCGCCACCGCC
>BOPP01000020.1:13003063-13014327 GCA_017312745.1 Gryllus bimaculatus
CGGCAGGTGGGCGGCGCCGTTGTTGGCGACTTGGGTGGTTGTAGGAGTGGTAGCGGTGGGAAGGTAGGTGACAGGGGGGGACGCGGCAGCACCGGGAGGCGTGGAACGCGGGCGTCGGCGTTGTGGCAGTGGGCGGTAGCAATGGACGCTAAAAAGAATTCGCTCTTGATTGAATAATTGAGATTTCTTGGCGCGTCAACTTCAATGCTCACTATCTCCGCTAATATATGGAATGTTCTTATCCTGGGAATGGTAGTGATAGCGTTCCCTACGAATGGTGAAATCTGGTGCCGTCCTACACAGCTTGCGGCGACTCCCGTCGAGTTCTCTCCCTCGGTGGGGCACCACCCCAAGCTCTAGACTCGTTTCCCGACGTGTTTGTTAGTGTAGTGCATGTAAATTACAGAACAGTGTGTATGATTGAGGACATGTTACGAGATGGAAGAGGAATTAATATCGCGCGGGTTCCGGGGATACGTTTGTTAGGGAATTTTAGTATTCACCTGGTATTTCGCGGAGAAATCACGCAAAACTCACGATAGGAGCAGCGAGTCTCTCATGAGCATGACTCATCCAGACCGCGGGTGAATTGGATCTAGTTGTAGAGCTAGTGGCAAAAATCAGCTATCGTCGAGACTCGAACCACCACATTGGCGAGACCACTCGGCCAGAGACGGCGGCATCTATTACGAAAATTTTCCTTTGAAAATGATTATCTAATCACATTTGTATCCACTGCGTCTTCATTGCGGCATCTCATCACGATCACCAATCAATCAAATCAATTCTCCATTCTAGCCGTAATCATAATGTAGAACATGTCTCTTTGAGCGGCCTGTGGTGTAATGGTCCGAACACAAAAGCTTGCACCTCTGGGAATCAGGGCTCAAATGCCATTCGATCAAAGCTAAATGGTTTGTGACGGACCAAGCGAATTTGCGGGAGGATTTCTCGAATTAACTGCCTCTGATTTCACTATTGCTCCATTATTGTTATGATCATTTCCTAATAAATCACACTTATTCCAGATAGGGGCCTACGCGTAGTTACAGAATTCGTATTAATACTACATATGGATCTGTAGGGACTAGGAGATAACGATATTTCGTGTTTTTTTAAAAATGTGTACTCAATGCGCCCATAGAAGTTCTTTCCTTTTCGGGTATTGAAATGACAAGAGCGCTGCACCGCTGTAAAGCCATGGTGTAGTGCGTTCTTTTAGTAATTAAAGATCCATCGTAAAATGTAATAACGAAACTTCAGAGGTCTTTAAAGCTATATTTGAAGGTCTTTAGAGTTATAACTTATACCTACTATTTAATCTCTCGCTTTCTCTTTTTCTTTCTCTGTCTGTCTGTCTGTCTGTCTGTCTGTCTCTCTCTCTCTCTCTCTCTCTCTCTCTCTCTCTCTCTCTCCTCTCACACGAAGGCTAATGACAACTTACTCCTTTATTTCATCTTTAAAATCTGGTGAACGAAATAACATGCTAGAAACACATACAGCTAATTTTCATAAAAGGTATACACCTTATTAGAATCTATATATTGATTTCTAATAAGAAGCATAAATTGATAATAAATATATTTGAAAATATATTATTTGAAGAAACATGCGAACGCTCCCTTTTGCATACGCAAACTCGTAGTACTTACTGTCGGATACTTTAGCACTACACTCACCAAGTCATTCACACGGATATTACATCAAACTGAGACATATTGAACTGAATTATGCAATTAATATCAATATTATGCAATTAATATATAACACCTCTCATATTAAGGAACAATTGGTTTGCTCAGTGCAATATGCAACATACATAGTGCAATATATTTATGAAGGGAAGCAATTTTGTATTAAGGAGAGAGAAAAATGGGCTTGAAGGAGCATGGAAATAATTGTGACGGTTTTACCAATTACGGAGGAGTAAAATTATATATTTCGTCTAGACATTTTATACACGAAGTGTGCAGTGTGTTTTGTTTTATTTGTTGTCTGAGGGGAAAATGTCTTTCAGATTTCAAGAACTTCTAGTCATTTCATGCTATTAAATAGTACACAAAATACTATATATACTTTTTAATATAAAATATTAAATAATATTACACTTCGTGACTGTAACCATGTTGAAAACGTTTAATTCGCAAATATTTAACAAGTTTAAATGAATTCTCTTCCACTAGTGGTACCATCTCAGGGCTGACTCAGGGCATTAATGTCATCGCAGTGGCTACAGGATCCATTATGAAAGTAATGCGCATGATTTTATTGTGTCTCCGACTATCTATCACAGCGCGGAAAAAACGTCCCAGAAATGGGGTGGAGGGCCTACCCTTCCTACAGATACGGTTGTCTATTTGCTCTGAACAGTGTGAACGGAAAGAAGTTTCAGCGTAAAGTGTTTCTTCCGAATCTGTAACCCTGTGAGATGGACCGTTGACTTGAACAGTGATACCCCATCACGTTTTGTTGTGAGCTTGAAAATAATGCAACCCAATCATTACAGTTGCTTCAAGAGCGAGTGGCACACAAAATCACCCCCCTCCTCAAGAAAGCGCGAATGAGCAAGTCTCGCATCAAAATGAATCTCATTGTCTTTTCTGCCGCCCGAGGAACCGCCAATTTTGAGTCTGTACTGCAGGAAGAAAATATCAACTGAGCCTTTTTACCTGGAGGTGCTGAAGGGTTTGAAACTTCGGGTCGCGCGAGTGAGGGCTTGTATCAAATACTCGGTCAAGCTCCACCATAACAATGCCCTCAGCCACACGACCATTTTTACCAACTTTCTGGCCCGGAACAACATCCCGGTTGTCCCTACCGCTCGTTCTGTCCCGGATTGGCTCCGTGTAAAACTTTGTTTCCCCGTGCAAAATTGTATTGTTATTGGTGAGTTAAGAGAGAGCTGAAAGGAAAGCATTGGTAGACCGTGGAAAACATGCAAAAGCATATTACAAAGATGAGACACTTCCGTCGAGGACTTTCAGGGTGCGCTCCAGGCGTAACCGACATATCACTGCAAGTGTTTTGATAGATATTTATTATTCCTGCTAGTATTTGCAACCTGGTGGCAGAGCACTACAATTTACATCTTACATTTAGGAGTATTAATACTATAATGCAAGGGAGAAGCATTTTGAAGAATTTTAAACATATGTACTTTCCGATCAATAAATCTATTTTTCCCCCAAAATGCGAATTTCTTCTATAATGGCCTGTGAATGCCCAGAAGGTCTTAGGTAACCCGTCGGAAGTAGGATTTCCAACACCACATACACATCGTGGTTGATTTTACCGCTGTTTGGAAGAGAATTCTCGCGGCCGGCTGCTTTGGTCGGTAGTTTTCCGTGGTCTCCTGTTAACATCAGGCGAATCTTGGTGCAGTATTCTAACGAACGTATCATGGACCGCGCGCGATCTTTCCTTCCTCTTCCTTGCCCTATCCTCTGCTCTTGCTAATACACACTTACATGCACTACCACATATTCCGGGAGCTTAGAGCTTATCCCGTTTGAAGCGACGTCCCCTAGTGGGGGACAACTGGAAGAGCTAGTAAGCGTGTAGGTCGGCTTCGGATTTCGTCATTCAGCCGTGGAAAATAACTACCTCCTCATGAGGAAAAGACGTTTACTACACTTACGAGAGTAATGCCTTTAGTAGTTGACACGCCTGGAGTCACCGTCGATTAACTACATTATTATTTGAAGACCATATAAAATACTTTTTTTAAATATTATAATCTCGTATATTAAATTCTCTAATATACTACATTAAACTCTCTAAGCTTTTACTTCGCTCAGAAACAAACGTATGTCAGGTACGCTTCTTCTAAACGAAACCCTGCAAACTCCAAATTGCATTCCCCTTTTTCGACGTGGAACCTGAACCGACGTCTGCCAGAGGGAGAGAGTAAGTAGAGCAAAGCAGAGCGTTCTGTTTTTAGTTTTTAATTTATTTAAAAGTTTCTCCGATGCTACTTCACGACCTCGAAAGCTCTTCTCTGCGCTATGTCGTCACTTAAACCAGCACTTACCTCCTCTTGAGCATCGTCCACAAAGTAATGAGGTCGGAAAAGCTTTTAATTTTGCACCTCTTAATTTAACAACTAAGACGAAGCATAGGGTAATGTTTTTAATTTACACCTTTATATCGGGATCTAATTAGAAAGCCAACTGGTATATTAAAAAAGCTATTTGTTTATTTCTCTAACCACCGATTGCTAGTAAAATGTGTAAATACGTAACAGAGTAATTGTTAGTGAATATTTATTCGAACATTCCATTTAACCAAATTTTACTTACATATCGTTTCTTTTAATGTATTCGGACTTGGGGTATAATTGAACAATCAGGAGCAATATATCAATGTAATGGTGAATTGTTAATAGGCATATTCTAAGATTTGAGACTCAAAGACAGCGAATTTTCGACACTCGCTACATAGCTGGGTGATTTCAATCACCGACTGGAGGAAAAATTAAACGATAAGTTACTCTGAATGGTAGTTTTCCACTTTCTCTCCGATCAGTTCCATGCGATCGCCCGAGCAGTGCCCAAAAAAACAGGGAATGGACCGCAGGCAGTCTTCCATTCCTTATTCTCTACTCCCTCTGTTGCCTTCCACTCACTCACTCTAACTTCCACTCATACCGATGGCCAAGCGCTTCGTCGGTTGCGGCGGTGTCTCACTTGGGGAAATGCCTGAATAAAACAGATGTGTAGTTTAGCGATAGGTTTAACGTTCCAGCAGATAAGGAACACTACCACGTTCCAGGAAAGGTGGCTCAGGGCATCAACTGATGTCACTGCAGTGTCTCTGACCGAGAGGTTCAAGGACCGAGTGCCGACGATTGCAGGGTTTTCCATACAAGTTAGAGAGCTTGGTCGAGTTCACTCACTGCCCGGAGGAGAATTCTAGCGGCCGGCTGCTCTGAACGGTACTTTTCCGGGGCTTCTCCGATCAACACCAGGCGACAGCCGGAGTAGTAGCCAATCAAACGGGCCACGAATCGCACGCAATCTTCCCGCCTTCTTTGTCCTATCCTTACCCCTTACTTACACACACTGGCCCACACACGCACTACACTGCCATATGCCGGGAGAAGGTCGGGAGCTTAGAGCATGTCCCTGCTGGGCCAGTACCAGGTGGTGAGAGATACCTTGTTAGGGAAAACCCCGCTAGCTGATGGTGGGTCGGCGCCAGATCTGACCATCCAGCTGGGAAAGTTAATCGCAAGCTCCTGAGCAAAAACATGCAGAACACTTACGAAACTATTCACTTCAGCAGTTGTCGGGCTCGAAATCACTAGTAATGAATCAATCAGTCAACCATCTGCCACCTACCTGGATATAACATAATAATAGGGATAAAAATATCCCTTATTTACTCACGCTGTATTGATCCACAAGTACCCCCGAGACGTACTTCGCAACTCTGCGAGATCTGAATAATATTTGGATATAAATTATATTTAGTTTTATTCGAATGTATACTAATAATAATTTTAAATGTATAGTTGTAATAATAAATTTAGCATATTAGTCTTCAGAAATTTTTTTCATTCGATTGCTTTAAGAATATATTCGTTGCATAGAAAATTTTTTTGCACTAGTTACTAGAAAGTGTAGTTTTTTTTGCTCTTCCGAAAATGGGACAGTGATTTCTTAGTTTCGTTGGTGGTTATTCTTGATCATCACGACTTCCAGGTTTTGTACATTTGCTGACAAGCCCTGTTTGATTCCACTTTGTAATCTTGTCTTTGCCATTGGAAACATCTCTACACTCTCAGTACTTGAATAATCACTAACAAAATCAAGCTCAGAATACTTGTCATGTTCCCTCTCGGCCACTACAACTTCTTCCTGAGAATCACTAGCAGCATTGCAAATTTCGTCTTCTAGAAATTCCTCACGTAAGAGTTCACAGATCTGCTTTTCCGATAAATTCTTCTTCTTTGTTTTGTTCCTAATGTTAAACAAAATATATCCGTTTAATTAAACACTCGTGTAATAATTGAAAGAAAATGAAAATTCACATTGGTGCCCGAGCGGTCAACGAACACGTTTTAACGGAAATACAATCGTCTAGACACAGCTGTAAATCTTACGCAACTGAATATCGAGAAGGATGCAACTGAATGCCTTCTTCGAGGTTATGTCAAATGTCAGAAAGCGCGCTGATGTTATCTGACACCTACGACAATAACAATGCCAGTGGTGTACAAAGTACGCCAGTGCGAGTAATTAAGGGTTAAGATGCTGATTGAATATTTAACGCCCAAATTCCCACAGATAACTCGGCCATTTTATAGATCGCCTCAATACCCATCCCTTACAAAAAATATATGATATTAAAATTTGAGAAAATGACAAAATCTCATGCCGAAATCCACGACGAGTTGTCGCGTTGGAGATGTGATTCAATTTAATGCGGCAACATGGCTGGGCGTCTTCGAAAAAGTGTGCAGGTGCGTGATCCGCGGAGCCCCGGTGATTACTTCCCGAGTCCTCGTCCAGAGCGCGGTGCTGTCGCTGCGCCCGCCCTGCGCGACGTCTGGCGGCAGGAGACGCATTCCAGACCCTTGCGCGCTTGCTCTTCCGCCCGGCCGTAATCTCTTCCCGGCGCTTTGGGCCCAAGTTTATGAAACGCAATCCATCACGCGGGCGAAATAATTCCGTTTCTTCTTCTGCTTCCTGTTTCTTCCGCCGTCACTCGGCGGGGATTTTTCTTCGTCAGGGTCTTCCGCGGCTCCCTGGGGAAGTCGATTCGGAATTTTGCAGAATATTCATCTTTCTGAAGAGGAGGTAAATGTTCTTTGTTAATAGTCTTATATCATTCGGAGCATAATAAGATTGAGTGAATTCAAACACAGTGCGCTCTTCTTTTGTTGGAGACGGAATGTTTTGATTAATTTGCCAGCTGTCCTGTGGAGTGTAAATCCATCTTGCAAAGTTTGTAAGAAATGGTTTGGGTGACACTTTGCTTGATTAAATGTTGAGATGGAATCTGAGAATTAAAAACACGAAAGTTTTCTATTTTACTGCGACGTGGTGACTACACAAATTTCTTTGAAATAGTGCGGTGTAAAGAAATTTATTTGCTGAGCGTGTATGACGCATTAAATTAGGTCTCTTGCATGATTTGTTTTCACTTTCAGTGCATAATTTCCTACTGCTGGCAAATGTGTTATATGTCACTAGAAAAAGACCTTGGTAAACTCATGGAACTCATTATAAAAACTATGTAGCTAATTTCTGGAGTTGGTTTTATTGCTATCGTTTCGTCAAACATGTAGTATAAATGACCTGTGTGAGATACAAAGAACAACATAATTAGTTAAAATAAGAATTTTTAATGCGTCTAGCTACTTTAAAATACCAACAATTTTCAAAATCACAAATACTCTTAAGTGTAATAATAATAGTAATAATAATAATAATAATAATAATACTCACAAACAATAAATAAGAGATAAGGGACAAATAAAGTTTGAAGCTCTCGGTGCTGTCCTATTCTATGGCTTGACAGTCCTCTCCGGTTCTTGGCTGACCAGCGATATATGGGAACTAAAAAAACATAAAAAAAACAGCCTAGGAATGTTTGTTACCTGAGGTAAAATTGTTAAAACCATCATAATTCGAAACTTTACTGATATTATTTCACAAAACATTGTTACTCATCTATAGAAAAACTTGAAATAAATTGCAGCCAATTTTGAGCTCTATTGACACAGACATTAACTAAGTAATATTGCATTCAGTAAAATTATCCTATGGTAGTTATATTAACCAATTCACTGGTGAACTGTGTGCAGTAGTGCATGCAGTCGATAATGAAAACAGATTTTCCCACTATTTTTTATTACTTTCTCTTTCTATTGCCAGTGGTAGTCACGTTGTACTACGAGGCTATTGCTAGCGATTATAAATATGTTTTGCGAATTTGTCATTGTGACAGCTTTTTTCTGTTCTGTTTAATCGTAAGTAATTAGTCAGCGACGATTTCTGTTCAAATCATTTAGGATGCTAATGAGGCGCATTGTTGGCTTTTGTTATTTCTGCGGGACACCACTCCCCATGCAAGACCAGCCGAGTCACAAACTGGCGTTTATTGGCTCCCACGAGGGAGACCAGACAGGCACTATGCGTTGGCATTCTGACGACCAGAGGGAGAAGCTTGACTGCCTCTGGGTCACAGTCATTGTGCAAAAAAGATTCTATTTGTATGTGACGAAAGAAAGTGATGTGCATTCAAACGCATCTGTGTCTACAAGCGCCTGACATTACAAATCCACTTCACAGATAAAATAGACAATAAAATGAGAACAATCTACCTTTTTGTTATTTAAAACAGAAAAAATAGTGCAATTAATTTGTTGAAACTTATTTGCATACCAAACGCTAACTCTACCAAACTCTAAGTGTAATGGACATATATTTCGTTTAAATGTACACAGGAACCATGCATTTAAGAAAAATGTCTGTGTAGCCGCATCTGGCACCTCTAGTTTGCTGTCAGAGAAGCTGCGCATGTCGGTCACAAGAAGTAACGCGCATACAGCAGCGTAGTGGCCAGCGATCTGCTGAAGACTTCCTACTGAATTTCATCTTTGGGCCGAGCGAAGTCAGGGTTATAGAATGAACCCCCACCATCCAACCAGCTCCCACGTCCCTCCCCGCACCATCATGTGCAGCCTCGCTCCACTGCAAACCTCCCCCCGAACCCATCGCCACCTCTTCCTTCCTGCTCTTGCTGTCCGCCCGCACCGTCTGTATCGAATCTGTCAGGTCCACTCTATCCGCCCCTCTGTCTCTTCCTCCTCTCCCTTCATCGCTTCTCTCTGCCCTGCTCAAGTCTCTATTCCCTCCCGCCCTGTCCTGTGTATCGCTTTGCCCCATGTCACTCTCCCTCACCCCGTTCTACCTCATCTTGATCGGAACCGCCCCGCCCGGCCCTGATACGCTCCGCTACTTCCAATCGCTTCATCTCTTCCCTCCACGCCTCGCTTTGCCCCATCCTGTTGTGCCCCGCTCTACTCCTCTCCTATCTCCACCCAGTCACGCTCTTCCCTGCCGCCTGCGCCCGATCCAGTTCTTCCCGACCTCGCTTTGCCACATCCCGACCGCCTCGTCCGGCCTAGCTACACTTTGCTCCACCTCGCCCTTTCCCTTCACCTCATATCCGACCCGCTCTGCCTCACTTTGCACAACCCTGATCTGCCCCTGTCCACCCCGCTCTACTCTGCACCCGTTCTCCCAACTTCTTTCTCCCCCCCCCCACATCAACCTGCAACTCTCACTTCGCATTATGCTTTGTGGAGATAAAAAATGGCACGCGCAGCTGCACGAGCGAAGTACTTTCCGGAGCCTTGAAACACTTGGGTAAAAATATATCCTAACCCGCATGATCTATTACAACGCTTCATTAACACAATATCTGCAATCGGATTATGCGTAATAATATTCGTATCAGTGTGCCACGGACATTCAGATTCAATTTTCAAAACTTTGTTTAAAGTGAAACGACAGAGAAGATCATTCTTGTTATGTCTTTATATGGTTTGAAACAAACGTTGCAAGCCAAATTAAACTAATTTGAAGAGAACCTATTCAGTATCTCGTTTAAAAAATGATAAATGTAACTATTGAAAGGTTATTCGAAACAATTAATTGCAAAAGAACAGAATGTGTATGAAATCGTACAAATGTACTACTTCTACGCCTACAATCGTTACGCCTACATCTACGCCTACATCTTACGCCTACATCTTACGCCTACATCTTACGCCACATCTTACGCCTACATCTTTACGCTCCTACATCTTACGCCTACATGTTACGCCTACCATCTTACGCCTACATCGTCACGCCCTCACATCTTACGCCTACATCTTACGCCCTACATCTTACCCTACACATCGTACGCCTTACATCTTACCGCCTACATTCTTACGCCTACAATCTACGCCTACATCTTCACGCCCCTACATCTTACGCCCCTACCATCTTTACGCCCTACATCTTACGCCTACATCCCTCTACGCCTACATCTTACGCCTACACCCCTACGCCTACATTCTTACGCCTACCATCCTTACGCCTACATCTTACGCCTACATCTCTTACGCCATACATCTTACGCCTACATCCTATTACGCTACATCTACGCTTCGAAGTCGTCCCTACACCCAGGCCAGGTCATGATGCACAATCATGCTAGTCCCAGTGTTGGCATGGGGAGCCAGGGCTTAGGACAAGCATCGCGCGCCGCCCATTCATGGAACACGAAGGAACGTCGATTCAAGGAGACGAGCGTGCGATTTCCCTTTGCTCCCGCTGTCTGCAACTCTACCTGCTTGAGCTTGCGTTCGGCCCACCACCGTAGAAAATGATATGAACGCTTTTGCGTCAGAGAAGCTACAGATATGTTTTTGCCCCCACCGGCACCTCAATTCTTGATCACACCCCGGAAAGCTAGCAATTGTACATTACGAGGGCACCTTGAAGTAACATAATAATAATAATAATAAATAATAATAATAATAATAATAATAATACATACATAAAATAATAATAATGATAATATCACATAATGATAAAAAAAATCCATCCAGTAAATAATAAAATAAATAGTTAGCAACCAATTCATAAACATTGCCAACTAAGGCGCGAGAGCGACGGTGCATACGTCGTCCCTCTAGGGCGCCGCGCAAGAAGGGCAGAGGGGCCCGGGCCGGCGGCCCAAGGGCCGTGCTTTTAAGGCGCGGAATCCCTGCCCCAGGATTTTTTAATAAAGCGGCGTCCGCGGCGAGGCGAGTGGACGCGCGAAAAGCGGAGCGAATTTCCAGAATTAAAATTCCTGCGCCGCCGCGCGCACACGGCCGGCGCACGGGGGCGGGGGCGGGGCGGGGTTGGCGGAGAGACACGTGAGGCCAGGGCGGAGAGGTTGAGAGAAGCAAACAGGCATAGCGAGGAGCGGAGCGTGGGGTGAGAACTTAACACTGTATAGCCATGGAAGAGCGAGGCGAAGAAGAGGGATCCGCAAGAGCGGGGCGAGAGCTGGAAGGGAAAACCGGGGCGGAAAGGACCAAGGAGATGAAAGGGGCAGGGCAGGGGAAAGCGCGGGCGGGAACGAGCGGGTGGGGGAAGAGCGAGAGAGGGAAAAAACGGGAGCGCAGAATAACAGAGGACTGGGGTAGGAGGAAGGAAACCACGCAATCGGCAGGGGGAAGCCAAAGTGAGCGCCGTTACAGAGTAGGAGTAAAGGAG
>BOPP01000020.1:13023679-13047235 GCA_017312745.1 Gryllus bimaculatus
CCTCGACCACCTCCACCCCCTCCGCCACGGCATCTCCTCCGCGCCCGCCCCCAGCCCCCATGGCAGCCGCTGTAAACGATGACGAGGGAGTTTCTCGCTCTCTGCTCGTACAGCCGCCACCGCAACTGAGGAAAAGGGTTACTGGCAGAGATCTCCCATGTTAAACTCACTTCTCATTTATAGAGATTGAGGTACTGCTGGCACCGGTTATCTGGACTTCGTCACTTCAGACTCACACGTAACACTCAGAGTTTACACATATCACCGGAGACGGTTTACTGTCGGAAAGCTCGTAGAGAAAGCATTCAAAACACTTTATTTTTATATAGCCAATCAGGCACATCTTGCTATTATGTGTTGCCCGATTTTGCCGGAATTTGATAGTTTTGATGATGCCTATTAGACTAAGACAATATACCTTTTATTTCCTATTTCTAGTACAGGTTATACTATGATAATATTAAGCTTAATGCATACATATTAGTGCATTGTATAGGAATTGTATGCTGAGAGCATGTCTCCGAAGGTATATTCTCTTTTCAATCTTGCAAACATGTCGAATATATTTGAAGTCACTCAATTGGTACAGATTATGACTTTTATAAGTTATCTTTTGACCCCGAAACAGACATATTTTGAATCTTAATTCAAAAATATTGAATTGATAGACATTATGATTTATCCATTCGTATTTGTTAGTTACGTTTTATATTTTCTTGCATATCTTTAGTATCCAATTAAACACGAGATGTATTGTTTTATTCTCGCGCAGAGATATGGTATTAAGTAAATGCGACATTTATGATAGAGTGAGTTAGGAGGAGGTGGGGTGGACATTAGATAGCAGGGCAACTGCAGGCGCCATTGTCTTGTGCCGAATTGCCCTCCGCGTAAAGCGACGAAGTTGGCGCGCGGGTGGCGCCGCCTGGTGGGGGGGCAGCGCCCTCTCGGAATTTTAATGGCTGCTTCTCTGGGCGCAAATGAAGGAGCGGCCCCGCGCCGCCGAGCCCTTCCGACGCGGCGACACACAGTGGGCCCTTAGAGAGGAAGACCGGGGCAACAGCCCTTAGGGCCCCTGCGTTGCCTTGGCGCGCGATAAGGAACACCGTGAGTGGTATTAATTAAAAAGAGCAATTGCACATTACTCTCAAGATTTTGGAGAAACTTCTCGAATAACTTTATCTGCTTTACTCACTCCTAAGCGTTATCTCCAGCTTCGAACATTTATTATGACGAGAGCAATTACTCGGGTTTTGCATGAATAATCGAAGTCAAATGCTCAAACGTCGAAGCGATTACTTACGTTTTCTTGAGTGACCCCCATAGCCTGCTTAGGGTACCAAAGAGAGGTTATGTTAGTTCGACGCCGACGATTGTAGGGATCAGAGGAGGGTGAAAATTGGGATAAACATCGAGATGAAATGGCAGAATTCATGCAAATTCGAGCCACGAAGCTATATAAAGAGAGAAGAACTTCAAACGTCTCTTCAGATTTGGGGAGTAAAACGTCGAATGATTCCATCTGTCAAGCCATTGTGGGTTGTGAGTTTATATCGGTCATTGCACATGTAGTTAAGCAGGTAGCTTCTGAAACAACCATGATCAGTTATTTAGAGCAAAGGTCTCAGGGATGATCTTTATGACTCTTATGCTGCCACGTGTAGGCCTTTACGTTGCTCACCTGTTCGTATCTCCTTTCACAGCTTTTAGGGAAAGGAGAAGGAATTGAGGATTGGATTTGAAGTTCAAGACTGTTGCGTGGAGAGATAGGAATTCCCAATGTGTATCACACATGTGATGTGGCATTTTTTTCCTAGGAATACACTACATACATGAAAACTTGAAACACAGTGTACACAAGTGTCTACATAACTTGCTTTTCGAAAAATAAAAAAAGTCCAAAATTATAATATTGATGTGGAGACATTCATCCAGTCGGTAATTGATAATAAACCATGAAAAATGTTCTTCAAAATTAATGAAAATATTATGCCTGAAACGGTTAAGCTATTTCCTGTACAAAGGTCGGCGACATTTAAAATACTTGTGATTTTTAGAAATACTTTTAACCAATTTGAACTTTTACACCACTTTTCGGTCGCGTATTTCATTCGAGAAAGGTAGTGCATTCAATTAAAAAATGTGTGACTGAAATATTATAGAACGTTAATTAATACTTTAATATGCTATCTTGCAATTTTTGTCATGCGAACAAAACCATAGGAAATATATTACAGAGAAATGTATTGAATGTACAGAGCATTCAGTTTCCTTTATTGTAAGATAATTAAAACTAAAATATTATGCGCGATTCTCTGAGCATTTACACCCACTGTGCGGTCCCGCGACAAAAGCCAGTGCTGCCACCCACTGCGTTTGCTCCGCCCTCTGATCTTACGTCTGCAAAATTGCTTTCCGGCGATGTCAGGCTGCAACGAATTGGACTCGATATGCAGGTTACGCTAACTGCTATATTTTTCCCCTTATTTACTCGACTATTCGGAAGCTGAAACGAAGATTTACACAGAATATTTACATTTCAAGAAAGACCTCACAATCCGGAGTCGCCCCTTGATGAAGTCTATTCATGAATATTCAAAGAGCGCGATTAGTGAAGGTTAGAAACATCTTAAGGAACAACTGTGGGTGGAGTGTTTCCTTTTCGTTAACAAGAAACAAGCATGGAGATGCTTTAGAGAGAAGAATGGTATGTAATGAAGTAAATGTCATAAAACATTAAAAATAGTCCCATTTTTATGGCCCGGAATGGTTTCACATCGTACAATTTTCATTGTTCATTTTTGAGGAAGGAATTAAAATGTAGTTATAGAAATTTATACAAAAACGTTTTGACTAATATTTTAAATAATAATACGAACATTGTGTTGTGCTAATTTTACTATTATTTTGTTAAGAAGAACTGATGTATTACTACAAGTAATTGGGAGACTAGGCGCAATTGCCAGATCGTTCTCTTTCCTAATTTATTTTTTAAACAACATTATCTAAAACGCTTCTAGTTGGTATGATCGCATTTTTTCGTATATTCGTTTTTTAATTAATATATAACGTCATTAGTACCGTAAGTGTAGTGAATGTGCTTTTCACGGGAGATGGCGGTGATCTTTCCGTGGATGGTGAGATCGGGCTAATGGGGTTTCCCTTAACCAGGTATCTCCCACCATCAGGGCACCGCCCCAGCTGGGACATGCTGTGAGCTCCCGACTACTGACCGGGTATGTGTGTTAAGTGAAGTGCTTGTAAATGTAAGAGTGTGCAAGTATGGGGTGAGGATAAGACAAGGAAGAGGAAAGAAAGATCGTGCGCGGTCAGTGGCTTGTTTGTTAGGGTATTGCTCCGGCATTCGCCTGGTGTTGATGAGAGAAACCACGGGAAACATTATCATGGACATCACGCTTCTTCTTGGAAAAATGATGTGCTTTCACAAAAACTCCCCAAAACAAACAATTTAATTTCCAGACTTTTGTCTTACAGTGCACAAGTTACAACAACTTCTCAAGTACGTAGAAGTTATTAATGATAATATTCTTAACCACAGCAGGCAATTATTAGTATAAACTCACATCCCATGGAACTCAGAATCTTTGGAACTCGTCTTGTACCATAAATACCCGTTGCTAGGAAAACACAGCAGACAATGATAACACAAAGTTTTATAACATAATACACCATAGCTATATGGGAATTACTATCAACAGTAACCCGTTATGTAACAACAGTTGAGCATTGGGTGTGAAATATCTGTCGGTACCCACAGTATGACAATAGGCGGAATAACACACTCAAATATTTTAACTTTTCAGTCAAGATCTTAACTTCTTCATTGCTTTGAGATGTAGCGGAAAACTAAAAAACTCGAAGGCTGTATTGTATTCTTTCAAATTTTATTAGGAATGTTAGCTTATGACCATTTGAATGGTTTCCGGTCCCACCATTTGGAGCGCATGCTAGAGTAGTTAATTTGGCGAAGCGTAGGCAATAAAGATGCATTCAAGCCAAATAATAATAATAATAATAATAATAATAATAATAATAATAATAATAATAATATTTTTTATTTTTTCAAAGAATTGCAGTGACAGTGTACAGGTGTTTCTGTTTGCATATAAACTAACAAATGGATTGTTAATAAATAAATGAAGCTAGATGGCAGTTGGAAACTTGCAAAAATGAGAGTTAAGTTAAACTTAATTAACCTATTGAAAACATTGTAACAAATCAAAAAGAAAAAAACAATCAAATTATTTTCTAAATTAACAAATAAATTATAAATAAAGATAAACAAAATGGTAATAAGCAACAAGCTAAAGAGATAAGTCTTGAGTTTTCTATGATCATGTTGTGCTTAGTATCTTATATACTGTTCACTTTTTTTTTAAATTCCCTTTTAGACTAACTTCTAATATTTCATCCGACATTGAATTAAACAGTTTTGGAAAGGCTGTGTTAAGCATCCTCTCTCCAAATTTATTAAAAGTCTCTGGAACTCTGATGGAAACGGAACACACGTTCCCATGTTTCAGTTTCACGATACCCTTAGGAAATATTGGGGAGGGAGTTCTTGTACGGGTACGCTAGTTTTATACTCTATATCCCCAGAACTAGCAACCCTGGGGAATAAAAATCGGATTCAGCATAACGCTGATCCCCAAAAAGGTGTCGCATACTGACTCGCACACTTGCCACGGCATAAAAGTAACTGAGCCTCAGTAAATGAAGGTGTATGTCCGCGCGGTTCTAGACAGCAAATTCGCGACGAAAAGGAATGTATTTTAATCTGACAAATCAAATATTTTTTACGTAGTATTCAACATGGAATTTTTACTAACAGTTTAGTAGCAAAAATATACTATTGTATAGTTGCAATTTATTACTCTCCAGGACATGGGCATCATTCTTAGGCTCCAAGAAGTTTTTTCCGTATCCAATCGGTGGTGTGATTTGAAATGAGTTTACTTCTTAGTTTCGCTTAGCTATTGCACGAGGCCCAGTGTGATCCAGCAGAGAAGTCATAAGCGGCCGCTTGGCGTCGCTGTTATCGCAGGCGCTCCATTATACATCGGCGCGCGCCAGCGGGCTCGACAGCCGGGGAGGTCAGGTGCGCGCCGCCGCCGACAGGCCGCGATATTGCTGCTCTCTCTCTCTCTCCCTCTCTCTCTCTCTCTCTCTCTCTCTCTCTCCAGTCCTCTCCCTCTCTCTCGTCCCAAATTGTTTCTCGAGTGAGTATTTTAGTGTTTCGGGACGCTAACTACTTCTGTCATTAGTCCCGTTAGTGTAGTGAATATTTTATCCAGGGAGCTGGACGTGTGTCTCCAGCTGGTATATGAGAATTCTAGCTGACTTACACGTGTGATTGCATTGTTTCTACGGTCTAGGATACAACCTGCTCCACACGGAGTCATTCTCCATGTATTTGCTCCAGTCAGAACACGTCTCCAGACGGGATGATCTCTAAACTGCTTACTGGTTTCGTGATGTATGTGTTTGTTAGTGTAGTTCATGTAAATGTGTGCGTATGAGTGTGTGTGTGTGTGTGTGTGTGTGTGTGTGTGAGAGAGAGAGAGAGAGAGAGAGAGAGAGAGAGAGAGAGAGAGAGAGAGAGACAGACAGACAGACAGACAGACAGACAGACAGACAGACAGACAGACAGACAGACAGACAGACAGGGGACGAGGATGAAGTAGGAATGATCGCGCGCGGTTCATGGTCTGTTTATTAACGCACTGCTCTGGCATTTGCTTGGCATGTATCAGAGAAACTGCCGAAAACTACCGAGTAGACCAGCAGTTTCCTGTATTCCCATGTTTTTTCTACCGTGCTCGTTTCTCTTCTTTTTATTGTAGCTAAATTAGATCCTTCTAATTTGGTAGCATTTCAGCCTTTCTATTTTAGCTTCTATGATCGTCTCAATTTCTATAGCTCGTCGTCGTGTCCCATGATGTGACCTTCCCATTTGGACTTCGTTTCGACGTATTCATTCGAGTTCTCTCTTCTCCTACTCTTCGACCCTTGTTTTAATGCGGAAGAATTTCTGTGATATAATTCGTCTGTTCTTGAGTATAAACAGACATACTCTTCATAAAATAAATACGATGAGCAAGTAAATGCATTTGTAGTAAATGTTTATAGGGCTACAGTGACATCATTGTAGTGAAAGCGAACGTTCGTCAAATGAGTGAAATTCGGCGGCATAGTGAGGAGAACAGCGTTGTTGTGGTTGTGACCGTCCCATTTCTTTAACATAATCCCTTGGTTCTGAGCTGTGAAAGAGTAGGCAGAGGGACTATGAATTAATACATAGCGTTGGCTTTGAGGTATACCCTACTCTCTTGGATGCAGACGTATTAACGAGCATACTCGCTAGTTTGTGCCTCGTTTGCAAGTGATATGAGAGGTCAGTTCCCCATGAATGAATGTCGGGAAGAGCGGAGAAGTTTAGGAATTAAAATATTGATTATTCTCGTAACGCTCCACAGCACAAATGGGAAAGGGAACTTGAATTAAAATAATTCAGCAATTATTTGCCAGTCGCATACCAAGGGAACGTCAATAGTAAGGGCGGACAACGTAAGAACATGTGTTACATCTATTTACCAAAGGCTTCTTTTCTGCAAGTTAAGAATTAAAATATTTACAGTTTTTCAGTTGCGACAACTTTATATAATATCACACATAAAGGACAGAAAATTGTATGTTACTATTACAACTCATTCATGTGAAATGAGTTTTTTGACACATACAATTTTTGACAGATAAGGGTTTTTAAAAATTCAGAAATAAGAACACAGAATCATATAATTATAAACTCAAAATATTTTATTATTCATTAACCAAAGTTCATTGAGCGACGTTTCGAGAACATCAATTTTTCCCCACTCAGGCTACAATGAATACAACAGAAACTTAAAAACAACATAACTTAAATATAACAAGTTACTGATGTTAAAACAAATTTATCATTTATATAATCGTATATAAGTGACAAAAGATGAAGCTACCACCCAAGAAAAGTACAAACAAAAATAGAGCCATAAAATACACTGAGGCCCGTCATGGATCCCCGTTAATGTCTGTGTCACACGAGCGTTGATTTGACGCGCGTCGTAGGCTAGCACTCTATCTTATCTGGAAAGGTCAAAACGCTCACGAGCCATTTCGCATAAGATAGTGTTAATGAACGACGCGCGTTACTGAACAGGCATCAACGCAACGCTCGTGTGCCAGAGTCGCAACAATAACATTCACCACTCTCCCTCCGATTGCTTCACACATTTCGAAATGTACTTGTTACGTTATTTTTTAATTAATAGAGTTTAAGCATATTACAAAGCAACCCCAACTGAACCTTCCTATTGCGTCCACTAGACGTGGCTGAAGGCATGTAGGTCGAAAGCGTCGTGCCCGCCCCCCCGGGCTCTGCTCTCGCACTCCCAGCGTAATTTCCTCCACATCAGCCGACACTTAGCTTCAGCGGTGACTGACTTCCAGGTAGTCTAGTTTATCTATCCCCTACCAGCGTAAGTTGCTCAGGGCATCGACTGATGTCACTGCAGTGCTTCTGACCTAGAGTTTGCGTTCTGACAGTGGCAGGATCTACGACACTAGATACGTCGCTACGATTGAATTTAGTCGCTGTATGAAGGAGAATTTTAGTGGCCAGTGGTTTTTGTCATCAACAACCAGGCGAATGCCAAAGCTGTATCTCAACAAACAGTCCAAGGGCATCGCGAGATATTTTCTTCCTCTTCCTTGAACTTTCCGTTCCCCTTACTTGCTCTCTCTCTCTCTCTCTCTCTCTCTCTCTCTCTCTCACACACACACACACACACACACACACACACTTGCATGCACTACACTACTACACATGACGGGAGACGAGTCTGGAGCTGAGAGATTGCCCAAATGGGGAGGTGCCCGAGTGGTGGAGACACACGATTGGCGAAAATCCCCGCGAGCCGTCGTAGGGCAGTGCCTGATATCGCCATCCAGCGGGTGAATATCACCTACACCTCCCGCGATAAAAACATGCACTACAAATACTGGACTGTACCTTAGCAGAACTTACCTTACCGCCAAAATCACTTATGAATCAATTACTCGAAGGCCTTCGTACGCCATTTAGAATGGGCACCTAAAGGGCTTAAAAGTCTTCATACTGTCTTAGACACACTTTCAGTTTTTATTTCCGATCGTTTTTTTTTTCAAAGAAAATTTGATATACAGTATTAGACAAAGCCCTATTAACCATCTAACGAGAGAGAATCTCAAGATCTCTGTTTCATAAAAATTTACCTTAAATCTCTCAAATACCAGTAACTATGAATTTTAACACATGAAAACAGATTTCTGATTAAACACGTTTAGTGCAATTACAATTCGAATGACCTTATCAGTTGATACGTCTGTAATCACGAATCAATCATCCAATCACGACAGGTGGCTCTGTGCATCAACTAATGTCACTGCAGTGCCTCTGACCGGGAGGTTCTAGCGCTTCAGACCCGATTGTGGCAGGATTTTTGACACTGGTTAAATAGATAGGTGCAATTCAGCTTCTGTTTGGAGGAGAATTCTAGCGACCGTTTGCTGTAATAGGCAATGTTCCCGTTTTCTCCGATCAGTAATAGGAGAAAAAAAGGAGCAGTAACCTAACAAAATATTTCCTTCCTTTTCCTTGTCCTATTCTTACCTCTTACGTATACTTACTTGCACTAGGCTATCGCAAATGTACGGAGATCAGTTGGAAGCTGAATTCTCATCCCCGCTGGAGTGGTGCCCAGCAGATAAGAGATGCCTTGTTGGGGACAAAAACACAGTTCGACGAAGTAAGTCGGCGCCGGATCTCGCTATCCAACTAGGGAAAATCACCGTCACAACCCGCGATAAAAACGCGCTCTACACGCACGAGACTAATTACCTTACCAGTTGACGTACTCGCAATCAACAATGAATCAATAAATACTTGATTGAGGAAGTGAAGAATTTTGGAAGGAGAATGTGTCCAGATAAAGAGCCAATTTAGGGCCAATCAGAACCCTTGCGTAACAAAATATATGCACGAAATTAAATTACAATAGCCGCGTGGCTGCACTTTTCACGGACGCTCGCAACCGCGGACATTAAAACAGGGGCATTCATTTTCATTGGGCGAATTGCGCAGGAAGAAGGGGAACCTGGAGATGGGATACCAGGTGTGGCTAGTGTAGGGCCATTCTCGCCACGAATTACAGGCAAGCCTGCAGCGCAGAGGGCATTCCCACATATACCGGAATTCGCAGCGTGGTTTTAGGTAATATTCTGAATATGTTGAACATCATTGTTGATTCCGAATTGTATCCAGATACGTGAAATACAGTATTCCATCAACCGATTTTTAATAGGAAAGGTGATAAAAATTGCCTGTAAAATTATCGTAAAATCAGACTTTTACCAGCGCTAAGCCAATTGTTCTGTACGATTCTCATTAGCTATTAGAGTGAGCGAGTGGAAAAATCCAGTCAAATCTAAAAATTGCATTTGTGGTGAATATTAGAATTTGCAAGTTTAGAATATTTTAGGTTGTAATTGCTAAAATGGCTTATTGCCTTCAGCTTGGCCATGTAGTATTACTAAGTAATATAATTTATATAATTAATAATGATCTATTAAATAAATAGGAAATGGATTGCAAAGAATATTAAGCTATGGCCAGAGACAAAAAACTCTTTCTTTTTGATGGTTTAGCTCTGGCGAGAGACACAAATAAATCCGGAATAACTGATTATTCAGATCATTGTAAATCATTGAAATTGTCACTGTTCATAATTGCATTTTACTTTCAAGGCAAGAAAGCAATATGCATTACCTTATCTGAAGTCAAGATTAACATTTATGGACTCACTATGTCTAAGTTATTGAGGTGTTTATTCAATATTTCGTAGGGAATATGAATTTCTAACATTCATTCCAGATTTTCAAGTTATTCATTTAATTTTCTATATCTAATAAATATCTCACCCCTCTACTTTAATTTAGTAGCCTCAATGTAACGAGTGTTTTATCTGAGAAAATCTAGTGAAAAAAAGAATTTGATGTCGTAGGCTTCCGCGGCCAGAGTCATGATCTGGGCTGTCGCCGCGTCCATGGCGGAGGTGCCGACGTTTCGACCGACATATCGCGGTCCACAGCAGTACAGCCCTAAGGAGGACCGCGATATGTCGTTGGAAATGTCGGCACCTCAGCCATCGACGCGGCGTCACCCGGACAGCCCCGATCAAAAAAATAGTTTTTTTTCTGATAATAATAAACTATTCTGCACACATAATAACTTTTTCTCATCTGAAAATCAGGTGTCGCTGGCACTTGTCTCTCTGCGAATAAGATACTCGCCTGCGCCACCGTGCGAGCGCGTCGCTGCTGTCGCTGGTGGCCTTGGGGTTGGAGGCACCGCCTCGAAAGCGGAAGGGGGAGGGGGGGAGGGGAAAGGCAATTCGCGGGAGCCGCCGGATCTCGTTAGCTCCCAGGCGGCAAATGCCGCTCGGCTGCTGCGGATGACAAATAGTTTGTCACGGCTAAGACCAGGCGCTGTGCAATTTGCCCGGGATTTCCAAGGCACAAGCGCTGTTCATTAGGGCCAAAGAAATTGCACTATAAAGCGCTCGCGGAACGCAGAGTGGTATCGGATCATTCCGAGAAGCGTCTTCGATGCGGCGTTGTTGGTCGTACTGCTGATTAGTAGCGGGGCGAGTGATCACACACTTGACCTTTTTATGGAGGATCTCTTCGGCTAGCACTAAGAATGATTTAATTTCGCAGAATTCTTGTAATTATTCGAAGGTGTTCGGTTTGCGGACATTGGGATACACCACTACAGCAGAGAAGTAGAAGTATCATATTCGTACCACACTGCTTAGATTATATTAACGAACAGTGGATGCATGGTGTATTACGTGTGACAAAATCCAATCATCATATTGGAAATCTGTTGATGAGCTTCACTCCGGTCTGCAAATATTGGGGATGCACCTTTGTCGAAATAACTCTTCGAATTCCAAAAAGAACGATAGTCCAAGTTAAAACAATCGTTCTTCTTAAAATATATTAAAAATGTAACACTAATGTATTATGAATATGAAGTAAATACGTTGGCTTTGCTAGCGGAGTAAATTTTACGTATTTCGGGCACCACGTAGCAATACTGGCTAAGGAGAATGAATATGTATCTTAAAGCTCTTTTGTTAAAATGTGGAATTAAGTTTCAAGCTAGGCCATACTCAAAGTTAATCATTTGCAGCATCATATTAGTTCTAAAGGCTAAATTAATAGCTGATAAACGTAGTTTCTTGACAGTGAAAAGGCAGCTTGTTTAAATAGGCATTATGCATCTGTTTTCAAGCCGAAGAATCAAACCCCAGTAAGTGAAACAACACCCGTAATAGAAACAGTTCGACTCGATGCAGGTGTTATTAGAAAAAGGATCGCAAAAATTAGGAGAAATAAATTAGTAGGTCCTGATGGAATAGCAGGACAAAGACTAAAATTGGGAAGGGAAGCCATGATTCCGTACCTTGCGCGGTTAATAGAAGTTACTATAGATGATAATAACACGATTCCTCAAAATTGGAAAGAGTCAATTGTAGTGCCAATTCACAAGGGAGATGACAGAAAGATTGTTATAAATTACAGACCTATAAGTTTGACATCCATCGAATGCAAGCTGATGGAACACATAATTTCGGAGTATATCAGACGAGTTTGGGATAAAACTGATTGGCTATTTCACAATCAATACGGTTTTCTTTCTGCGACAAACTATTGCTTTTGTCAGAACATAGCAGACTCATTAGACGAATCCCTAGCATATACTCTTCGCTACGTTAGAATACGGAGCAGCATGCTGTATAGAAAAGGGAAAATGGAGATATTGGATAAAATTCAAAACTAGCCCGGAAAGTTTGTAAATCATGGGCGCATTGTTGATGGCGAGAAGTATGGGAGTCCTTATCCAAGAGAAGGGAAGTAGAGGACACAGCATGGGCAGGTATCGGTAGAAGATTACAGCAACCAGATTATAAAAGCAGATGAAATCATTCTTGGAAAATACTATATAGACAACAAAGAACTGATATAGACAAGTTCTATTTTGTGAATAGCACTATAGTAGATTGGAAGAAACTACCTGTAAAAGCTCCTTCTAATGTAGTCAGATTTAAACAAAATATGTTTAATTCCATCTATATCATCACTAATAATAATAATAATAATAATAAGAAGAAGAAGAAGAAGAAATTTATATTATTATTATTATTATTATTATTATTATTATTATTATTACTATGTCCCTTAGTGTAGTGTAGTATGGTGAAGGGGAGTGCAGTGCAGTGTAGTCTAGTGTTAGATAAACTAGAAGTCAATTTAGAGATAACTAGGAATTAATTAGAACAGGATATCAACCTATAATTCTAATTGGAAATGTTTGTAATAGGTTTGTAATTGTTCTAATTCTAATTGAAATCATGTTTGCCACCGACCATTAGCTCAAAGCAAACATAAATAAATCTCTTTACTCAATCATCTCCCTGACCGACTGTGGCACTATTATCCACACTAGCTAGGTCGAGTTCAGTCACTGCTTGGAGGAGAATTTTAGCAGCTGGCTCCTCTGATCGGTACTTTTACGTGGTTTTATCGCATTAACAAAAGGCGAATGTCGAAGCAGTACCCTAACAAACGGCGCGATGTTTCCTTCATATTCCTTGGTCTATCCTCACGCACGCTTACGCGCGCACACACACACACACACACGACTTGCACTACACTACCACACATGCCAGAAGATCCATCAGGAGCTAAGAGCTCGTTGCGGCTGGTGCGGTGCCTCGTGAGAAATCTGATTGGGAAAAACCTCGCAAGGAGTGTAGGTCAGAGCCAGATTGATCATCCAGGAGGGATATCACAGCCAACCCCCGCAATGAAAACATGCTCTACACACGTAACTAATGACCTTCGCTATTGGAATCATTAGTCATCAAATAAATTGACCGGTTGTTGAGTCGGGCGCAAAACGGTTGTCGCAATATTGACCGCAATTCCATCAATTTTCAAATTCTCGCTTTTTGAAGGTTGTATCTGGGAAAGTAGCTTTTTGCAATATTCAGAAATATTCTTTGCTCTTGAACCTTCTTTAAGCACAACCATTTCTGTGTAATAGAAAAGAAATCTTCAAGAAACTGCTGTGTAATGACAAAGCGTTTCTCACGAAAATGACACCGAAACGTCGGCCTATCTGCCAACGACGCGGCGTCACCCGGACAGCCTAGAAGTAACCTGAAACATTTGTTATTAACTTATTTGTTATTAAATTATTAACATAATTTTAATTTTGTTATTCACGTCTGTTGATAGTATTTTCATATTATACGAAACTGATTAAACTTACCACATCATTATTTCACATTAGTGGTTAATTACATTTGCTAGTTAGTGATGATATTAAAAGGGAGATTGGTCATCGTTTCGGCCAGTTTGTTCCGACCTTCGTCAGGGCAGAACCTCTATGTAAATTGGAGAACAACAATAATCAGTGGCATCAATGCAGTAAGATAGAATGTTAAGAAGCACGATTGTCAAGCCCAAACATTTTTTTCATGACACTAAATAATTGTCTAAATTTGTTCAGGTTCTTATTCATTTAATTGAAAAAATGCTATGTTTTTTTAAAAATTTAAAATGACTCTCCTTGAATCCATGATTTCATCGTTGGCTCAGGTCTCGCAGTCCTATTGCCCCGGAAACGACAGTATCAAACACCAGAAAGTCGTGACTGATACCCAGAAACCTCTTTAGACGCAACACTTTTCATTCGTGGGTAAAAAAACAAAGAATTCGAAGTGGTGTCCACGACAGACGAGTCCAGAATATATAACGCAGTTGGAAGCCAGGCGCTTTCGGGGGAGTCGATGGAACGTCGAAGAGGAGCGATTGCTCCTGGAGCTGTCGAGCTCCACTTCTTCTTCCCCAACCACTTCTCACTTCGTGAAGTGGCTTCCTTCGCACACTGGGCTAAATCGGCCCGAAACGCTGGCGTAGGACCAAAGGTTGTATCTATATATATATATATATATATATATATATGCAATCTTTGTTTGTTGCTTGGTTAGTTCTTAATTCACTGTCGTATCGCCAATCTAATTGCGAAAAATCTTCATGATCTTATTGCTTGCACTTGTGGGAAGGATATAGGCATAGTACGATGGGAATGTGCATACGCCTGCGCACATAGACGCGCGTTGATTTTGTTTTATGCTAACACAAGCGTCCCAGAACAAGGCTATCTACCCAACGGGATAACTACGCAACCCGCCGCACTCTTAAGTTCGATTTTTAAGACATCTTCATTGCGTATTCTGCCCCTGCGAATGTGAAATATATTCCGAGACAGATACAGAGAGAGACAAAAAGACAGAGACACAGAGAGAGAGAGTGAGTGAGAGAGAGAGAGAGAGAGAGAGAGAGAGAGACGGAAAGACATGGAGGGGAGACCGAGGGAGGTAAGGATGGTGAGAGAGACGGAGAGAGAAAGGAATAAGGAAGAAGAAATAGAGAGTCGGAGGTCAGGACAACGTCTGCCGGGTTCCTAATAATATATAAATAAAAGGGAATGTGCGTATGTGTATGGCACGTTAAGAAAAAAAATTGTCAACTGGTTTCCCTGAAATTTTCCCAGTTTAACCTTATTAGTAATGGAAGTGCTTGAAACTGTTTGCATTAAATCGGACGTATGGGGACGTTGTTGTTGATGATTTATTCGTTTTTGAGGACTTATGCGCTCCTGAATTGTACGTAACACGCTACACAGTCGAGGGTTATGTGCGTCATCACTGCATACAAGTATTCTGTCTCTACAATTGTGAAATATTTGCTGGAATTATTACTTGAGTCTCGGACAGGTAAATCAAATTTCTGCGACGTAATATCATAACGTGCGCATGACCAAATTTGAGGGAGAACGTTTTATCAATAAGATTTTTGACAGCCATGTCCAACAAATCATGTTGATTACTAAACCATAATATAATAGAAAAAACCATTCTTCTGAAAAAAAAATTTAAATACATAGACTTTTTGCAGAGCTTAGCGTAAAATGTGATTAAAATTCACGTGTCTAATAGTATGTTATGTGTAATACACTGCAATAGCGAAGAATTTCTGGGTTCACTAGTTGATTAATAAATTTAAATTATTTCGTTTTTATTACAAATTTCAATATATCTCATAAACGTTTACATTTTAAACATTTTGAAGGTTGAACGAGTTGGTCTTTCTGTTGCTTTGAAGAGGTACTTCAAATTGTGCAGAATTTTTCATGTTTTTTCATTGTACTAACCAAGCTGCTTGCAACGACACTTCCAGAATTTTTTAACTTAATACTCTGATAAGGTTATTGCCACATAAAAAAATTGTAGTAAATATACACAGTTCTCGGAGGATGATCCCAGACCTATTTAATTGAGGTACCGGGTCAACCGATGCAGTCATCACAGAAAATAACTCAGGGGAATGCTAAACACAGACGTGCATAAATTAGGACCTGCGGTTATACAGAGCCGGTCTGTCAGCCATGCGATACCACAATCGATTCTGGGAATATTCTAGGTCAATCGACGTCCTGTATTCAATCGGACTCGCTTGTCAACCACTGTTTGACGCAGCCACATACTGTTTTAATTGTTTCTCTGTGACTGTGATAATAATACCTCGTTTATATTATTTTCTATTTACTAATTATTTAATAATTGTGAACACTAATTCATTGTTTATTAATTATTTTACTAATTTTTCATTAAAAAAATAAATTCTTTAATATTTTTATGTATTTTGATTTTAAAATATATTCTAATCACTTAGGTTAAATATTTACAAATTTTATTTATTTTATTTAATTGTTAATTATTACAAACAAATTAAATTACTTGATCCTATGTGGCTAGGCCGAAGGCCTTTAAGCCTTTACAATACCTATATCCTTTCGCGTTCTAATCTTTCGAATTCTGGTATTCACCCCAAATGGTCTCTCCAAGGCATCAAAGCCCCGCGGAAAAGAGACCATGAGGTACGGCTCAGGAAAGAAAACCCTGAAGGGGGAAAAACCTGCCGTCAGAAGCCGAGTACATTCTAATCTATCCGACGTTTGTTTTAACTATTTATTTTCTGGCGCGGGTGTCCCGTCGTCTCCTTCCAGTGTTTGGCCTCCTCAGCACGTGAAAACAAACAGCGCCACAGAAGATCGTCCGCACCAACGCCTCTGCCCTTACATTTTCGATCCCCCTTCCCTTTACTCCCTAATGTGCTTATTACTATGCCAGTTTTATTTTATTTATTATATTGACCTGTAACTTACCAATTGACTACGACTTATGGCTTATTTCTTAATATTTACAAATTTATCTATATACGTTATGTTTTTTTCAATCCTTTCTCAAATTCCAACTATCATATATTTGTTTTATATCCGAGAGAGTACTCCTTCAGTTAACCGCGAGTCCACCTTAGTAGACACTTTATAAATTGGAGGCGTTTCGCAGGGATGGACGCTTCGCAGAACACTGTGCGCTGAGGCGCTCCCTCAGGGCGGACCCTCATTCTTCACCCCAAGTTTGTTCCCGCGGCGCAGGGGGCGTGGCCGAATCCGGCATTCGGCGCGCGGAATGTGGGCCACTGGCGCACCCCTCCGCCCCCGCCCCCGCCTTGCGCCGCCGCCGCCGCCGCAGCTGCAGAGGCCGGGGACAAATCTCTAACCCGCGGATCGATCTGCGTCACCCGGCGCCGTCGTCGGCCGATCCTCACTCTTCCCCGATTTCGCCTCGGCCTGTGTTCTTTCGCCTTTCGTTGTAACCCTTGTCCCTAGACGATATTCGGTTGACTCTCAGCGGAGCTTCAGTCCACACTCGCAGGAATTTTAATCAATTGCAACCAGCTGGTCTTTCCTGTCAGTACAGTATCTTCGTGAAATCTGCCTGTCCATAGCTTATTCTCCACCGCTCAATCCTGTTTGAATCGTCGATTCTTGAGTACTCTCAGCTTTTTTTCTGTTCTACATCGATCAACTCTCGAATTCTCAGCATATTGCCAATACTCAGTGGATCCAAATCTATCCTCAACCTTTCAGAGTACCCACAACCTATCTCAAGACTTTCTGGAACATCTGATTATAAGAAGCGTACCCTCAACTGATACTAAACCTATGACCAGCCAGGCGTCAGCCAATCTCTGGGCAAGACACAGACCAGAGGATCATCAGCCAATCCTCAGTCGATCCTTCTGCTGAACCAACCAATCATCAATCTCTGTAAGTCGATTCAAAGAGTATCTTCAGTTATCCCTCTTCGCAACTGCAACTGCCGCTTAATGCTGATGATGTCGCTGTTCTTAACTAAACCTTGCAAGAAAAATTCAAAAACCAAATTTACAAGCGGCAAACGCTGATTCTTCTCAATTTGCGAAGAGTTTTGGGTATTTCATAGCACCATACTTTTAAACATTGCATTGTAGACATTAATGTAAAATTCAAAATAAGTTAAATGGTGTTCTGTCGTCTGCTGTTCAATATATAACTATTCTTTGTACCCTGTTAAACTTTTATATCGCAAAACTCATTTATAAATAAACCGCCTCCAAAATAATATAATTTCCATCTAATTGAGTGACTAAAATTCCCATTTTGGCTTTAATTGTCAAAAGGTTAATTCATCCACCCCAACCATATCGCGCGTGATGTTAACAAGGGCAAGAAGGAATGCACATGTGTGTGACGCTCTGATGTCGCTATCCTCTATGTAGTATGTCTTACCTTTCACTTCAGGAGAAAAATGATCACTCTCTCCAGCCCTAAGCGACTTGTTTCACAAACGCCGTTTCTTCGTCTGCCAAATCTGCAGTTGAAGCACCTGGCTCATTGCCATTGGCAGAAGCAGGGAGTTCTTTCCCCACAGCAAAAAACTTCACAGCCACATTATGCGTCACAGTATGTTGATAACAGAGCATTTCGTCTACTGCATGGCGGATTGAAATCTGCCCAATTTACTTCGATACATTACAGTTCACCGAAATGATTCTCGCCACGCTGCCGGCGCTATTCCCAATTGTTTCACCCCCGCTGACTCCAACATTGCCACCAAAATTTGAGATACTCCGGATTAGGTAATGATAAACCTCAAGTGACTTTTGTGGCAGAGATAATTGAAAGTTAAAGTTACTCTCTAAATTAAATGATCAACATAAAATGCATGTTTATTTATTAATGAAGGATATTATTATGAGGTTTTGGTTTAGTAAAATTTTAAGTGCCTCATATTTTTAACAATAAAATTTTATTCCTTTTTTCTATTTAGCAAATTTTTATTTTTACAACTTTTGGAGAGGGTTGGAGAGGGTTGGAGAGGGTTGGAGAGGGTTGGAGAGGGTTGGAGAGGGTTGGAGAGGCTCCTACCTACAGACGAAGTACGACGAATTGTTATGAAATAAAGAATTTGATTAAAAAAACTGAATATACTTTGATTGACAAAAATACGAAGACATAAATTTACAAAACAAATACGCATATTTCATGCATTATAAGATACTGCACACACAAATATATAATACACATATATATCCTATTTTTGTTGTTAAGTGACTTACCGTGAACTAATCCCAAGCACCTCATTTCAACTCAGTCATTAAAATCAATAGTGTGGTATATTTTGATGAGTGTGTTTGGCATTCGGGTTAATTCGACCTTTTCCAGCTAGCGGCGACTGACGCCCAAATATTTGAAATTGATGTTTTTCTTTTTTGTTTGTTTTTACCTTGTAATACCTACTGTAATTGTGTCATCGCCATGTCGTGGGTAATTAATTAAGTAAAATAAATAAATGAAAAGTTAATTTTTATCAATCTTTATCGAAGGCGAATGCGAATTTAATATTATTCTCATGCATTTTTTACATGCACATGCAGTTACTTAAATTTGTAGTTGATTTTTATATTCTCAGTTGATGTAATATGTGTTGCGATATTTTAATGGAAGATTTAGTTATAAAAAATAAGTAGAAAATGTGTACAATACTTCGAATTGCAATGATGTCACGTAGGTTTCGGTCTGAAACTTGCATTTAGGATTCATCTGGTAGATCTTCGAACCCATATCTACCATGAATGTAAACATAGCAACAACTTTCGTAAGTGTATCCTTGTTGCGAGGGATTATTATTATTATTATTATTATTATTATTATTATTATTATTATTTTATTAAAAAGGACGTTTCCGATAGTCTTCTGGGTAATTTAGTTCTCGAATTTTTCTGGTCTCTGGATTTTATATATCTATATTTTACTTATTGTTCTCCTTTCAAAATATATTTGATACAATATTGCACTCGTAACAATTCATGTCTGATTTACTAATTTCTACTCAACTTGTTTCTTGTTCTTCAGGTACATAGGCACTGCCTGCTACATCTCTATTTCCATCTGTGGTAAATATCAAAGCAATTTTGCTGAATGAAATAAGAGGAGAATAGAAATAATACGAAATACATTTTGGAATAACTATCACTTGAATTATAAAATCTTTAAAATTAATTTTACACGTAATACTTAAAAATTCATTATATATTCCAGATTATTCGATACACTTTTACCAAATGCGTCATTTAATATTATAATGGAATTTCAATGCGGAGTTGACTGATATTAAAGTTTCAGGATCCTATAAAAGCGTGGAATGGCGCTGTTAGTGCATTTTGCCGGCAGCAGATGAAATGCATCTAAATAACAAAGTGGAATAAAAATGTCACAAATTAAATAAGAGAAAACCTTAAATTTAAGAGATACTGCATATGGCATTTCAAAATTCTTGTTGTCATTCCAATAAATATCCAGGGAATTTATTGCAATATTGTTTACTTCCTCGTTTTGTATTTTTATTAATTTTTACAATCTACTCTTCTCCTCGGTGCTAAAAACTAGAAATCAATGCCCATTCGGAACGATAGATACACACAACTGTTTTAGCTACTTGCCATAACTGGCATGCGTTACGCAATGGTAGCACGATGTGTAAAATTACGAAGAGACAGCAAATATATTTGTGGGATATTCTCCCCTTTAGGATCTAATTTCACATTAAATGTCACAAACTGCAATCTGTATTGCGTGATTTTAGCCTTAATGGGAAAAAGCCGTATGACATTTTTCCAGCGGCTGCATGGAAGAGGTAGTGGCTGACTGGAAGAGGGTATTAACTGATGCAGCAATGCTTCATACCGGAAAGTCCTAGATTCGAGTCCCGATGGTGGCAGCAATTTCGACATTTGCTCGTCACCTAGGTCGAGTTCAGTTGTTGTCTGGAAGACCACATTATATTAATGAACATGTACTCAGAAATTTGATGTAATGAATTCTCACATGGTATTTGCCCCATCATTCTAAGACAACACCGCATGCGCCGTTTGACAGGTGCACGAAATATTTTAGCTGCATGCGGTGTTCTGCGAAAAACGAGTGTACGTTACTGTCAGAGTCAAATTTAACATATGTGGGTTCGCTACATCAAGCACAAGTTTATTCCGACCACCAGTTTATGGGAAGAAAGTGATGTCTTTAATATCTGAACATGAACTATTTTTGTAACCTTTATTTTGAGGCATACTAGTACTATATAAAATACTAAGCTCTATTTTCTGTAAGTATTTACATAATTGGGGGAGAGGAAATTTTCTGTAAATGAAGGGAAGAATATGGAAAGGTAATTACATGGTGTTGCCGGGATAACTAACATGCCACAAGACATAGAAACCACAGGTTACGTCCCAAAGCTTTGCATTTTAAAAACATTTTCTGTCATTTCATCATGTGTAATTAACTCGTTCTATGTCAGATTAACATGGACGTCTGAAATTCAATGTAATTTTTTTTACTATAAACTATTGATTTTTCTTCTGTGAACTTCAGCAATTATTTCCACTATATCTATCAGCAGTTCAACTTGTCATACCCCTTCAGAAACACACTACTTGAGTATTTTTCGTAATGGCAGTATAAGATTGGAAATAACTCGTGTTTTTCGTCAAATATTACTTTAAGACTCATTCCATTTGTATGTTTAAAATTTCTACTTATTTCCAATATCGAAAACTCCATTTGCCACTCGAAGCGATCACTTCCAGTGATGCGTGGTGCTTAGGGAGGAAGATTTCTGCACTTGGCATTAAAAATGTCGCGGGCGCGTGGGAAAACCAATTTCCGTTCGGCCGAGGGAGGCCGGGGGGAGGGGGTGGCAGGACAGAGCAGGACAGCGACGCTGAAACGCGACGGACACGGCCGCCGCCAGAGGCGTCACCATCGCCCTGGAGAGACAGTTGACGCGCGGAGGAGGGGCCTCATTTAGCCCCTTTGCGGGGCACCCAGCACAATGGGCCCGAAAGTAGCATTCGGCTGTGAGAGGCCAGCGATTCAACCCGGGAAAATACAGAGGTAATAGTCTTCTCATAACACGGGGAGCCGTGGGGGTACCATTTAAAAATAATCTAATGTCAGTATAATACATGGAATCCAACCAGTAGTAGAGTCCAGACGATGACAGATCATCGATACCAGCGAATTTGCATATAGGTCGAATATAGCAAATAGGTTGAATTCAGCTGCTGTCTGGAGGATACTTCTGGGGGCTGACTGATCTGATCGGTATTTTTTCGTAGTTTCTGCATCCACCGAATACCGCATCAGCAACCTATCAAATGTTCCCAGGCCGTGACCACGGACCCTTCCTTCGTCTCCCTTAGACCCCTCCCCGAATTAAATTTACCGTAACTGAATAATTCCATATAAGGAAACATAATTTTGCATACACTCGAATTTTTGTCTCTTTCTTGAAAAATATCGCGGCTGTGCCCGTACTACTAATTAATGGTTGCAACAATTTGTAAATGTCCCGTAAAATGTATCTAAAACCACACCACACAAACACTTGCAGATTCTTACTCAAAGGGAATATTAAAAAATTAGCCAATGGAACTTCAAAGAACTCACATCGGAAAGGATCAGGGGTTTTTAACGGCGTAATCGTTTAATTTGTCTAGAGATATTGAATTAACCATTCTTATAGTTTTGAGTTTTATGTATATATTTAAGATTGCATAGCATATGCCTTGTTGTAAACATAATTATTTTTCTAATTGTATGTAGAATAATATATAATGTGTATGAGTGCACCACGTATATATTCAGAATAATGGTTATTAGGGGAATAAAGACATTTAATGAGTTCACCGTCAAATATATTTTATAAAATTAAACAAATTGTCCGATTGTTACTGTACTAAAATGTACAAATTATGAGAAAACAACAAAAGATTCTGGAGCCTCTTAAAATAAAAAAAAGTGTGAAGTAATTGCGAAGAATCAGAAAACACTCCTTCAAAGAAGAGAGATAATCCGCTTTTTACGTTTTCGTTTATTTTAACTTTGATTTTCATTAGCGCATTTTGAAGCACCAAACTATTGGGTCTGTTTTCAACGACATTTCACATCCGTTTAATGTTATTAATATTTTTCAGAAACAAAATCAAAAACATTACAACAGGCCTCCATCATTATCTTGTTCACCCTCAAGCTGAGTTGTAATGAATAATGAAGTATTATCTGTTTGCTAATTTATATATTATGCTTAATATATGCATTGCAGTATAATAATCATTTTATTCCCAACATCACTGTGTCAGCGTCCAACATATTTTGTTTCGCAGTTAAATTTGCTCTACATCTCGTAAGCAATTTTTGTTCATTTTTTCCACCACTTCTCATATTTTAATTCTGATGATTTGTGAAAAAATGCATATTTTGGGATTTCTTTCAATGTTTGAAAGTTATGAACACTACGATTATTATTGACATTAAAAAAATTAATTGTTCAGTCTAAATTGATTGTAATACCTCGTTACATTGAAATTTCTTTGCAATTAACACGTACAGCATTCGTGTATTTGCAACCGGTTTTTTTAGTGTACCCTATTTATTGCAAGAATCCGGTCTCCGAGAAAGCGCTCCTGCACTGTGTTGTGTACGATGCGGGCAACGTCCTGAAGGAAACACCGGGCTTGAAGTGGAAAATCCTAATTTTACAAAATGCCCCGCCCACCTCCCGCGCCATTCGGGCCCAGTGTGCGCAGCGGCGGCGGAGACGGAGCGCGCCTCGCAAATTGACGCTGTCGCCCGGGACGCGCGCGCTGACGGCGCAAAGAACCCACGTCGCCTGCGGGCCCCTTCCCCACGCCAACAGCCCACACCCCGCTCGGCGATCCTATGCCAGCCGACACCCGCTCCCCACGCACCGCGCCGCCCCCGCGCTCTACTCCACGGTCCTCTCCACGCCCAATCTCTAGCTCCTTCTCCAGACCCTCCCCCTTCCCCGCACCGAACTCCGCTCCGCTCCGCCCCGCCTCACGCCCAGTCCCGCTCCACGCCTCGCTCGCTCTTCTCCTCGCCCAACTCCCCGACGCACACTCTGCTGCACTCCT
>BOPP01000020.1:13048248-13063716 GCA_017312745.1 Gryllus bimaculatus
AGCCCACACCCCCAGCCCACACGTCCAGCCCACACACCCCGCCGCATTCCTCGCCTCTCCCAATTACTCTCCGCAATGGACCACGCCCCATACCACCCCCCACCTCATTCGCTCCATGCCCCGCTACACTCTCACCCCCACTCCTCACTGCACGCGTCGCCTCAACCTCGCTCACCCTTCTGCGCGCACTCCTCTGCAAGGCCTATCGCCTCCCTCGCGCCAAACCCTGCTGCCTCGCAGCACCACGCGCCCTGCCAGCCCCCCCCTCTGCCGCGATCAACGCAGAGGCGGGTGCCTACACCACATTGACAGTGCTGCCAGCTCCCAGCGCCGCAGCTGAACGAGACACCGCTTTAATTTCATTTCACGAGGGGGCAGTCGACCATCGTCGTATGAAAGATACATATTACGGAGTCTAGATTAAAGCTAACGATAATACATGCACGCTTGGTCTTGCTAACAAAATAGGGACTCGATGTCTAATTTTCAGATTCATCTTCAAGATATTTTCTTGTTATTAGCTGAGATTTACATCCAAATATATCACCCAGAGGTAGCCACACGTTTGTCACACTCGAGGTTGGTGCAACCCTTCCGCAGTGTGGTTGACAGTGATGAGTGTGTAATGAACACACTACAAACAAGTGACATTTCAAACTAAATGAGTGTACTCTCACCCAAAATATGGTGCCCAAGAGTACAGCCGAATAAGTACGTGAACAATACTGCCAAACCAAATACTTATATCAAAATGAATAAAAAGATGCTGTATATTCCCAAAAAATCAGTCCTCTAGGGCAACTTCCCCCAGAGATTCAATGAAAAAATTATTTTTTACGTTTTATGTTTTTCAGCTTCTATTGTATATAAGGCTGAAAAAAATGTTAGACGGGAAAAAGCTGAATTTAAAGGTACTTTTTAACCAATTTTCGTGCCAAATTCCAATAGAGAAATTTTTACAATTGATTTTCCACGTAATGAAGTTGGAGTACCGCCACGGTGTTTTCCTAGAATGTTTCTCATAACTTTTTTTAGATTTGTAAACAATGTGGACGATTGTGAAAAAATAAAGCCATTTTTATCAGATTAAACATTTGCAATTCACGGTAAAAAGTGATATGAGATATTTTAGCTCAATAACTTATCACAAAGAATATGAATAATTTTCAACTTTCTAAGAAAAGGAAACTGTTCAGAGGAAAAGGAATAATAAAATAATAATAATAAAAAAATCAATGGACCTCGGCCCCCCATTCCGTTGGTATTTCTATGGTTAATGGGAAGGGAATGTGACACACTCTCTTCATTTTTTCCCGACGATCCCGTCTAAAGTGCCGCTAGTATTTTCTCGCGGATTCATTATTGAAGTGAAATCATCTGAAAATAATTGATTTGGTAGAACGTCGGCGTTTGGAAGAGCATCGTCAATATTTAAGCGCTTTGGGGTAAATAGGCAAATTTCAATACACTGTTGTTCTGCGGGTGGTATCCCGAATTTATACAACACTCCAGTTACAGGATAGGTTCCATCTGGTACCTTGCGAATAATTAGTTCGACTAGCAAATGTGATTTATTATTCTGCCACTACCTGTTCCACACCTCCACTCACGATCAGTCCCAAAAATGAATAGAGACTAATTATGTTTATGCATTATTTTATCGGAATTGTTTCACCTACACAACTGTTCATTGCTTCATAATATTTTAACATTACTAATGAAATCTAATGCTTCACTCCTAATTAATTGTCGATCTCAGAATATCTTCAATTTTATCATGAAGTAATGAATTATTTCAAGGAAGTTACGAATGAACGTACCATTTACACAAGTTCTTACAATTTGTTGAAATATTTCCATTATATAAGATTCTAATGAGGTGGGAGTTGAGTCAAATAATATTCCACTAACGCAGTAATGAAGTTCACTTGCAGGTGAATGCGTTCAAGTGAATCGAATCACTTGTATTCTTAGAAATCTCTACCTCTCTTTATAAGAATGCCTGCAAAGTTTAACAGAGATTTCTGGATCTCAAGACAAGAACCACATCGAAAACTTAAGAAAAAATCTCTAGCGTTGAGGCTTATATAAATAAGCGCTCAATGCGTTAATAAACTTCTTTTGATTAACAACGAAAAATATATAAATTTCGAAATATTTGTACCCTTCATTAAAACAGGTATCTCTATCGTGTCGAGACATCTGCTTCTGTGTGCAATTTTTTCACTATCATACCTGATCCTTTGCTCACACATTTAGTAATAACCACCGCGACAGATTTACTTGAATAATGGACACCGTCTCGCAACAAATACCGCCTCGCAAAAGTTGCGAATACCTGTGAAGGGTCCATCACACCTTTTCAATTGATGTTGTTGTTCAATGTACTTTAATCTTCATCAATTTTCAGCAGACTTTCATCTTTATTTCTACATAAATTTATTTTTTGCTCAAACATTTCTTGTACCGCTCAACATGTTTAAAAAAACGGTGTTAATGAAATTTGCCGCCCGTGAAGAAGCTCAATCCATGACGGCAGTTTTCATTGGTTCGTCGTCTTTGAACCCTTGACCACGAAAAAATCCTTTAAGGATCAAACCATGTGATAGTAGGTAGTCTGTATTGAAAGTCTAAGTTGTAAGGTGGATGGGTCAGTTGTTCCTATCCAAAAGGCCTGATTAGATCTTGTGTTTGTAATTTTCGTACACATTACTAAGTTCTTCAGCGCAACCCTGAGACATGTGGTGGAAAAGACGCAAAAAGCGGGCAAAGCAGCAATCAGGAACACTGCGGCTATCGTGCGTCGGTCTCCCTCTAATTCGCAAATTTACCCTATTTTAGTTATTTACGATATAAGTGTCGTAAACAATCTGATTACAATACGAGATTGGAAAATTACTAAACGAGGCCGTTAGGTCAAGTTTGGTTACCAATAGAATATTGTAATCAGATGCTACGACACAAATATCGTACTACGTTTTATCCACTTTGTACAATTTTGTCAGATTTATTGTGAAGTTTTGTTCTTCGCCTTTAATTAGCATTCACATTTTTTCCCCATACGTGGCGACACTATTCTCGACAATGAGAACAATTGTATCATACTTGCTGTGTTCTTTTGGACATGAGTGAATATGGTTCTGATTCGGAGATAAAAATAGCAGCAAATGACATATTGTTACTCAACCAATAAAAAACAAAATATGAGGATATTTAAATTTTAAAGATTGGTGCGAAAAAAGTTAATTCTATGTCATATTTTGATTAAATATGGAATTGAACTTTAGCATGCTATACAGGCCGTGAAAGAACCGCTTTTACTAGGGCCTGTCTAAAATATAACAATGAATAATTATTGTTATTCTAAATAGTGAACCGTGAAATAATTCTAGACCCAGAATAACCCTACTGGAATGCCATTACTTTACAGTCCTAGTATCATTATGCAGTACATTACCTCACTAGGGCGGTAAATACTTGATTACAAAACTGATTATAATGGCGTAATGTTTGAATTCACCTAACAAAATTGGATAAAAAATGACCATCGAACAATAGCGTTTGCTGAGTAACACGGCGGGTGCAGAGCAGCGTCGGTGCGAATTGAATTTGTTTGCGCTGACAAAGAAGCGGCGCTGGAGGGGGCGTGGTCGTCGCGCGCTTCGGCCGGTGGGAGCGAGGGGGTAATTACCGAATAGCCCGCGAGAGGGAGCGCGGGCCTCAGAAGCGCGGGCGCAGGTGAAAGCGGCCGCAGCTCCGCTGCCGTCATTAGTTTCCCCATTGGCGCACGCAGGAAGCGCGGGCGGAGGCGGCGCTCAAAGGCCCATTGGAGGCCAGTCAGCCGCCTAAGCTTCCTTAAACACCGCTCCTCGCGCCGCCTCGCGCCCCGCGCTCTGTCTCGCCCTTGCTCCTCGTCTTGTTTCCCGCGGCTCGTTCCCGGCGACTCGCTTCGAGTAGCTCGCTTACCCGTCTCGCTCCCAGCGCCTCACTTCCAGTGAGCCGGACTCCGTGTCTCGCTCCCCATTACACGCTCTCCCTGTGTTTCGCTCCCCGCATCTCGCGCTACCGTCTCGTCGCCGCGACTCGTTCCCAGCGACTCGTTCCCTGCGACTCGTTCCCCGCGACTCGTCCCCCGCGACTCGTCCCCCGCGACTCGTTCCCCGCGACTCGTTCCCCGCGACTCGTTCCCCGCGACTCGTTCCCCGCGACTCGTTCCCCGCGACTCGTTCCCCGCGACTCGTTCCCCGCGACTCGTTCCTCGCGACTCGTTCCTCGCGACTCGTTCCTCGCGACTCGTTCTCCGCCACTCGTTCTCCGCCACTCGTTCTCCGCGACTCGTTCCCCTATCTCGCCCTCCGCAACTACCTCCGCACGAATCCTACCAAGCTCAGACGCCTTTGTCCATCCATCCCTTTGCTCTCTCCATCATCCTTCTTCCCGCGACTCTTTCCCCATTACCCTCTCTCATCTATTCGCACCGCTTCCAGCGCGCCGCCTCGCGCAGTGAGCTCTTCCCGTCTGCCCTGTTGCCCGTCGCGTGCTGTCGCGTGGAGCTAAACTCCGCTTCCCTCCACTCCGACCTCTTCTGCAAGGCGGGGCTCCCTTCCTTCCTTCCTTTCCGCTTGGCCGCGCAGTTGTCGCCGGCTCTGTTCGTGTTGTGCTGCCACCAAACTCTAGGCTCATTTTCGTTACTGAAAATGAAATATTTAGAAGGCAGAGTCTTCGCGTATTTACCCTCGCATCACCGGTTTGAAAATGTTTATAAGCCAGTGTATTGCCTGTACGTGATTGGCTGCAATTCAGAATGGCCGCGAAACGATTTATTCCTCACTGTGGCCTGAGCTGTGCTCAGGTTTTGACTTAGTTCAAAAATGCATTACATGAATGTCTATATCTCTTAAAAATTGCAGAAATAGTGAACTGTTCCAATTCTAAATTAAGTTATTTGTTCGTACAACATTTATTTTTTTCCTGCTAAGTGCAACGTATTGTGGTTGGTGCGAGTGAAAGTTGAGGTTTGTTTTTGCTTCGTACGTATATGAACAAAAAACGCTTCTGTGTTGAGATATACGTTACTTGGACTTGGTAACATTGAAAGAATCTTCAATAATTTCGTCTTGCTCGTGAACACAAGTGCTTTTTTAAAACCTTAGATTTTATAGCAATATTTTAAAAAAATGGATTTTCTCTAAAAAACACATTCTACTTGTTAACTAAAAACTGCTAAAATAATAAAGCAGATTTTATTCCTTCTTTCTTTTATTATATTTATTGCGTGTCTTTCAACGTCTTTGAAAATAAATTACGTTCCACCAATTCAACTAAGATCCTTTAAACATTTTTTTTGAATATATTTTTTGCTTTAACATTCCTTTTCTTTCCAGTAAAGAAATTGAAATTCCATTAAAGGTATTACCCTACATGGAAAAAAAATTGGTACGTTATTGAACTACAAAATGTTACTAGATGTTACATTCGTATTACTACTGCCATTGTTCAAGAGAGATAATTGCTAATGATGAATCTCTTTTGAGTTTTGTGTAATGTGTAATTCCTTACGCTATCTATGAATTTCAAAAGTTTTGTCTGGCTGTTTAGTGAAATTCACTAAAACACGAACTCAAGTGCATACGGTGTAACTATTGTAGACACACGTTTGTTGCGTACAGAGTTCTTAATTCACCCATTTTTAGCAGCTGTGTGGTGATCCACCGACTAGAATGATTCAAAGTTGTCTTACAAATGTCCTGGCAGGTGCCGGAAAAGTAACCTTCAAAATAGATGCCGTGAGATATCCTTTGCTATTCTTACCCCCCCTCCCCCCTTAACACACACATAGTTATATGGAATGCACTGCCGAAGACTTCTCGGGAGCTCAGATCTAATGGTGGCTGAAACTGATGCAACACTGCAAGTTTCGGTTGAAGAAATTTCCCCAATTCATATATAAAATTAAATTAAAAAAGAAAAGTAGGTATGGTTTTCAAATTAGGACATTTTGTCAAAACAATGTTACTAAAATATTAGAAGAAAGTATTGCATCAGATCTATTTTCACTACCCTTTTGCGTTATTTGAGTCGTATTATGCTTTTCTGAGTGTGGGGTATACCAATGCTCACGCTGGTCTACAGCAGTTCGGTGAGTAGTAATACTGCCCTAGTAAATTTCAACGTAAACAGTAAAAATTATTAATGCAGATGATTGTAATGAAGTCTATAAGAATGTAAGTGGTTTTTATGCAGTCGGCATTATTTTAAAGTGGATTTAATATACCAATGATAAACATAGTTTTCCAAAAATACTTGATCAAATGTTTGTAAAAATGGACGCTTGTGTCTATTTCACATTCTGCGTGGGCCCGCAAACTAACTTCCAGGGCCTCATAACTCACTAAATCTGTTCTGCGTGAAAGACGAGTCTTTCTTTCCACTCAAGTGCTTCTTTTGTTTCGGCGAATTGGCCGTGAAGCTTATCAGCGTTTTCCGCACGAAGTACCATGCACGGATTTTAATAAGTTCTCCGTAGCTGGATACGTAGATTTCCATTATTTTATGCGCCGGAGTCTCGTTTTTGGGGAGATAATATTAACATAAATATTGATTTTCTGCGTGAGTTTGTCATCCTCTTGCACGCTCATGCAGAATTTCACTTGTGAAATTAATTGGATGGCACTAGAGTAGGAATTTTATTATGTAGTTAAAATGTGCTGACACGTGGTTAGTTCACGCAGTTTGTACGTTTAATTGTAACCATACATACTTTTACATTGCGTTTAGGATACATTCTGTAATGTTATTCTATGTTGGTTACGTTATTTATGCGAACCACCAGTCAATGGTTGTTCATGGAATGAAGCACCAACATTAATAATCACAAGCATTCATTTTTCAAAAAAAAATTGCCCATTCCGTCAGTGTAGAGTAAAGGAAAACAATCTTAACAATAATATGTGATGATATTTCATTGTCTAGAATAATTAGTTATTGTACTGTAAAAATATCATATTTCTTCTATTCATGTGTAAACAGACGTTAATACATTACGCGTGGTGTCGTTCTTGATATTTCTTCAATTGTATTACGATTTTTTTTACTTTAGTGGTAATGAAAAAAATCTGAAGTCTCAATCATTTATTGATTGATTGATTAGTGTCTTTTGGCACGTCAACTGTCATTAGTCTCGTAAAAGTAGCGCAAGCTCATGTCACAGGAGATGGCCATGGTTTACTCTCGCAGGATGGCGTGGTACGGCGCCGACCTACACGTCGACTTGCGGAGTTTTCCCCAACCAAGCATCTCCCACCAGCAGGGCACTGCCTAACCTCTCGATTGATTTCTCGACACGTGCAGTATTGTAGTGCGTGTAAGTGTAAAAGGGGTCTATGTGAAGACGTTATCTCCTCCAATAAAAGCCTCAGACTCTCTCCGACCGCTGGTTAGTGAAATTGGTGTTGCTTTGGTTTGAACCTGTCACGAGGGATGTTTTCCGAGGGCACCTCTAATGCCCCCCCTCTCCACTTCGGGAGGCGGAGTAGAGCAACGGAGCACGTTGTTTCTTCTGAGCGTCTCGTTAGCCAATCGGCCGTAGCGGCGCGCTGCTCGGCGTAGACGCGACGCCTGTCGATGAACAGACAAACGCGCGCCCCGATTGCGTTTCCGGGAACGAGGGACTCTCGGAAGGCCGAAGAAGGCGCCGGGAACGCCATTAACGAGCGGACGGGTCTCGCCTCAGTTCGGAAACGTTCAGCTCGCGTGCGTTGGTTTAGCAGCATCTGGCTGGGACGCGTAAAAGGCTCGGATGATTGATTGATGTGTGACTCTGGTATCGTCAGATGTTAAGGTAATTAGAATCGGAAGTGTAGTGCATGTGTTTTCGTCGGGAGGTGCCGTTTATTTCGTCAGCTGGATGTTAAAAATCTAGCGCTGACCTATACGTTGGCTAGTGTGGATTTTGTCAACCAGGTATTTCCCATCAGTGGAGCACCGAAACCACTATTTTAAATGCTGAAATGAAACGTCTTACAAGTTCTCTAACTAGATTTTATTCACAAAATTTACAATAAAAAATTGTTTTCTTTAATATAGGTCACTTCGTTCTAAAGACTTTTCTCTCGTGCCTTTACATACTAAATTCAATTACATACTAAATTCAATTATTGGATAGTCCACAGTTTTGTTGCATTTACACGTTTGACAGAAAACATTAACTCATTGTTCCTGAATAATTATTCAGAATTTGTTTTACAAAATCATCGCGTCGTAAAAGTTTTTATTCCGCCATGTGCATTATTTCTTTATTGTGTCTAAAATGTGCTTCGTTTACAGTCGGAACCTCTGTTTACTGAATTATTAGCAAGTTCGAAATTTTTTGGTTCTAAATGCTTAGAAATATGTTATATCAATGATGTAAATTTTATAAATGTTAATTTTGTTAATTTTTCATTTTTAAGAAAAAAACGTAGATTATTACCGATAGTCTGTTGCACTAATAACTATTATTTAATGTACATAAAATAAACCTTAACAATAAAATACTTAGTTTGCTCCAGAGATCGCACTCTTGTTTCGTTGAAATTCTTTTACTTGCGAAAAGACTAAGCATCAGGTCTTCTGAATTCTTGGCAGCTTTTACTGGCTCCAATTCTGTCTCTCGCAGATATTTGTAAATTGAATTTCTGAATATAAATCCTTTTGACCCTTCCCTATTTAATAAGTGTTTTTTGTTTTCTATTAAAATTCAGTTATTTTTAGATCTTGTTGAATCGTCGTGGAAGTTTTGTTCCTTTATGAAAAACCTAAGCAATACCGATCTTCTGATTTGTGTTTCAAACTTATGAATCGTAGGCTGTTCACGTAGGCTTCCGCGGCTCGAGTTCATGACTCGTTGGCCTATCTGCCAACGACGCGGCGTCACCCGGACAGCCTAGAAGTCAAGAATCGTAGGCTTCCGCGGCGGAGTCATTGGATACTTGGCAGTCCCGGATGAGCCGCGTATCAGTCGATCGGGTGTGATCGCCGGTGACGTTTCAGACATCGTGTTGTGGCTTTCTTCAGAGCTGCTGCTTGCGATGGTCGTTAAACGTCACCTTTATCGACTGAGACGCGGCTCATCACGGACAGCCAAGGATCTTATGAATCGTGAGCCTCCTAATGAGAGATGATTGTGAGCTATTATCTCTTAAGAAGCATTGGGGAGGCGCGTGGTTGTCTGTAGCTCGTCGCTGCGCTGTCGCCGAGTTTGCTGCACGGAGGAGTAATTAGGCGACGCCATGCGCAGCGCGCGTAGACGCGCAGAGGAGGTGCGCGCAGTCAAAGCGACCGCAGCGCCACGCAGGCGAACTCTGCGCTTCAGCAAGGCGGCGGGCGGGCGGGGAGGTAGGATGAGGCGGATGTAGGCGATCATCGAGAATGGAGTAGGGCCTACACTGTAGGTGACCGCATACACTATTGAAAAACAGCAAGGATTGTGGGGGCGGTCAGTGAGATTTTTGGGGGCGGTCAGCGACATTTGTGGGGGCGGTCAGCGAGATTTTTGGGGGCGGTCAGCGAGGTTTGTGGGGGCGGTCAGCGAGAACGCATAGCGAATTCGTTTACGTGGAATTCCAGCGTGAAAGTGGGGGAGCAAAACAGTTCGTGATGTCGATGGACGACGTGGAGGGAAGAGCATGATGAGCTAGCCCTGGGGGAGGGGAGAGGAGGGGTGTGGGCGCGATGGCAGGCGTGAAGGGTAGGGGCGGGGAAGGCGTGGCGAGCGGGCCGTGATGTGATGGGGTGGGTGAGTCGTGGGAGGTGCAACGTCACACACTCCAGGCGCTTCAAATGCGCGGAGCTGACGTAAAGGACTCGCCAATGACGGGCAAAGGGCTAACCTGTATTGAACTTTTGCTCACACTCGAGGAATAATCCACATCGTCCTCACAAAAGATTTGTGTAAGTGAAGATATTGTATCAAATTTGGTTGCTGTACCTCATTTCAGGCCCCTCTCCGTGGCCACCGACGCATTTGCGGATGAATTCCAAGATCTTACCAACATTGACAATAATTATTAATATTCTAAAAGTAAATTTTAAATGTTTTTGTCCCTGTTGTCTTCTCGAAAAAATCTTTTTGTGGTCCTTTTAATACACAATCCTATGTTCCAAAAATGCGCAGTGTTGTTGGTGAACTAATTTGAAATAAATGTAGTTGCCACGATTGACGATGAAAGTTTTAGGAATATAATTTTGTAACAAATAAATTCTTTCTAAATACCCCCAAACTTTCATTGTCAAATTCTATATATTATCTTGTTTTTACGAGATGCACCCATGCTTCACACGGTCTCGAAGTGCGCAAGCGAAATGCCAATCAGGGCGAGCAGCCGCTTCGCTGTCACGCGGCGGTGGCAGTGAATAGAGACAGAGCTTATGCGCACAATAAAGCGCCGAGACCGGAGCTGAGGTTTCGCCTGCGAGAACTGTTCGGAGGCGCCGCTATTGCGTGTAATAGCAGCGTTTAGCTCCGGCAAGAGGCCTCCGATACGCCCCACCGGGGCATGCCGCCAGAACATTCACGCGCGAGGTAGGCGAGGTGGGGCTGGGGGCGGGGCTGGGCGGAGCGGGTGGTGCTGCGCTGGGCAGGCATGGCGCTCGGGGCGGGGCGTGGCGGGGGCGTGGCGAGGCCGTGGCGGGGCGGGGCGGAGCGGGGCGGGGCGGCGACGGGACGGACGGGGCGGGGCTGGAGGGGCTGGACGGGGCCGGGACGGGCGGGCGGGACAGGACGGGACGGGCGGGACGGGGTGGGACTGGGCGGGACGGGGGGCGGGGCGGGGCCGGGACGGGGCGGGGCGGGACGGGGCGGGACGGGAACGGGACGGGACGGGACGGGACGGGACGGGACGGGACGGGGCGGGGCGGGGCGGGGCGGGGCGCGACGGGCGAGACGGGGCGGGACGGGGCGGGAACGGGGGCGGGGCGGGGCAGGGCGGGATGGAGCCCGGGTTGGCGAAGCGATGAGGAAACAGAAGCGGATGCTGTGCGAAAAGACGTGGCCTGACGTGGAGGCGAGAAAGGGAGGGAAAGGGCTTCGGGCAGACAGCGGTCAGGGTGGAGGCCTGAGGCAAGCGTGTATTGTAATCTGGGGAGTGTCGGAAAGGGCGTTGGGGAAAAGGTGGGGTAATGTGTCCGGAAGTTAGAGACGCAGGCCCAGGGCCGGGAGGTGTCAGGGCTGGGGGAGGGTGTGAGGAAAGAAGCGTGAAGGCCGGGCGGCGTGGCCGTGGCGTGGGCCGTGGGGGGCCGTGGCGTGGCCGTGGCGGGTACCGTGGGGGGGCCTGGCGGGGGCCGTGCGGGGGCCGTGGCGGGGGCCCGTGCGGGGGCCGTGGCGGGGGCCGTGGCGGGGGCGTGGCGGGGGCCCGTGCGGGGGCCCTGGCCGGGGCCGTGCGGGGGCCGGGCGGGGGCCGTGGCGGGGGCCGTGGCGGGGGCCGCTGGCGGGGGCCGTGGCGGGGGCCGTGGGCGGGGGACGTGTGCGGGGGACGTGGCGGGGGACGCTGGCGGGGGACGTGGCGGGATAGCACAGTGCAGCACAGTACAGCACAGCAACTCCCGGTGACAGCGACTGAACAGGTTGCAAATGCACAGTTGCACACCGATGCCAAATTGTGTTTTCCAAAGTAAGGAAGGAATGACATAAATAATCCATGCGAGTGTTTGCCCTTTTATTTCACCATTTTCGACACTACAACAAGCAAAAAATATTTTTTCCGTGTAAAATGTTCATATTGAATTAATCTTTTCGCAGTATTTTCACTATTTATATGTACATCTATTAAATGGCATAATATTGGAATAAAATTCAAATATCAAATTACAATTGAAATCTTCTAAAAAGTCGTTCTGTATATCTGCCGACTGTTGGAACACAACCTATTTTTTTTTACTTCTCTTCGTGTCCATTGAATTACATGTCCCAGATAGTCGGTCATAACTGACATAATACAACGAAAAACAAATTGCCAGTTAGAGTCGAAAGTATTCTAACACACGCCCCAAAACATACTAATAAATTATCTTAACTATTATTTCTTACATTCACTGTACATTTTTCCAACTTTCGTTTATGTATTACTTATAACCACTTACTTAAATAACGTAAATATAGTACTTAAGAGTTAAGAAAGAACGTCAATAGTGACCTTTTAGACGAGCATTAGACGCTATTTGACAAAAAAATGAAATAAATTAAAGACGAAAAATCGTACTTAATGTTCTCAAATGCAATACTCTTACAGCTAGTACTTCCAGCTCGGTGTTTATATCTAAAAGTTCTCGTGTCTCATTTAAATAAATAAATGCATATGTAATAAAATATATTATTTGTATATAATTTATATATTATAAATATTTTGCTGAATCTAAATCACAAAGAATTGTCTATAATCTTAAACTTCCCGTACTGCGATTGTAGTTTATTTAAGGGCTTTAAGAGAGGTGAAGTCTCTTAGATCGCCAGTGCGAGTTTGTGATTTAGAGGCAAGTTAAAGTGACGTAGTACTCGACGTTGGCACGGAAGCTTCAAGGAATGTGCCGCAGCTGCAAGTTCCAATGCTGTCGTTATCGATAATACCTGGCGCTTCTGAAATTCTGGAACATTGCAAGTTCTCAGGAAGCCGTTGTATCTCTGATGGTTCACGTTCAGCAATTCCTGTATCGGACGACCTAAGGCATTAACGGGGATATTGGGTTGTGTGATTAATAGGTTTCCTGAGTATCGGGGTCCCTAAAGTTTTAGTTGATGGCTTTCTTGCTCTAAAGGGCGTCGAGATACCAATCGCTGTTGAGCTTCAAACTTTATAACTGAATTAGGAAGTGATGTCTTGTTGATGTGGCTTCGGCACAATATTCGTCAAAATATGTATTAAAAACTTCATTGCAACTGTTTCGAAGTACCGTCTTTCGAATTTATCGTATATAAACCGTGTGGGGTGTTGTCACGAATAGGATTGGTTCACACATCGAATAGCGGGTAGTAAAGTTCTGGAGAGTGATAATTCGTAAGTATGAATATTAGTGTCTCGTTTGTTGAATGTCAAACTTTTAACCACTACAGCATACGTCTGTTGTTCATAAATCGTGTGTTATTGGGATAGAATCTCGGAATGCACAAACACTAGTTGCGACCGATAGTATAAACATTATATTACGAAAATATAAAATGATTATAAACTGCCCCTTCTTTAAAACTCTAAGACGCTTATTTTTAAGGAAATCCGCGACCACACAGCTGATAGACACGCGAGCTCGCATGTGAATGGTACACTGCCTAGTTGTGATGCGCAGATGGTCGATTTTCACTCAATCGTTCAGTAGAAAAATGCACTAATTGTCTCCATGCTGCCACGAAGCTTTCATAGGAGTGATGCAAATAATCGTTTAGACTGAGTGTTTGGCGACGAGAGAGACCTTGTCAGAGAAACCGACACTAATGAACACACTGATCCTTACAGTTGGAAGGAATAACTGATCTTCTCAAAAAAGTAGTGATAAAATCTGTCATGTAGAGATTAAGACTTTTCTCTCGCATTCGAATCGATCAACTATCTTCTCTTTCACGCCCATACACTCAGTCAATACTTTGCTGTTGCGTTACGGACAAAGTGATCACTTCACACAAGTCAGTAGACTATGCTTCATACGAGGTAATTTTGAAACAAAACTCGGTATAGTGTGAGAGAGATGTCTGTAAAAGACATTTGAATTTTTATAGTATTATTGAGGTGTCGCATTGAAACTGTCGCTAACGTTTACCCCAACTAAAGAAACAAAGTTGAATGTCTCAATTCGTCCGAATAATTCTTGATTAATTTGATACTGTTCCGCCGACTTAAGCCGTGATCGTTAGAACGTTTGCACGCACCTTGACATGATCTGCCCCCTAGCGAGTGTATTAAACATTAAGTTGTTGACAGCCTTGTTGGACAAAACCGAACTGCGACGAGCACTTATCCAGTGTGAGCGCGCGCCAGGTACTCGAAGCGTCTGCAACATTTCCGAGGCCGCGTCCGCTCCGTCCGCTTGCCTCCGAACATGAGCCAAGGCCCCGAGGGAGGCGCCGTGTTGCGAGAGAAGTCCCCCCCCCCCAAAGCAACCAACCCCTCCTGGTTCCTCCCAATAAGTTCCAACCGGCGCGACGCTTCGCCCTAAATCCACACCTCCGATGAGTCCCCCTGTTCATCCACGTCTACATGCCCAGTTCTGCGTGCCCATTCTGCGTCTGCCCATTCTGGCCTGCCCACTCTATTGCCTGCCGCCATATTCTGCCTGCCCATTGTCTGGCCTGCCCATTCTGCCTCCCATTTTGCCTGCCCATTCTGCACTGCCCATTTGCCTGCCTTATTCTGCCTGCCTATTGTGTTTCCTATTCGCCCTTGCCCAATTCCGCCTGCCCCATTCTGCCTGCCCCATTCTGCATGTCCATTCTGCATGTCCATTCTGGCCTGCCATTGCCTTGCCTGCGCATTCTACATCCCATTCTACATGCCCATTATGCCTGCCTTCTGCCTGCATTCTGCCGGCCCATTCCGCCTGCCCATTCCGCTGCCCATTCGCCGCCATTCCGCCGTGCCCATTCCCGCCTTGCCCATTCCGGCCTCCCATTCCGCCTGGCCCCTCCGACATGCCATTCGCCTACCCATTTCGCCTCCCATTCCGCGCGCCCATTCCAGCCTGCCCATTCCGCCTGCCCATTCTGCATGCTCATTCTGCTGTAACACTCTGAATGCCCATTTGAATGCCATTCTGCCTGCCCATTCTGCCTAGCCCATTCTACACTGCCCATTCTACCTGCCCATTCTACCTGCCCTAGTCGCCCCACGCCAATCGCTCCCACATCATTCGCCCACCCATTCGGCCCCACCCATTCCGCCCACCCTTTGCGCCTCGCCCATTCCAGCCGCGATAGCTTTCATCGCCCCTCTCATATCCTCGTTTCCCTGCCTTATCAATTTTTTCTCAACATTGTGCTCTTTTTCGCTTCCATCATTTTCGTGGTCTCCTTAACACCACCCGCGCCATCTACCGTCTACGCGTCAGGCTTTGCACCTCTTTTCCGCCAACAGCTCCAACTCTTCGCACCTTTCCACTAAACCTTTCCTGTCCCTGGTGCCATGATTCCCGATCCTTCCTTTGCGTCGTTTTCCACTCCTCCGCCCCGGCTGTACCCCTTATCAAAACATTTCCCTGCTTATGTTCGCATCAATTCCTGCACATCACTCCTCTATCCGGCGCTTCCATCTGTTGCCTTCGTCCGCCCGCCACACCCCTTCCCACTGTTGGCGGTGTGTCTAATTAACCCTCCCGGGGGCGTGGCGGTAAAGGGTCCGGGGGGGGAGAGGAGGGGTGGTGGGGAGGGAGGGAGGAAGGAAGGAGTTGGGAGCCGCGCTTGTGACAAGCGAAGAATGGGCCCGGGGAGGCGAGGGCAGCCGCAGGGCCGGC